>WBMV01002323.1:135109-465131 GCA_013396655.1 Campylorhamphus procurvoides | reverse complement strand
GGGGGGCGGGGAAGGACACACCAAATTAATTTCCCTGGTTTTATTTATAATCATGGGGGGAAGCCTACATTTTTAGTTTTATAAAGACAGTAATAAAATATCTGGTAAGTAGTCCCTCGAATACTCTTTCCCCCCATTATACACTGCATGTGAAAGAACTTTTCTGGCTAAATTGGTCACCTGCACTTATATACTCCACATTGGTGTTTGTGCTATCAGTTTACAAACTGGATCAACCCACATAGCCTAGCTGAAGTATCTTGATCTTTGAATGCACTACAGAAATGCGCTCTGTTACTGCAAACTGCAAGAAGAAAGCCACACATCCTTAGATCAGAGAGCTGTTGTTATTTTCTGTCACTTGCTTGGACTACTCAGTCACTTGGTATCTAACTGTGAAGTCAGCAACCCAATTCTTAGTAAATTCTACATCCTGTTTTCAGTTACTGAAGGAACTCCAGCTACAGGAAGGAAAGTTTTCACGCCATCTCTCTCAGGCCTCTGAGTGGATGGAGTTCCTGCAGATTAAGTTAAGAAACAAAATGGTGGGAATAAGAAAAAGCAAAGACTTAACCACAAAACACTAAAAATTCCAACATATAATTTACAGCACACGTCTTCAATTTTGTTTGTGGGGTTGGTTTTTTTTGGTTTGTTTGGTTTTTTAGGAAAAAAACCAGACTTTCCAAACTAATCAATAGTTAAAAATCAACCTTGCACACATCTAACTTTAATTTCTTCACTGAATTTACGCTGATGGTAACAAAGACTTAATGCAAATGACTCTGTACAACTACCCTGGAAGCAAAATCAATATTAGTTCCCTTGAAGCAGTATTGAATTTGGACACAGCTCCACAAGCAGCTTAAACTAACCTAAAATGAAGCTGTTGCTGAAAGTGGCAACTCCACCAACCTTCTTCCTCCACATGTCCCTGCCACCAGCCCTGCACTGGCCAAGATGGTGAGATGCCAACCAAGGGAAAGCAGGTCCTGCCTCTATGGGCTGGTGACAGCTGAAGGCTGGGACTGGCACCACTCAGCTGGGCTCAGGAGGAAGATGAACAGCACATCCTCTTTTAGGAGCAGCATGGACACCTTAGATTGACTTTAACTGTTTATGAAAGCGCACTTGGCGATGGATATGATGATAATCAGAACTAGTTCCAGGTATCTTATACAAAGGCGGAGGTAAAAAGGGTTGGTGATTATTTCGAGAGATGAGGGGATTCAGAAAAAGAAGATTCAGTGAATTTGTACTAAGTTTGGGTGTAAGTAGGCTGAAGAGCATATTGGAGATGGGTGGATGAGAAGCTGCCTACTGGTCTTTGTGGTCTGACAGCATTACTTGTGAATCCTGTTCAGGTAAGTGTTAGTACATAAATGCACTTATCACAAAAGTATCATCATAAAGTTTCTGACTATCTACTACATCATGTACTAAAAGACAATACAGAGTGAGAAAAATCAGCCTGTCAACAAAGCAGGGCTGAGGGAAGGAACACTTAGGCATCACAAGACAAAACATGGGCGTTTTGGAAAACTATTAATACGACACATGATGTTTTTCTTAATTTATTTTCCTGCTTGAACACACAACAGCTTGCCTGGGAAGGCTATGCCATGTAAGTCAACCAGTATAACATCTCTTCAAATCACATCCTGTACTGCCTTGTCTACTGATTGATTATTACAAGGTCACAGTTTCAAAGTAAAGACAAAAATCACAAAGATTTGGATTTGGAGATGAGTTCAGCATCTGATGTGTTGCTGACTGCCAACACTTCATCATACAGATCTCAGAAGCCATAGAAAAGAGCAACTTAGCTTATGTATGCTACTGATCCCAAGTGTGACCCAACAAGTTTCATCAGAGACATTGCAACAGACTGAGGAGACATTAGGAAATGTCAGCATGGAAAACTGGGAGTGAGGGGTTACCAAATCAAAAAGATCTGGCTTAGCTTTGTATTATTATTTAAATGCAGGTCAAGAGAGTTCTGCTTTTCAGAGCATTTACGTTAACTTTCAAAGGTGTATTTCAAACACAGCATGAGAACTTAGAGAAGAAGAGAAATCAAAAGCCTGCCTTGAGGATACCAGGTTTGAGGTTTGCAGACACCCTAAGAATGACTCCCTCATGCCTCTGCTTGGAGACCAAAAGATTTGCAGTATGATTTCAAAAGCACTATCTTGTGCTCATTATGTACTTGGCTTATGAATATTCCTGTCTTAAAGAGGAACATCTGAAACTAAAAGGAGAATATTCTATCTATTCCTTGAGGGCAGAGATTCCAAGAGCTACAGGGAGTCACTGGGCAGGGGATATCCCTGATATCCTTGGGTGCTTCATAGGCATTTATGGTGCAGGTCCTGGAAACTTGCATGGGAGAAGAGGCAAAGGATCCAATCTCCCTGGTTTACAGCCCTCACTGAGAACGCTGAAGGGAAAGAAAGGTGTGAATCCAACTCAATCCAGCACAGGATATGCTATCAAAATTGCCTCCCAAGACCTGCACATCCCCTGTAGGCACTCAAAACTATAACTTCACAAGGTACCCATGCACAGCAAGCACAAGACCCAACAGGTAGCTGGCAGGTAACTTGTCAGTGTAAAGATGTTTCCATCCAAATTTTTGGAACTTAAATGTTAATAGCGTTATTACTGGTACTTACTGCTCAGACCAAATTTTTCTGCCTGTGGACAAGGCATTCCTTCTCTGTGCAACTGTTTCTAGTCAAAATCTATTAACACAGCTTGAATAAAACCTGGTGGCCTTAACATCGATCCTCTGAGATTCACAATCATTTGTTACTGTTCCAAAACAAGTCATTTGAAAACAGCCATCTTTTAGTCATTTGTCCAATTCATTCTTTCCACATGGTTTCCATAACCAATGCTAATAAACCAACTTCCTGAAGCTTCCCAACCATTCACTGCCCATTACATCCCATTTGTACTCATATGTAAGTTATTCCAAACCTCTTGTCATTCTGCACAGGCAACTATAAACATATAGCACTTCTTGTGCTGGTTCAATTTCATTAGAAATCTTGATTCTGGAAAAAAACAAACTATTTCCCTTTTCACTACTCTTTGTATTTACTCTAATTTTTGCTATCTGAAGCCAAACTGAAACACAGCTTGCTATGGCAAGCTCTCAGAACTTGGAAAAGTTCAGATCCTGTTTCTCTTACAACTGTATTAAGCAACAACACAACACTCAGTAGGCCAGTTTTTAGATTACTTGGATTACTTAGAATAGAAAGTACTTTGCTACATGAATAGGGCTGACCAAATCAAGTCCCCAGAGATTAGGGCTGATTACAGTTAACTAATTACCAGCAAGAATTTATATGAATTTTCTCTGTCTTTTTTTTAAATTCCTTCTACCATTTTATGACTAGCACCTTAATTAGGCCCTCAACTGCATCCTACTGTTTGTACCAGGTAATTTGAAAGACAAAGCCAGGACTCATTAGCAGAAGGAAGTTTCAATTTTGAACTCTATGTATATATATATTGAAAAGTCCACTTCAGATTAAGCCTATTTGGCAGACCTAACTATTATGTGATGTGCATTCAGTAAGTGCCCCATCTTTTTATTAAATTTAAATTTTCTAAAAATTTTCACTGCATGGCAAGTAACTTTCAACTTTGAAACAGAGTAAGTACTGCTGGTATTATTGGAGCTGCCTCTGCTGTTTCTGTGCCAGTCAGGACAAATCTGACCAGATTATGAGTAATGAAAATTGTGTGGTGGTTTAGTTTTCTTGGGTTTGCTATGCCCTCTCTGTTTTATTTACTAGAATTTGTTCTTGGCCAGCTACCCAGAACATTCAAGAGCCTTGGTAACTGCATGCATTCTGCACTGCACCTGTACTGCCCCCTGCTTGAGTGATGGCAGGGAGGACATGTCAAAGAAAGGTATCTGTTTTCTGCCTCTGGCACCTCCTGCTTAACATACAATATGCCAGCTCATTAAATGAGGAGTACCATTCTCCTTCTTGTGGTGTTTAGGACTCCTCCTTGTTTTGGATAAAAATAAGAGTTACAATAAGGAGAGGTTTTGTTAGTCTCATGTCCCACTGGCTGCAGAAATTGAATACTATGCAGTGAACAAGAAAGGATGGCTTTATGATTACAGAGTGGAATGATAAGCTAGTCAACGGGATTTTATTTGGTTGACAAAAGTAACTCTGACGTGGGACAAGTCACCTAAACCAAGCCTTTCTTTATGATGTATTCCTTAATGGAGACCAACTTCCCACATGTAGACAGCTTATGCTTTCAAGCAAAATCAATGGAATCTAGGAATATTATGCACATCTGATAGAACAACGCATTACATCATGCTGGAATAAGTATATGGATGAAATTCAGCGTTGCATTTGATCACTGTTACATTGCTTGCTTTCAGAAGGTCACATTTTTTCCTGTTTCAGTGTCTTCAGTGGCAAAACACAAACATTTTCATCCAGTTTAGCAATTCCTGACAGGAACCATGGTTTCTGAGTCTCACAGGAGTCAAGTCAACATCTTCCAGCAAAAATAGGCTTCCCAGAGAAATTGTGTCTGATCCAAGCAGCCACACTGCGGAAGCAGGTCAACTAGGTTATCCCAAGAAGAAAGAGAGATCATCCTGCACACAGAGTATGGCAGCCAGAGTGCCTATGCAACCACTCCACTGTGCCAGACAGACATATCTTTGTAAGCCTCAAAGTGGCTTACTGCAGCAACCACAGCAGAAAGGGTAAGAAAAAGTTAAAATGCAGATTTCCACATAAGCCAAGAAATGAGGCAAAAATAAGGAGAAAAGACTGTTATTTCCATTGTATTAGCGCCTCTGTTGTTTTAGGGCAAGAAGACAAGGGCTGTCTCTGCAAAGCAATGCCTAATTGTGTGAGATTTGGAGACTGAATGGCACAAATTATTCCAGAACTACAGCGCCACTGAAAAACAATGCAAGTGCTAAGAGAAAAGGAAAATACAAGGTTACAGTGGAGAAACTTTAGGCCCAGTATAACCTGTTCATTCATTTAGCAGTGCCTTAAAAGAAATTATGAATACTGTGTACCACCAGGTTATTTATAACAGTGCCACCACAGCGCTGGCAGATATGCCATACAGAACTGTCTTGGCTGGCTGGGACATGGATGCTGGAGGACCCCTTTGCAGAGGATGCCCAAGTGCACCACCTCCTGCTCGGCTCGGTGGTGCCACCCGCCGGCTGCAGGCATTAACACAACACTGCACCTGGATACCTATGCGAGCAGCTCCTTGCTCCACCGCTGCGCTTCCACCTTCCTCAAATAGTAAAAGTCTTTTAAACACACTGGGATAACCACCACCTCCACTTCTGCACAGCCTTCAGAAGTTGCTTTACGATCTTTCCACTGGAGAAGAGGGATTTACTGACTCAACAAAATCCTTCTTACAGTATTATGCCTGCATGATATCTTATTACAAGATATGGCATTCAGAGTGGAAGTCAGGAGCCACCATCAGCATTTTCAAATTCATAAAGGCAAACACATTTACAAGCTTCTAATGAAGGGACATGGTGTGCAAGGGACAAATTATAGTGAGATGTAATGTTCCTTCCCTCCTCTCTTAGAACAATAAATAAAGAAGGATTTATCATTCTGCAAAATATGAAAGGGAGATTGTTCAGAGGACAGTGGTCTTCATTCTGTTAGACTGACAGACATGACTCTTCTAGACTGAAATTATCTCATTAAGCCACAAAACACAGTATGTGTGCATCATGAGAATATCCAAGACTATAGCTAATAAATTCTTCTTCAGACAAGGAAAACTTTGGCATTTTCACATAGTGCAGAACGCATTTAGAAAAAAATACAAAAGTAATTCCTGTATCAGATTTTCTTAAAGTTAGAATCATTGAATTGTTTGAGTTGGAAGGAATGTTAAAGACTGTTTAGCTCCAGCCCTCCTGTCACATGCTACACATCAGTCAAAGATGGATAGTTGGGAAGAAACAACCACCAAAACACCCAAGCCCCTGTGAAAACACAACTAGAATAATAATTACAGGGAGAGAAAGAGAGTGCAAGAGAGAGAGAGCAAGAGAGAAAGAGTGCATTTTAGTCAAAGCACCTCAGAAACATCAATAAAGGGACAAGAAGGCAAAAAAAATAACGTGGGGGGGGAAATGAGACCCCTAATGCTAAATAATGAAATGAAGACAGATGTATATGCATGGATAATCCCCTCTTGACAACTTTCATATGAAAGTATACCAACGATTAAAAGATAAAGTCTTTACAAATTTGCAGTACATTCCCACCACAGCAGCTAACACATCTTCCAGCAGATAACTGCTGCATGTATACCTTCGTGTAGAACCCAGCCCAGTGAGACAGATGGTTTTGTATTCTGCCACACATGCCCGTAAAACCCTAGTCATCCAGCTCTTACAAACTGCTATGGGCGTAGAGACAGCTCTCAGAAACTATTTGGGATATTAGTGAAGGTGGCAGCAGTAACAAACAGCTAAGCAGGTAACCACTGCCAGCTATAGCTGCAGTGGATGAAGGCTGGTACAAGACATGTAGTCTATCTAACACTATGGCAACTAAGAGTTTTACTGAGATGACTTAATTTTGAAAGTTGCACAGGAAACATAGAGCTGTTGCCCCTGTTTCACAATCAACTGCTTTCTGTATCTGTTTAAACTTTCAATTCCACAATCTGATGCTCCCGTTGGGTAAACATCTTTCTTTAGGAAGACTCAAAAGGAAGCATTTAAACAAGAAAGGGGTTTTTCCTCTCTCTCTGAATTTTTGTCATTTGGGTCTGTGCTCAGGTCTACAGCAGCATTACATTATTTTATTTCTCAACAGAAATTCTGTATTTCTGCAGAACCCAGCAGGTTTGCACACCCACATGATGGCCAGTAGCATTTCAAGTCACCCTATAATGATGCCAGTCTGCATGAAACATGGAAACACTTGTGAAACGAATGTCAGTAAAACCTGAGTTTGTACTGACTGTTGGATCACATGTCAAAGATAACTCAGAGGGCCTTACGTTGTCCTTCACCATCCCTGTCACACTCTTAAGTGACAGGGAGGGATTCCATCATCTCCCATCTCACTACCCCAAGTGCCAACTGTTGCAGCTTATTTTAATTAAACTCCTTAAACACTAGAGAAACAAAATTCAAGTACCTAACAAAACCCCAAAATCCTCTAGGTACAAACCAACAATAAATCACTGCTTTTAGCAGAAGCACTTTACTAGAAATGCAACAGAAGTTGATATTTTTGTGTGTTTGGGGTTTTTTCAACCATCAAAACAGAAAACATTTACAGGTTCATTCATTAACATTTTTTAAGTTTTTGCTCTACACATTTTATTTCAAGGACAGTGTGGTCAGAACTTCATATAAAGAGACAAAAGTTTTCTTTCAGTTTCCAAATTATTGATCTCATCACATTCAAATCTGTCAAAAATTACAGGCTGATCAATAAATCACTGCAAACTCTTGAGCTTGCCAATAAACATCACGCCAAGATTCATCATCTTTATGTCATAAAAGACACTCTTTGGTTGTGTGCTAGTCTGCATGCACCAGTGAAGACATAAGAACATTTTTGCTGCAGGTTTTTTTTTTCTCCTAAAGAGGACTCCTCCTTAGAAGTCAGCCATTCACGCACTTGCTGTGTAAGCAGTAAAGAAGTCTGCTTTGAGGATAGCTACAATTTTCTATTCCCTTCCTTCTCTTTAAAAAAGGATTTCTTACAAGACGGAACCAGAGTTTTCCAAATCTAAGAATTCATTCCTACAAAACACCAAGAGAAAATTTGGAACAAGAAGGATTTCATAAATCATAACTAAAATTACTTAAGAGTATCTAACAAATTAAAATCCAGAACTTCAAACAGATGTGTATATGACTCATCTCATATATTTATGCACAATTCATTTTTTTTCTGAATTACTTGCAAAAATAAATCTAAAAGGGAATTTAATATTAACTGAGTTACTTATACAGCTGAGGGGAGGAGGAGGAAGCAAGCTTTCCATCACACAAACCCTCTGACATCTTGTTTAAAAATATACAGTTAATTAACTGATGCCTCTAACAACACTGAGTTTTAGAACTGAGAAGGAAGAAATAGATTTTGGTTTTGAGAAAGTTAGAAGCAGAACATACTTAGAAATAGATAATTCTATTTGCTTTTACAGGAAGGATATCCAAAGTCAATTATCCCTTTAAGAAAGGTCTGAGGAAAATGAAAAAATACACTAACAAGCTATCAAAATGAACATATTTCAAAATATTGTAGCATTAACATAACTCACCAGTACTATAGTATCTTTTAAGTTCTGTGCGTCTGATGTCTTTCAGCTGATTGTATTTTTTCTTTTTCTTTTCCTTGTCTGGAGCACTTTCCTTTTCCCCAGGAAGTTTACAGTTGTCTCCAGAGGAACTGATTTGCTCCAAAATAACTTTACTTTCATCATCTTTCTCTGAAGGAGTTCTGGAAACAGGAGATTCAGAGGAACTGGCAGAGACAGTCTCGGTGTTTTGTTTGACTTGTCTTCTCTTTTTCAAACTACACATAAAGAAAAGAAACCCACAACATTAAGATGTAGCCAACCTCTACAGACAACTTAAATCACTTACTAACTTCATATTTTTAAAAATTACTTTAATATCAGAATTCCTTCTAACTCTTTAAAAAAAACACACTTGGCATCAGTAACTTGTTAAGAATATTCTACCTCATACTCTTCAGTTGTATCATAATCTCAAGGATAACTTCTCAAGAATAACAAAAAAGGTAATAAAATTTCTATCGTTTTTTACTGAGGAGAAGGAACGGGGACAAACAAAACATTGAAAAGTTGTTTTGTTTTAAAGCACCATACATCTAAAGGTAGAAACAAGATACTGAATCATGTTTTCAAGATGAAGCTTAGGATAAAATCTCAGATCATAATGTATTATAACACAACAAATAATTTCACAGTCCACTGGTCCTGTTTTACAAAACCATTTGTTCTCATATAAACTTGTTATTTTTTTCTGTTTTGTCCAAGGTTATCTCCTAGCTGCCACTCGTGCTACTCCACAGCTGTTCTTGCACACCCCATACCACCTGGTACTCCAAGTGTCAGCCAGCAGCATCTTCTGCAATGTGACTGATGCAGCCGTGAACTGCTTGTGCCGGGACATTTTCCAGATGCTTAGATTTCTTCTAAGCTACCTATAGATTTATATAAGATTTATAGAGCTACCTATAAATCTTACCAATTGAGCCCTATAGCAACAAGAGTATTTTCTTTTTAAAAGACTTCTTAAAGTACAGCTCTAATGAGAAAGATGCCGCAGGAATCCTAACACAGAATTTTCTGCTAAATCACCATCTAATAGCACTGACTTTGCTTACTGAGAGCAAAGATGAACTTTATGGGCTGAGGGTCAGTGTCACTAAAATAGTTTCCAGTTAATCACTGACACATACCACAAAATGAAAAATTAATCTGCCTAATGGTCCTTCTCTCTAGTACATTAACTTCTTCGTTACAAGGTACCAAAGAGAAGGAGTAGTATATTTATCTTGTTGATTCTAAAAACTTTGTCACGTGCACAAGAAAATTAGCACAGAAAATGCAGACAACCAGTGAGTCATCACAAATATGTAAAGGTTACATGATCTCACAGCAGTAGTTTACATAAGTCAAAACTTAATACATGAAGTTATTAATATAAGGCAGGAATTTCAGAGATTTTTCCTTCCACCTTTTATATTCATATACTACTCATGTATTTTTTTAGTCTACAACATAAATACACAGAGCATTTGAGAATTTGAGCAAGACATTTCACCCTACCCACCTTTGTTTTTAATAAAATATTAAAAACAGTTCCAAGTTTAGAATGTCTAGTCTGAGACCCCTGAGAAGGGTCAGTTTCTCAAATTATATGTGACCAACACTTTCCAGTTAAGCATTTCTAAATATTGTCTTACAAACTGTGTCTATCACATACGCACACATATTTCTTTAATACTTCTCAAAATAAGATAGTAGGAGATTCAAATTCTGCAGTCAACTCAGTGCAGTTCCCCTTCACTCAAATCCATAGATCTGTAAGACAGCTACTAGTAGTTCATGATCTCCACAGCAAGAGACATTTACCATATGTGAAACTTTCTAGATTCAGTCTTGACTACATATGAAAACACCATATAGGGACTTATAAAAGATAAGTGAATACATCTATGTAAAAAATTGTTTTGCTTAGACTAATGAAAATTCGAATATACAGAGGAAGCTTATTTTCAACTAACAAGATACAGTCCTGATCAAAGGCTGCGTAGCCATCGCAAAACATTACAGTCACATTGTACGCACATGTATATTTAGCCCTGGTACAAATCTTTACAAAGCAGCCCTCTATGCTGAAATGGCATATTCTTACCATGGCTGTACCTGATTCCAGACTTGCAAATGAGCCACATCCCTGACCTTTTACTTTAGTGACTCAATGACCTTTCTATATTTGTGCATATCACAGGGTACCCCAATGATCTGCTTCACTAGACAAGAACGCTAGCATCCACCAGTACTCCCATTTCTACTCACATTGCAACAGAGACTTCCGTCTTCAGATTTACAGTCTATTTGTTTTGATCACAAACTCTGCTCAGTAAGCTTTCTGTAGTATGAATGTAGTATCTTAAAACAAGAAAAAAAGCCACTAATGTAAACACAGAACCCTTTTCTGGAAAGGGAAAACAAAGAATAAAGAGAAAAACCTCTCCAGAGGTCAACAATCCTTGTGACAATTCTAACAGCTTCTGTCAGTGCTTTCCTTAAAACATACTAATTTGAACTAGAGCTTTCAAAGTTGCCCCTGGTAACTTTTAGAATAAAGAACTAAAACAGAACTGGTCCATTAGTGATAGAAAAGAGAAAAGCAGAAATAAGCATCTGAACTGATTCACTGCAGTACAACCAACTGGTGCTTCTCCTCACAGTGTTTAATCTTGAATTCCCAGTACCACCGCCCACTGAGAGAGCTCATTACACAACCTACAGCATTCCCAGAACACAGCTGTGACTGCTGTGCAGGGACAGTGCCACAGGCATCTTCAAGTACTAGTGATCAAGAATCTGGGCATGCCATAATTTCTATTCCACTGTTGTGGCAGGCATCAGATTGTCACTAAAGAAACACACCAAATGAGGACTGCGTATGCATGACACTCATGGCAGGACTCAAAGTGACTGCAATTCTGCCTAGGTTATGATCTCTGCTTGGAAGGTGCTGCTTTAAGAGGACTTTAAAGCTTGGTCAAAATTACCCCAAACCCTTCAATTCACTCACTCTTGACAAGCTTTGATTAATACAACCCAAGGAACCAAAACAAGCCTTCAACAGCATTTAAAATCATAACAGCAGCCTGAAATCTACTATACTTTTTGACACTATGTGCACCTTCTTAGCAAATCAAATATGAAACCCTGTACACACACAAGACAATTCATTATTAACACACACTTGGACAGCACAGCAGAGTTTGGACTGTGAAGAGAACAGCTGGAGGGATTACTGCATCTTGAACTCCATCCCCTTGAGGTACCTTCTTCAGTCTCCACTCACCCTTCTCTCACACTGACCTGCATATCCTACACAAGCTGCCAGTCTTTCTCCCACTCAGATTTCAAACTTGTCACCTCCTGAAGAAGGTGGAGGCTGAAGCTCTCATCAGCTCTTCTAGCTCTCAGGTATTTCCCAACCTTCATGACAAGAGCTACCATGGAAGATGGACTTAAGAACACCATTTGTCAAATTATTTCATTTTTCTGCTACTTTGGAAGATTTTGAGTCATTTGATTCAGTTTTAAAGAGAATGTCCCTGAACAAATCCAACACTGTCTTGTACTAACAGTTAGGAGAGTAAAAGAGAGCTGAAGGTCAAATAAATAAATAAATTAAACCCCTCAGTTTGATCAGTCATGCTTTGTAGTTAAATCAGCCTTTCAAACAAAACACTATGCATCTTTTCCAGTGAATGAATAAAGTGTTACTGCAGAAAATGCTTGGTTTTCAGTATCAGTCACTGGATATGTTGTGTTTTACCAGGAAAGCTGCTGGGGGAAGAAAGAGGGAGAAAGAAAAACGGAGGGCAGGACAAACATCTTATCTGCAAAAGCACTCTGTTTATGAAGAAAGTCTTACACATCTGTAATTTCATTTAGACACCAGATAACATCTTTCAAGCTAATTGGTTCTGACAGGCAAAACATTTCTTCTGAGTTTATACAGAGACATTGTTTTCCAGCTCCTCAAAGTGCTTTCTGAGCAACAACCAGTAAGTCATTTTCTAAGCTTGTCCAAATACAAAGTTTCCCAAACAGAAGTTTAGAACAAAAGTAAAACTTTCTGCAATGCAAAGATCATTCTCATTTAATAAAGACTAATTACCTGAAATGGACAAAATCTCAGAGTAGGCAGGTAAAAATGCAATGTTAGCAGTGACAAATTAATTTGCAACTGACTATTTAATACCTTGGGAACTGACTTTCAGGAAGAGAGCTAGGAAAGATCCCAAGAAATGCCCTACTTCATCTTCCAGTACCAAGTCTATCTGACTGTCTACAAAAGGTAAATTACTATTTTTCAGAATAAACCAGCCTGAATTTGCCATTACACTAAGGTAGGTGGTTACAGTAAAAAGAAAACTGCTCAGAGGAAAGAGGGGTGAAGTTATCTGCCCAACTTTCACTAGAAACAAGAAACAACCAGTAAAGCTATGCAACTCTGACAATAAGATAATAAAGGAAATCTGAAAATAAACAAAATGGAATTTCTAGAAAAAAATTTTCTTAACACTTATGCAACAGAGATGTCTATCAGTCAATTAAACAGGACCTAATCTGACACTTAATAACACAAACAAGGAGCACTAGGTCCATATCATCGGATGTTCTCCAAAACTCCTAGGATAATAAGGCATATTTTTTCCAATGTATTAGATTAATAAAAATCATACACCATGAACAATTCTTCCATTTGAAACAAAATTATGAAGTGCCCCTCTAAAAATATAAAAAAAAAAGAAGAGGGAAGGGAGAAGAAATCTTTTCATCTTGAAGCTGACAAATTCAAGTTTTCCTTTTGGGAAATTTTCCACAATGCACATCCTCTATAATGTGCCTTGATATCTGGTATACAATCAGCTTAATATCCTGCACAGCACAAACCAACCATATTCTACAAACGCTGTTTTTTAAAATCTATTTATGCATATACAATAAGATTTAAAGAACTTATTAAAAAAACCCTTAAAAACACTTCAAACATCTTAATCTGTTTTATTCCCATCAAGATTCCTGTTCATTTACTTTGTATAAAAATGATATACACCTTAATTATTTAATTCAGAATTAACCTTTTTAATCTTAACTTAAATTATCTGCACTGATTATAACATGTACTAGTTTCTTTTTACCCTACATGCCTTTCTCCAATCATCCAGAATAGCTAAACAAAACAAACTCATGTCAAAAACCCCTGACACCTACGTACAGAAACCTTACAGTAAAAATCCCCACGAGCCACACACCAGTGTGATCCTAATCAGCTATTTTCTTCCTCCCTGCACAGATCATCTGTCTCCCTTACACCCAGTCAGTGCCAGCACAACTCAGCTAGCTCCAGGCATGGCTGTGCACTCAACCCATCCAACACAAATAAGCAATCTCGGACAAAATAAATTATTACTGTCTGCAAAGCCAAAGAAAGTCAGACTGCTTGCCAGACCATAACACTTTACCCTAGACTTCCCCAGTGTGGCTACTTTCACCTCACCACAGAAACAAATACAAAACCATTCATCCTCAGTTAGAAATCCTCCGGAAACTGAACAGCACCCACCCCACGAGGAAGCATGCTCCATGAAAACACCGGTCATTTCAGGTTAGCGTATGCCTTGTTTTGGAAATGACCAAGTCACAAGACTGTATATTTACTACTAAAACAGACTATTAAGGCAAATATAAGGGAGGGAACACATTTTACCAGAGACTTAAGCAATTAACTGCAGAGGGGAAAAAAATACAAAAAAAAAACCTAACTGAAAAAGTTATCCGGGAAAACAGTGTGGTTGCAGATACTCAGAAGTGTCCATAATCTGGTCATTCATAATGACAAAGAGGAACTACAGAAAGCTGCAATATTAGTAGCACAGGTCAAAGCTGGGAATTTCCACTTTTAGTGGAACTTCTGTTACTCATTTACAACAAATACCAACACTAGGCTTCACATATGGTCAGTCATCAGCAATGCTCAACAAGGTTGGCAAGCTCCAAAGAGATAAGTTGCTGTACTGACAATCAGGGTATATCTATTTTCTTCCTGATACTGCCATTAGCTTACAAAAACAAGTCTGCTGTTTCGTCATCTGTAATGTGGAGAGAACAATTTGCAGTGAAGTTTTTTCTGGAATTTTAAAGACATCTTCTGATAAAAGAAGTTCTTCGATTAAATGAAAATACATTAATTTACTCTCACCAGTTTTCTGACTTGTATTAGGGAATTTCAAATACCTCAGCTAACATCTCCTATGCTTATTTGGGGGGATGGGAATAATTCCAGTTTCCCAGGGTAAAGTTCAAGAATTTTGAGCTGTCAGAAAGTTTTTATTTTCTTAAATTTAACGCTACAACATTCCCACACAGCTTAATAACTTTTCTGTTTCCAAAGGCAAGAAGTATCCCCCATCTTTTCTGTTTCCTTAGCAAAAAAGGTTATGATGCATTCAGCACTCTATTATCACAACAACAGTTTAATAAAACATTTTCCATAGGAGAAGGATTCTGGAAAGCTATTTTGCTTGATTTAGACATCTATTTAATTCCTTTTCTCATAACCTCAGTTATTGCAGGCTCTCAAAGAACAGCTTTGGACAGAAAGCAAAACAAAGAAATTCTTCTCTTTGGATGACTCCTTTAAACTTAACAGATGTATTTTGTCACAAACAACAACATGACTATTACCACACTTCCATCCTGCTGCTTTTCCTCTGCTCTGCTGACCATGTCAGATACTTTTTCCTACTGTGGTGTTCATTTATCACCCCAAACTGCTCCTACACATGCAAGGAATTCTTCCCAAAGTGGCTCAACAAGACACTCTCCCTGCACCGAAGGCCTTGTTGCTTCACCTCCAGGCAGCACTGGGCTCCAGCTACTCTCCCATGCTTAAGTGCCAGGTCCTTGAGCCACCATTCCCCCGATACCAGTGGGTGAAACTGTAAGAAAAAGGGAACTGCAGTAATGCAGTAAAGGAGGCTGTTACAGAGAAGCCACACAGATTCTGCACAAAAGAGACGTGCTGTATTCAAACTGTAAGATTATTCGGATGAGGACAAGACGACCATGGCAATCAGGCTGCCTGAAACACATCTCAAGTTTCCCCCAAACTCCTTCCTCTCTTCCTCAACTGAACACTCTTCATGAAAGTCAAAGTCCATGAAACGAAGAGGAAGGCCCTTTAAAATTAGTATCCAACTAACATACGGAAACAAGTGCAAGAATTGAGATCAACCCCAAAGACAACGACAGGGTACATGGAAAGTTCTGGGAGATGTGTACTGCTCCACGCAGTCATTGTTGCACACCCACTTTATCCAATCACCTCTGTACCAAAATTTCCTGATAACAGAAAGCAGTTTTAGTACTGATTAAACTGACTGAAAACAGCTAGAAAGGAATTTAGTGCTCAGTGACTCAAACAGCAATAAACATTTACAAGGAAGCAATAAAAGAGTAGATGAAAATCAATGGTCAGTTAAAGCAAAATCCACAAGAAATGCGCCATATATCGTGTAGCAGTAACGTAGCTGAATTCACCTCCAAGAAAGAAAACCCAGAAAGTGCTATCTTAGGAGTTCTTATATAAGAAGTACCAAAGACACCACATTCAGTAATTTCAAGAATTACCTTCAGATAAGGTGCAAAACACCTAAAGAAATATAATTAGGCATGCTGTGTTTGTCAAATATGTAAAAAGAGCAATCACAAAAATTGATGAAGGAAGGGCCATGGAGAACACAGTGACAGGGATACAGCCTTTTGGTTTTGGTGGGGTTTTTTGGGGTTTATTTGTTTTTTAGGTTTGTTTTGCGTTGTTTTTCCTCTCAGCAGCTACCTACACCACAAACTGCCAGAAGGCTGTACACCTGTGGGCAGACTCTTAAAGGATATCAGCATACACTCTTTTTTTTTTCCCCCTCCTCATTCTTGAGCATCCTTGACTGGACCCTGGCAGAAATAAAAGCATAGGGAATGCAACAGTAATGATGCAAAAAGCACAGCAAACCTCAAGAGTTCAGGAGCAGTACAACACTATTTGAGGAAAAGGAAACTTGTCTCAAAGCCTGTAGCACAAAGAAACATCCTAAGCCACTTTCATCATCAAAGAAGGTGCCTCTCTGCTCACCACTGATCCTGGCCCCAGGAGATGTCCGTTCTCGTATACAACTATTTCTTGCAGCTACACAGGGACCACACCTGGGAAATTATCTAGGTTAAAGATAACCCAGCAACAGTGCCAATATATAAATTAATTTTTCAAAATTGGATCACTCCCCTCATCAGATTCCACTTGGCTGTGCTACCATTCATAACTATACTAAGGAGAAGGCCAAAAGAGGAAATAAGACTGCTTCTCCAAGCAGCAGTAGTACCAGTTCAAAGGCACTTTTTCCAGATGGAAGGGCTTGACAAGCAACAGCCTTGGTTTTTCTCTGCAATGTTAGTTGAGATCAGTAAAAAGAGGATGCCAGAAGGCCAAACCAGGCACACACCACACCATGCCAAACAGACCTCTGGACAGGAGCACCATAGCAGTTGTGGCAGCTTCTTCCTACTTATCCAGAAAAGGTGCTTTGATGATGGAAATTTTCATGAACATTTGCGCTCCAGGGACTGGAAGATGGGCAGGTTCCCCTGCTGCAAAAAGGAAACAGTGATTCTCCTTCTGCAACAGCAGCAGAGAAGAAATAGTTGTTCTCTTCATAAAGAGAATCTTAATGTTGAGCAAATTGATTCAAGTCGGTAAGTGAAATCACCTGTCTGTGTTTGATGAGCAGCAAGGTCAGGGGATCCAAAAGCAGCTATGGCCAAGAAGTCAGTAATCAGCATCAAGTCAAAACCTCAATGATTTCTTTTTTTAAATGACTACTAATAGGGATATCTTAGAGAGGGAGAGGACTGAGATTTAAAGTACCTGTCTTTTCATTAGCTTTTGCTTTTATTAAAAAAGTTACTTTGAAAATTACCACTTAAATGTTGAGCCTTCTGCATCATTGCACCATTCTGTATGGCATCAAACTACTCCTCTAATACAGCTGTAGACAAAAGTAGTTTAAAGAAAGAAAAACACCATCCTTTTTCCTTTTTTAATAGAGAAGACCAAGTTTATTAAAAAGGCACTAAAGAGGAAGTAAAATTGATGGGTTTAAATGCTAACTTTCATAATGACACCAGAATTACCCAAATATCACTATATATTTCTCAAGGATTCTGTTAATAACAGCTGGAGCTCATAGTATAAGAAATGCTGTGCACATGCCTACAAACAGGCATTCAGGAACAAATTTACAGCAAGAAGCACAATGACACGAGTGAAAAAAGGTTTTATTTAAAGTCTTTGAGAGTAATTTCTAAAAACAAATCTCAACCAACCCACTGCATGTCTCAGTTCTATGTTTGCATTCATTGTCCTCAAACAACTCGTAACCTATTTTGCATGTTGAGCAGTTTAATGGATTTCCTGAACAGACTTCCCACTAACTGACACACAGCAGAAAAGAAATGCCCAAGTGCACTGAATATCATGTTACATGGATTAAAGTTCTAAAAAGATAGCCAGCTATGCTAATAATAGATGGGAAAAAGGAGGAATCCATAGCTATAGTGTTTGGAATAATGACTGATACTGTCTCATACAATAGATATTTCATAGGTGAGAATGAGAACCAATCTACACCCCGAGGAGGTGTTTGCATCAATGCTTCTATACAAAATAATATGGCACCATATTTTTAATACTATAGTCAAAAGACCATTAAACATAGGTATAAAGATGACAAACAGGGAGGGCTTGTCTACATGGGACAGTCACATGACAGGTATGTACCAATGCAACTTCCCATATGTGTATACCTTATGCTAAAATGAGAATTTGGCATGGTCTGATATTTTCCAGTAGCCATGCCATTATAGTAGTGTAGTAGGTCCCCAATTACACTTGTAACAGTTAAAGTATGTATTAACTACTACATCTTAAAATTTCTCATATAAATGTAATATTTATATGAACTATTACATTATTTATGCTTTTATTTTTGACTGAAGAATTATTTGCATTCTTTCATTTTCATTTCAGCTGAAGCTTTTAAGATGTAATCAAAATGTATATGGTTGGAAGGGGAAGAAGCAATTACTGCAGGAGAAATAAAACCACAAAAAGTGAATCTTGCCCTCTGTCAGAAAAAAAAATTGAAGAAGTGGAATACACATGAGGTTCTGATCCCTTCCCACTTTCTCTGGACTCAGTAAGTCCAGAAGGTCCCACCACACTTCATGGAGATACTAAACTGGAATAGTAAGGTGAGGAAACCAGAAAGCTGCAGTGTTCTTGAATTTCATCTTATAAGGAAGCCCCTCTGCTTAACACCAAGTGGCCTTGCTCCTTGTGGCACCCACATGCACCCAGGCTGCAGCACATCCAGGAGGCTGCCGAATGCTGCCTCCTCCCAGCAGATGCAGAGCAGGAGAATGACAAGGAAGCAGGCCAGGTGCTATCTTCAGTCTCCTGCTATTTTCAAGGACAACAACCTCCGACCAAATCTGACTGGCCTGAGCCAGCTAAGGGAGGTGGCTCTGCAACACCCTGTCCTGCTATCCCCCACTATGCTCACTTGTCCATTCCCTTCTGGGCTAGGAAGAAAAAGTTCCTGGCATGCTGGGTCCTACTCCTGCTACAGCAGGTGGGAAGGGAGATGCCAGCCCTCTCTCTCCTTTCCAATGCCCTGGCATTTGACCCTGCAGCCGCAGTGCTTTGAACCTGCTCCCACCAGCCCTGCCTGTACAGCTCTGTTCCTACAAGCAACTTCCTCCAGTCTGTTAAACGTAACAGCATGCTTCTTCATATGCACGAAATTGCTGATATGCTTTAGCTCATGGGATCAGAGTCATATGCTGTACCTTCAGATTGCCAAAAAAAAAGTTTTGGCAGCATTTGTAAAACAAAACACCTCTATAACAACAAAAAATCCTTATTGGCCTCAGCCAAGCAGAACTGCTATATGCAGCACCTTCTGTGGTTCAGGTGGAAAGAGGAGCATCGCCTTTTTAACACAGTGAACACAGAGATAAATCTTCTCCTTAAGAAGATTTGACTTTTAAAGATTGCCTGATTGAAATATGTGATTATCACCTTCAAGCCAGTTATTTATAGAAGCATTATGGAAAGCAAAAACCCATGACAGTAACACACTATTATGCCAAAAACATAAAATATAATTTAAACTAAGATTACCTGTGATTGACTAGCTGTTAAATTTATGTCTACTGAAATGAAAAGGGCCAGTCCAGAAAAATAGTGGTAAAAACCTGGAGCTATAATCAGTACATTAAGCGCTATACAAGAGAAGTTCTCCTTGCCAGAGACTGCTGTCTCACAGGAAAATACCCTGTGCAGCCACCTAGAGAGTTGATTTATGGCTCATTTACATTACAAAGGTTTTCCAGTGCAAGGACAATGATTTCCCTCCTCCCCAAATTCCCAACCAGTTCTGCTCTCCTTGGGATTTTCTTTCACACAAAACAGGAGAAATCCCACAGACCTCAATGGAATAGCATAGAGACTTAGAGCATAACTAACATACATGCTCAAATTTCAGGTGATCCTAGGAAACACTCCCTGCCCAGACTATAGAGTAGGACAAAAAAATCCCACCACAAACCTACACTTATACCTCACCTCATAATCAGATTGGCAGGAGCACAGTGGGGTTGGCATAAATCCCTTCAAAACTCAGTCTGGAAGCTGGATTAATGTTGAGGGCATGAGAGTTTACCGGCCTAGTGCCACGGGGAACCTAGGGCCGTCAGGAATATCTACGCAGCCTCCTACCCTGTTAAAAGCCTCAGAGTATAGGGGCTTCAATTCCTTGGGGAGGCAGGAGCCCAACATGCACAGGTACGCAGCAGAAATTTCAGAACATGCAATTAATAGTTCAGATACAGTGCAAGCAAACAGGCATCCAATGCACCTGTGGAGGATACACAACATTTCTTTTTTTATGGACAGAATTTCCTTAGTTAGCTATATAATGCTCTACAATCTCTCAGAGTGGGGGAAACTGCCTCTTTTCAAAAGCACATTGCTGCAGGTATTATTCATACCTTTCCCTTTAAGCATGCAGCACTATGACCAGAAGCGACTTATTCCACCAGCTAAACCAACAACACAATGTAGCCTGGCACATGCCAAAACCAAACAGGCAACAGCTTTTCTATCAGGGCCAGCTGACAGAAAAGCAAGCAATTAATTTCTGGGTGAGAACACCAGCAGGTTCCAAGAAGGGTCATATCTAGCATTTTACCAAGCCATGTTTTCTTTAACCCAGCAAACATACCTCACAATGCTGACTCTTCTTCTCAAAATACTGTACAGCCCACTCCCTACTACCATGCAGTACAAAGAACAGGGGACCTGACCAGGCCTGCTGCCACAAGGAGGTAAAACAGCTGGGATTTCTCTGAGCACAAGTAAATACAGTTAAGAGCACCACTAAAAAGTCAGTACACACCTTAGGTGGCTGCTTCTGGAAAGCACCTCTATGCCATAGCAGCTCAGTGATGCAGCTCTGTCATCCATAAGAGACATGGCAAAATCTGAAGGCTGAGTTGAATCACCTCTTTCAGTAGCATATTGTGCAGCATCACTTTAAAATAGACCATGGAACCAAACATCTGCCAAGTATTATGCTAAAATTCCACCAGCGTTTAAGCTAGACTTAATTTTAAAACAGTTCACAGGGCTTAGGCAGAATTTTATGCAATAAATACATAAAGCACCTAAGAGTCGAAGAGAAGACATGTCTGGGAAGCTGAAAGGACAAGACCATACTTGCAGACACTACAGAAACAGTGCAATTTAAAAACATAATTATATCACACACAGTAAGAAGTCCGTATCTCACCTATCCAGAAAGCCACCTTGTGAGGCCTCCAAATTTTACGACCTTTAAGATATGGCTTTAAATCCTATCATAAGCAAAAAGGTACATGCCATGGCCCACCAGGAACAACATCCATGACAACCCTCATACCTGGCATTCATAGGGAAGCAAAGCAGAGGAAAACAAAATACACTGCAATTCTGTTAATAGCAATTGTTCTCAAAACAGCACAGACAACTACATCAAAAGGCCTATCATGTAACTATTTATGTTCTAAAAATGAGGCTAAATAAGTTCCCTTTTAATGGCCGGTAAGAGACACCCAAAGGTCCATTTGGGAAAAGCAAATTTAAGGTCATGCATGCGTTTGCCTAACAATCCAGCCTTATATGAATCTTGCAAGGTGAAAAACTGAAATTACTGGTGCATGTTTGAAGATTAAATAAACTCTTTCCTCTGCATAGTCTGTGATATAGCCCTCAAAGAAGTCAAGAACATCACAAAACTCTGTTTTTCTCTCTCCTAAAAAAAGCCTCTTTTATACAGATCCCACACTGTTACCCAAGTCTCACTTCACATGCAGGAAGCAGGTGAACAGGTGAGATTAACCACACTTCCCTTCTTATGCAAGCTTGTATCTCCATAAACAGCATTGCTGGCACTGGAAAGTTTTGAAGAATTCTGTGGAAAGCCTCAGGGCGCCATTAAATACTTTCACTAACTCTGTTACCAGTAACAAAATGCTTCTTCAATCCTAAATTACTCCACTACTCTTGAGGATGAAAGCACTGGAAAGAACTGAAACTGCAGAAACCACTATCTTATGTTTCCCAGAAGAAGTACTCACATTGGGAATAATTCTGTGATTCAAAGACTAAATAGAAAACAGTACAATCCACGTTCTTCTGCTGACTCCCATCCTGCACTACAGAATTAAAAGATTGCTAATATCAAACTATCAGAATCCAGAAAGCAACTGCACAACACAATGTGAGATGAGGAAACAGCTCCCAAGACAAACAACTTCTCTCTCATGCACTGCAACACTCTTCAGAAAAGGCAGGTTCAGTTTCCCTCCCAAGTCTCATTCTCCAGGTTTACACTTATGACAAAATGATTTCTTTTACATATATAACAATAAGTTTGTAAGTACTGAATAGCAAATGTGTCTCAAGCATCTGAAGGACCTCCCAAAGCTCTACTCAAAAGGTCCTAGTGTTGCTATCTGTGAAATTCTAGACATTTTTCAATGTCTTAAAACTACAATTGCAAAGGACAGCTAAAACTAACCTACACAGCAGCAAGCCGAAAGCCTACTAAAAACATTGAAACCCCTCCCATTTAAGTAACTGGGACAAAGATCACAATACTTTATGTTTCAGAAAATATTTTATGACTTCTCTCATTATCCAACATAGCAAATCACCTATCCCAAACATAATACCCCTAAATAACAGAGCAAATAATGAACATTGCAAACCATCAATCTGAAGTAGCGATATATCCAGCCTTTTCTTACAGAATAAAATGCCTCACAATACAAGTTACTGGCTGAAACAATGTGAGTAAAATGCAATACTGTTATTTGGTTTCAGTAATAGGATTATGAGGTAATGTTTATGTGTCTGGAAGCAGAGCTAAGATATTTCCATTACACAGATGAACTCAAATGATTTATTATTTCCTAGAGTAATTTAAAAATATTTAAACATCTCCAGGATCTTGACTTGACTATTCCTCACACCCAAGATAAACTTCCATGATGGTTTGTTTTAAAAACAATGTGTGGAAACTTTTCCTTCTAAAAGCAAAAACTAAGTTATGGGTGCTACAGGAAACCTGAATAAACATCAACACTTAGGCTCAACAGTGTAAGAACAATTACAAGGAGGTAACTGCTGGAGAAACAGTGAACTGTGGAGTACCAAACATTTCAAGACTGTTGCATGGATATAGTCTGGCCAACAAGAAAAGCACTTAACAGAAAAACTTACGGCAGTTGCACTCATAAAAGATGCCCTCAAAAAAGTATGTTTGTGTATATATTCCTTATCTAGGTTTTCCTTCATCCTAGACACCACTATCTTCTTTCCACACTCCCTCTGTCCTTGCTGCATTTTTCTTATTTCATTATCTTCCTGTGTTTCAATAGCCACAGAATAAAAAATATGAAGTGCACCAACACTCAGTATGGGAATAAAACAGGAGGCAGAGAAATTCCAGATGAGATGCTTACAAAACCTGTTAGCTTGCAGTATGCAAAAGACTAACCAAAGGAGCGACCACTGTGTCAGACCAAGAGTCTCTGCAAGCCAACATCCTGCCTCCAAGAGCTGCAAGGACCAAGGAAAGACCGCAACAATATGACAAGTATATATGACACCTTCTCCAGCTAAGCTTTCCAGACTGGAGCTGTTTATAGCTCAGTAACTATGTTTCAATGATTCCTATTGTTGGAATTGCTGTGAAAGTGTAAAAGGAAAGCTAAGGTTAGGATGTAAACAACTAGTGCGATTAAAAATCTGTATACCATTTGCTGTATGTTTTGTTTTACTTATTTTTAGGTGCTAAAAAATAATTAGAAGGGAAAAAAAAAGCACTGTAAATTAGAACCTGGTAACAACTAAAGAACAACTGCACTAAACACTCATATTTCTTTGCAAATCATGGTTTTAAGTTTTCTTCTATTTGGATGTAAATTTACATATCTAAGCCAAGAATCTACATTAAACTAAAACATTCTATGAATTCCTTTATTTCCCATAGATATTCACAGTGTAAGGAAACAGGAGGTTAACATTAGGTTGTACAACTGGCTTCAGGTTCTGACACAGTATTAGCAATCTGGAGCTAAAGGGAGTCTCTGCCCACTGAGAGGGGCTTTGAAGCATGTCCTAGACATTTATGTAGTTTTTTCAAAACAATGATGTCAATAACACCAATGTAAATACAGTAAATATAAAAGCACCCAAATCCCCCTGAGAATTTGGATTTTCCCTAATATTTTCACTTCATCTTTGACTTCAGAAATCTCGCTCTCAGTAGTGACTAAAAAAAGAGACTGAAAACTAAGATTCATAATTCCTCTGGTATCCACTAAGAAATCATTCAATGTAAGTATTGTTTTTACAGTTCATCTCCACACAGCATTCTTCAGATTAAGGTCACCATAAGTTGGAGACATAACAATGAATAAAATTAATGCAAGCATTTTGGTCTGGTGACCAAAAGCAACATGAAAAACAATGTATTTTCAAATAAAGCATACTCATTTGTTTTCACTGCTAAGACAGTCATGGACAGCTATTTGACATAGACCATACAAAGCATGAAAAATGCTGTGTAACTTGCTCTTATGAAAGTTAAGAGACACAGAAAACTTGAAACTAAAAGAGTCCCTTTCATCATTCTTTCAGGGAAGTATTCAAACTCGTCCATTATGATCTCTCATCTCCTTGAACTTCTTGTCCAAATATATCCAGTATCACACAACAGCACATGCAAATCAATTCCAGTTTCAAGCTGTACATTCAATCTTCCAGACTACCAATTCTTTCCATGTGACACACCTCACACGTTTTGGTAATTTAAAAAGAAATTAAATTGAAATTTTACTACCTATTCATTTATAAGATGAAATACCCAAGACGTTGATCGTGAGCAATGGGCAAGAGAAAACGGAGAGCCTCTCTGTTCTATAGGGTGAGAGGGAAGATGCATAGGCAAATAGTTGTCCCTGGGCTCAAGGGCACATCATCCCAATAAAAACCACCAAATGTCACAGTATAGTCAGGGATCCAGTCAACACAGATGTGCCACTGTACACCTATATTACACTGTACCATTTATTTTTGGACTGGCTGGTCCATTTGGGAGCCACTGACACAGAAGTCAACAGAAGGGCCTAAAAACAAGGTCTGGAAAATTAGGCAAGAAAGCTTAACAACACAAAACAGTCTTTAAGTAGGAGTAACAGTCTTAAATAAGGACCTATTGCATAAGAGAAATTTATGCTTCCATGTTACTCTTATACTTTTACTTCTTGCCTGTTGAACTCCTACGAGCTGTAACATCTTATCTACATACGGAGTCTAAATTGCTCTTTAAAAAGTTTTGTAGACATTTCTATTTTGTTTGAAAAGTTACTTTTTTCAATTCTTGCCAACCAAGGCAAAAAATAAGACCTTTACCACAAAACGCAGACAGTAAAAGAGCATTTGGTAAGAAGTAAAAATGGATGGGGAGAGTTTTATTTCAGCTTCTTCAACTTTCCACTGAGAGGGCAAAAGACCTGAGAAACCTGAGGCACTCGGACCATGACTATCTGTACTGGAAAGACATGATAGCTGGGTAGCTCTCTTCTACAGAGATACTTCAACTATTTTAAAGGATAAATGCATAAACAAGTGTATTTAAAACACTAAAGAAGATGCAATTTCATGTTAATCTTGCTTCCTTTCTTGCTGTTCAGGAGCTGCTTTGCCAACACACAGTATTTTGGTGTTCTCAGGCTAACCTTTTCAACAATTACTAGCATAACCACTCAGATACTGAGCACCACCCCTACAAAAAGCTATCCATATGGTACAAGAGTCACACTAGCCTGAAGACCAGAAGGTGCCTTCTGATGCGAAGTCAGACACTCTGGCATGCCAGCTGGACATACCACCTACTGACATACCTTACCTTCTATTAAAATAGGACTTGAGGGTCTGTAAGAACATTCTTGTAGAAATCATACATGGGTTTGCTTAGACTGGGGACTTCACTTAAGGGCCTGTAATGTATATAAAGAAAAAAGATGCAAGCTGGGAATGAAAGAGACACATGTAACTCCCCAAAGTTATGTATCAGGTAAATACTAGAACTAAGAATTGATTTCAGGTCTTTTCAACCCTTGCTCAATGCCCTATGCCCATACAAGACACAGTGCCTCTATGAATATTTTTTGAAAGAGAACAGCCACAAGATGACAGAGAAAAGCTGCACAACAGATTATATACAACATCAAGTACTTTACTGAAAGCCTCTTGAGGCTTTTCATTTATTTGGCTAAGACAGCACTTAGAAAGAACTCAAAACATTCTCAATATTAAAGCATCTTACTCGGACATCTGTCTCAAAGCCTGAGTCTTCCTTAACACAAAATTACTTATTCTTTAGTACAACCTCTTTAGCTACTTCTGCTTTATCCTTCTTGATGCCTCTTCTTCTAAAGGTGCCACTGTCAATTTTCCCTTCTCAGAATCCCAAACTGAAACATTCCATTCTGTCAACATCAACATAATTGCATTTCTCCCATGGGAAAGCAGGTCTTGAGGCGTTAAGAGATGAACAAAACTTGACCTCCAATCTGTAGCCAGCACTACATATTACCTGAATAAAGAAGCAGCAAACTCTCCACATTACTAAGTGGCGTGAAAGGCATGTCTCTAGATGTCTGTAATGTACCAAGGCTACTGGTTTACACGGTTTCACCAGCAGCTATTTAGTAGTGAGTGGAGAGTATCTGATTCTCCTCTTCAACCATAAAGAAAATATCCTTGAGACAAAGATGGTTTTCATACTTATTTCCTACTCCCCCAAGGGTGAGTGAGTTTTGGTTCTTCTTGTACATCAGAGCTCAAAGATGACTGAGACTTGCTAAACTAACAAAGACAAGTTATTAGGAAAGCAATGCCACTTATTTCTTAAAAATCACCAATCTTGAATTCCAAATGATAAAAATGGTTGACTGAAAAAACATTGCTTTTATTTAGAGATCACAGAACATGCAGTGTTAGAAGGGACCCACAAGGACCGCTGAGTCCAACCCCTGGCCCTGCACAGGACCATCCCCAAGAGTCACACCGTGTGTCTGAGAGTATCGTCCAAACACTTCCTGAAATCTGTCAGGGTTGCTGCCGTGACTACTTCCCTGGGGAGCCTGTTCCAGTGCTTAACCACCCTCTGGGTGAAGAACCCTTTTCCAACATCCAACCTAAACCAAACACTACTTTAGGCCGTTCCCTCAGGTCCTATCACTGGTCACCAAAGAGATGATACAGTCTAGACAGCTTACCCTTTCTTAGCTGGTCTTATCCTATGACATAATACTACTTAGTCTGTGCTTTATTTGAAATCAGATAAACTTTAGAAACATTCATGTTTTAGATGTGCTTGTTTTCATAAACACTGTCCAGGAACTGGATGCTAGAAGCTGAACTGCAGTGCAATTTGCAACTGAGTACCCAAGAACAGCTTAGTGTTACAAATTACCATTATAATTCTCTCCACTACCCAAAAGAAAAAAAATCACCATTCCAACATTAGGGACACAGAGAGGAAAGCACCTTCTGGACACATACTGCACCAGATTTAATTTTTATACATACTTGAAAAATCATAAAGTCTTGTGAAAAAGGCAGAATAAGAAGTTCTATATTTTAATCAACATTGAAATAAACCCTGTACCCTTACCGAGCAAAATAGCCTGGTCGCCGTTCCTTCTTCTCTTCTTTGGTCTCCATTATTTAGAGTCAAATGGGCAAGGTGAGAAGCCAAGCGTGATGCTCTTTTTCCCCTCAGTACCTCATATCCAGGCAGAGTCTCCTGTGTACAACACTTAAAAACAGGAAGATCATAAATCAACATGTCAACACCACCTTCAATACCCAATAGGTTGTGGAAATAAAACTGACCCAGCGACAAAACGAAGTAAAACTTTAACTAGTGTTTGCCATGCAATACCCATTTAGCATACAATGAGAAAAAAAACAATAAATGCACCCAAGCCACTTTCTCCAGCAGAAGAAGAGAGGTACTGCCAAGCAGGTAACCCAAAAAGCTGCATCAAGTACTAAAACCCTGGAAAGATTAAACTACTTTGCCTGTTTATTCCAAAACATCTTCCAGGTCTCATGTATTTCACAGATGGGAAGATCATGAGAAGCTTTGGAAATACAGTGTACACACAACAGAACAAGCAGGATACAAAATGTTCACTTAATAAAAATTCTGTACAATAGTGAGAAACCAAAAAGTTTTAAAACAGTGTAAAGTAAGGAAGGAAGATCTATACACAAGCGCAAACAAGCATCCAGGCAGAAACAAGACAGACCTCCTCCTCTCCAGATGAAATGCAGTCACTTTGAAATAGGCAGGATGAGGGAAAATTAAGGAGCTGGGAATTTCTGAACAGCTTTATAATTACTGCAATTAACAATATGTGACATCAGTTGCTGTCCAAGACCCCTGCCAAGATGTTTTATCCCCTCTCCCTCTTCAACACACATTCAACCCACCTCAACGGCTTGTGCAATGCACAAAATAAGACAACTTTAGAGCCCTTTACTGGTATTACAGATTAAACTCAAACCAGAAGTTACTACTAAACGTTTTAATCTAATGGGCTGTATAACAAAGACACGGAAGTCATGTAAATTATGACTCATAGCAAAAGAAGAAAAATTCCTCTGGGACCTAATCAGTTCCCACTATTTTCCCCTGCATTAAAAGCTACAAACAGCCAGATGTCAAGAAAATAGGTAATGTAGCAGAGACAGACAATTCTACTTGAAAAGCCCAAGAACATGCCATAGTAGATTCTAGCAGAAATATTTGCCATACTTTTCTCCCCTTATTTATTGGCGATCAGTCCACAGCAATTGAAGTCCATAGCTTCAAAATGCAGTTTTTCTTACTCAGTAGGTTTGAATACATCCTGCACATCAAAAAGAATCTAGCCTCTGATCTTTACACTTCAGGTAGAGTAATGGGCACTCTTTAAATGGCAAATGTCTGAGACATCTTGGCTTCATGAAGAGAATACTATTTTATTTCTGCAAGATAACACATGATGTAGTCTTCATTTGGAGACAGAAACCTGGACGATAGTAGCATGCAGCATCAAAAGAAATTGGCCTGCTCATATGTCCATTCTGTATGAAGATACCACATACTCAATGAGAATTCTAATGCATCTTCATCTTTCCTGTTGCGGCAGATTCTTAGAACTTCAGAGGACCAAAACTGGTGGCTTTGTTATCATTGCATTTGGAGCTACAATAAGCCTTCCAAAGAGTACAACTACAACCTACATATCTATTACAAAAAGAGTTCAAAGAAAGAGGAACCACTCTTTGCCTTCACTACACTGCGATGTGGCACAGACCAAAGTTGAGTCTCATGTGAACACCAAGAACCATCAAATAACCACAAAGTATTGAGATAGTATTAAACCTGTGACCACACAAGGACAGTGGGGGACTCACGGGAATGAGAACAAGGAAGTGGTAAGAGCCCCTCACGTCACTAAAACACAGTCATCTGGGATGAACAAAGGGAAGAGATATCTGTCCTCAGCACCTCATCCCGTGCAAGTCAGTGGCACGCTCTTTTCGTTCATTGTCTTTCTCTCCCATGATCTACCAATCCCAACTAGGGGAATGACAGTCTTGTTCCAGTGAGGTGCTGGCAGATGCAGGGAGTGCTGCTGCCCAGTGAGCCAGGAGGAAAAGCTTCTGCCTGCCCACATCCCTGTCTGGCCCAGTACCAGAGCAGCCCTGCCCTGCTTCAAGCAAAAAGGGGCATGAAGAAACAGAAAGAAGGTAGGGCTTAACCCTGGACCTAACCACAAATGCTGCAGGAGGTACCAGCACCAAGCCAGCAAGGCATTACTCAGCTTGTCAAGGATAAGGTTTGCTGTTTGCTAAACAAAGCTTGCAGTGACAATAGTGGTATGGAACCTGTTCCTCTCACATCAGCTAAACACAACTTCATATCCTTTCACACAGTGAAGGGGAATAAATCAAGAACTCAAAAAAAAATAATCATTATATTCATAACAGGCGGGCACTCAGAAAATGAGAATGTTATCCATAGACAAGACACAACAAAGGCATTCAGGAAAATTTTGTTTATTCTTTCACTAATAAAAATATACAGGAATAAAATATGCTGTGACCAATTAAAGAAAATTTTTACAATAAAATAATCTCAGGTCCCACTCTGTTGACTTAAAACTTATTTAGCTCACCTTCCTAGAAGAAATAAAGGTGTTGTTTAAGAAGGCATATTTAAGTCTGAAAATTTTACTTTGAAAATACAGTACTAGGAAAAATAAACTGATGAAGACTGCTGACTTCCTAAGTTCTGAGTTTACTATTGTTGTTGGGAATTTTCGAATACTAGTTACCTTTGAGGGAGAAAAAAACCCGAGCCTGAAAGGTAGGAGGATCACAGCGCAACCTGCAGTAACTGCTACTGAATACTAGTGTTCAGTATTTCTGAAAGGCCCTTTAAATTTTTAGTTCTTTAAGCAGTAACAGTACAAAAACCACTTTTCTTTTTATGTTATCACTGACATTTTAAGCCTATATCAAAAAAAGGCAAGCCTACTCCACACTTCCCCCTACTTGTCCTTTGGTATCTCCCAAGAATAAAATCCCAGGTATTCTTTATTGATATTAACTGAACATTATTAATTCTATATGATTAAAATTAATCTTAGTTTTCTGACAGCTCCTTATGGTAGAGACGAAGGTTGAATCAGGCAGACAATTAAAAATGTACATATTTGGGGGATATTTATATGGTTGGAGACAGACAACTTACTCACATATCGTGAGTTCAGTCTAAACTCAAATGATGACAAAGCTGATTTAATAGATATTTCACACTCAGTTTAACCCTTTCTACACTGAACAGAAACAGTAAAAAGCTTGTATTACATGTCTACAGCAATGCTCATTCTTTTAATTAGGCATTTTTTCCTGTTAAAAATTTGCTCCTCTCCAAATTTAGTCAATGTCGGCGCCTGATAATTATATGAAGGAAAGAACAAAATACATAAAAATAGACTGTCCTTTTTGATGTTGGTCCTATTGTTCTGGATATTTTCATTTATATTTGCTCATTTTTGAATACGTGCTTTGTCTGTTTAGTCTTGCTTCCAGGAAGTTCTGCCGATGCTACTAAGAGTTTGTAATGAGGGTGGGAATGCTCCAGCAAGGCCTCAAAAAAGGTTTTAAAAAAGCTAAAACCACAGGAATGGACAGAACTCCTGACCATGGATACTCACACGACTTCAAGTGCCACCACCCTCCCAAGATCTCCAGAAATGCTGCCTCCAGGTCCTGCTGCCCTCCTGCCATCTGACTCTGCAGATAGCAGCCTCCGGCACTGATACATTCAATGCAGCAGCAGAAGATGCTCTAAGTGCAAGGATAAACAAAGGGAATGGGAACTCGACTTTTGAGGGGAACATTAAAAATAAGTATGTGGCACCCTTTAAAGACTGATAAATGTCTCAATTTTTCAAAATTATTTCTTCTCCTTTTTCCTTCCCTTCTCTGGAAATGTACCCACTACTTGCAGTTTAAGTAGTTTACATTTTCATGAAACAACAAAAAGCCAATGAAGTATCTGATTATTTTTAGAACATTCAGTGGACTTGACAGCTTGTCTCTGACCATCTGTGTCCACTGCAAGTCCTGGAAAAACATACAGAGAAAAAGAAGCATTCAAGACCATGCAATTCTCTAGATATATTTCACATGATCCTGTAGCCTTTCATAAGGCAGGAAAATAATGTAATTTTCTACTATGCAAATAGGGAGCTGAACTACATGAACTACCTCCACATGCTCAAGAGAACAGAAGCATAATGTGTGCAAGTACGCTCCCACTAGCTTTAATCCAGTCAGCCTCAATAACCAACAGCAATAACAACAAGGGAGGAAACAACCTGGACAAGGAGATAGCTATTATTTTTTGAGAAATTTAAACTGACAAACTTTTGAGACCAAATAGTAGTCTTGACTTTATTTGGTTCTGCAGGCATATACATAGAAATTATAGTTCAGATCTACAAAAGAAAATAAAAAGTCAACTCTGAGTACCCAGGTTCTGGTGCCCTCTGGTGCTGTATGCCCCACAACAGTAATTTTTTATTTTTGCTTCGCTATTATACTTCTGCCCTGAGACTACAGACAAACAGCACACACATCTGCTCATACCACTGCATACTTCCTTACTACCACCTGCTGTAACACCAACATTCAAAACTGGTCATATTCAGACATGAAGCATTACTATTTGGCTTAGATCTGCAACTGTCTTCTTATGAATAAAAAGTCTTCTGGGTGCACATGCCAGTTCTAATCCCCAAAAGATGCACCAACACAGACAACAAGGATTACACCAACAAATCAATACTAAGATTAAAAACAGAAAATATATGTATGCAGTTCTTCAAGAGTAATATTAAAAATGTCTATCAAGTTGGAAGAATATGAAATTGTAGAAAAAAAATCACAGAGGGGAAGCATTTTCAGTGTATTAGATCTGAAACTGAACCCTGGGAGGTTGCTAGCTGTGCCCCTGATGAGCCCAAAACAGTTACCAAAGCACTGTGCAGATGCAGATAGCTAAAACCACACACCAACAAGACTGTAGCATTGTGCTAAACTTTGCACCATTTCATTAACACCTCACTGACTGAACTAACCAGATTGAATTTTACTGGTTTTATGTTCTGCTAGTGTATTTTATTTGGTGTAATAGTACAGATAAAAGTTTCGCGATAAACACTACAGCATCTCAAGATGAAATATAACAGGAACACACAGTCAGCAAAGAGGAGAGTAAATAACTTTTTTAGTCTATTCTTCAGGCAGAAAGGCCTAGAAAAAAGTGAGATTGGAAGCTTTCAGGAAAGCACCTAGCACAATCCAATAAAACACAGCACAGACTTAATACATTAAGTTAGAATGGAAAAATAATTTTTTATTCTAAAGCTATATTAAGATAAATATGGAATTATATTAATACACTTATATAGTTACATTATAATCACCATGTGAAGAGTAATGTTTTTTTCTAAACCACTAACAAGCTCTATAAAGAAGTTCCAGTACATTACACATAACTGAAGGGTGCTAAACTAACCTAGGAGCCTCTCCACCTGAAGTTGAGACTGATGACTCAACTTCAACCCTTCAACCCTTGCTTAGGTGAATAACCCTTATTTATGCCTTTAACCTTTAAAGTATTAGTCCCGTCACATTTCTTGTAACAAAGGTACACTCTTAAAATCTACAAAGAATTAAAATGCAAAAATTAAGAGACTGAAAATAAATGCGTATGCAGAAGCAATTCTAGACTTCCTGTTCATATTAAACACAGAACAGTATCACAATTTGTGTCACCAAATGGAGAGAAAAAAGAGAAATTAGATGTGACTATTTGCACATGGACTCTGAATGACACAGAAGATACGATCTGGAGATAAGTCAGCCAAATAAAATAAACATGCTTGCTCTTGAGGAAGAGAGTACAATGTTTAAGAGGTTATTTTCCCCCCTACAGTGGTATAGTATGCTAATAGTTCAGGTATTTTCTTTCCCTTCTAATGAAATAAGAACAGGCTAAGTTCAGATCACCTTCAACTGCCCAACTGGATCTGCAGCAGTCTGTCCACATGAACAAAGTTCAACAAAATAAATGAGAGTGAAGGTAACAAACATTTCTGATTCAGAAACAGAACAATAGAAAAACTTGATTCAGCTCCAAAGAACTCTCCACACAAATTATTCCTGCCTTGCTTGGGAAGAGACTTTTACCCACTAACTCAGGCTGTCATGTTTCACACAGACTACCGAGAAGAAAAAGAGCTACCAGAAATTCCACATCACCAGTCAGGTTGTCAAGAGACAAAAACATCCAGATTTAATCTTCTCTCATTGGCAGCTGAACATCACCAGATGTATTTTGCATAAAGAACAATGTATTTTACTGTTTAACTCAGCTGCTAGACAGAAACTGGTTATAAAACACAGCATAAACTATTAACAGGCAGAGTGCTATGCCATACCAAATGTGAAAGTGCAGTACTGTTGGAAATCAGGCCACTTGGGAAGATTTTGATTTTTAGGTCAACAAGAACATTACCACAGAGGTTTTAAAATAATTAATAGCTTCATTTTCTTGTATATCCTGTTTCAACCAACTCCAATTCAATTGAGCATCAAGTCCAAGCCCTCTGAATCCTATAGCTTTTCATGCTCACATTGTATAGGTATACATAGTATTACCCTCTAAAACTACCTGAAAGGAGCTTGTGCTGAGGTGGGGATCAGCCTCTTCTCCCAGGCATCTAGTGACAGGACAAAGGAAAAAGGCCTTAAATTGTGCCAGTGGAGGTTCAGGTTGGATATTAGGAAATATTTCTTCACTAGAATAATGATTAAGCACTGGAACACACTCCTTAGGAAGTGGTGGAGTCACCATTCCTGAAAGTGTTGAAGAAATGAGCAGACATGGCACTTTGTGCTATGGATTCGGCTGAAGGTTCTATCTGATGATCTTGGAGGTCTTTTCCAACCTTAATGACTGTGATTCTATGAACCAGAAAAAGATGAAATTCACTGTATCCAGAGAGAGTACAATTGATGACACTGCTCCCTTACCTTTCCCTGGAAAATGCAGGCATATACACAAAGGACTTTCTATGTATGTGCTTCCCACTGTTCAACTAAAACACCAAGTATTTGCAGTTTTCTAAAACACCAAGAAAAGGAAATGCATTCAACGCATCAACTAGCATTTAGACAATCCCCTTCCCACTACCTTGCTGGTACGTCGGTTAACACCATCATGTTCCTTGCTCGTAACAACTGCTTATCTCATTATCTGTTTAATAATTCAAAGAACCTGCACATCTGTTTTGACAAGGCCAAAACAAATACATACAGATAACCACATCACTCCCAGAGCCAATGAACTACAGGTTCTCTGCTAGGTTTATATGTAATGTGATCAAGTCCTCCCTAGATTTCCCTCTCTGAACCAAGCAAAGGGACAGAAGTAGAGAACAGAAAGTCACTCCATACTCACCACTCCTACACAGCAATGTGTTATAAGAGCAAGTCAGGTAGCAAACAAATTCAGCCAACTGCCTGGTGCCACCTCCATGCCAGGTGAGCAACCAGAAGAACTGTCCTACCTCCCATACTTAGAAAGCTGCTAAAGGCCACTGGATCCACAGTGTCACATATCACAGGCCTGGCCACACACCAATTGTTTCTATGAATTAGCTTACACACGCCTCAAGTGGGGTTTCCACCAGTGAAACAGCAGTACTGTGGCAGGTAACACAGAGCAAATGTCCTTTGGTGATCAAGGGGACCCTGCCAACCACAGTAATTGGGCTTTCATTCATCTCTCTCAGGCTGTTAAAATATGTCCATGCAACAAGCAGCTATCAGGTTAAAATATTACTGCCCTTTGCCTTCCTCCCTTTCCCCTACTTCAGCTGCTTGCTACCACTTCTCCACCCAGAATTACCACAGAGATGACTCGCAGCAGACTGAGCAGAAGTGGCTCTGTATCTGCACTTCAGTTTATATCCTGCCATGCCAGCTCATACCCCCTCCAGCAGACTTTGCTGCACACAGACTAACACCCTCACTTCTGCCACAGAAGGCAGAAGCCTCAGGCAGAAAACTACCAGCATAATTCCTTGAACAGTGACTTTATTCAGTGGGCATTAGCAACCCCCCACTCTTGGGAAGATCAGTGCTGTGGAGACCTATAGCCAGCATTCATGAGATGAGAAACAGGCTATGAAAGACAAATAAATGCATGATCTCAGCTTCACAGCAAACTTGCTCTCCCTCAGCTCTTTTCTCACCAAGAAAGGCATTTATACCAAAGGTAAGTAAGGCTCAGGTAGAGCAGAAAGAGATTGGAGCTTGAAGAGTCACATGACGAAGATGAGGAGTGATACTTGGCACAAATACCTCTACCACCAACCACAGGTACTATAAGTCACCTTCTACTTATGATTAGTTTAGGTCCCAAAATGTTTAAGCATAAAGTCAGGTTTATATTGGCAAATACTCCCATTCTACTCAATCAAACCTGGTCAACATGTTCTCAGTACTTTACGTAATAAGACCAGAGAACAAGAAAGATTTCAAATACAGACAAACCTGTGAGTCCAACACGAAGCACTAGAACTGGTCACTGGTTTTTTTAGGTCAAGCAGATTTTCAGCAACATTCAAAATCACGCTGCAAAAATTATGGAAATTTTTTCTGTAAAAAGTACCCATCATTCTCAGGTTCTTAGAAAAAGAACCTCAAATCAACAGTCCCATGACACTACATTGTGAAAGATTAATATTTAAATACATTACTTCAAAAAGGCAACTAAAGATACAAGAGCTACATGAAGGTAAAATTGTAATTTTTAAGTTTCCGCTCAACATCCCTTTTACAATTGACTCTGACTCATGCAAATTCTACACCATGCCTTTTTATGCCATCTACCTCCTAACTGAGAAGCATAGAACTAAGAGTGGGGGCAGAAAGGAGTCTCTCAGTAATGCAATGCAAATGTTTTCCTATCTGAAACACTGTTCACAGAACCAAAATGCCAGGTTTCCATAGCAACATGAAATGTGTCACATTGCATACTCCGTACATTAAGTAACATATTGAACAGATTAATTGTAACAAAAAATCTTATACATTTGTGATGTACAAAATTAACACTGGAAACGTTCACTGTTTACTTTTCAATTGCTTAACCAGCAATATCTATTCCATTACAGCCTGTTCAGTGTGACTCTATATTACACCAGCACACACTGTTTCACAGGTGCTCTAATGTTGGCACCATGAGGTGCATTAAAATTACAATTATCAACAGCAAATCAAACCCTCTACCCACCACATAATCTGAAGTCTGTTTTTAAAAGTAGCAATGTTTCTAATTATTTCCCTTCCCCTTGCAAAATTCCTTTAGGCACTGTGTAACAGAAAATTATTTAGTTCTCTTGCTCTTCTGAAACACCCTTAAAATCTTTATTACCTTACCATTTTTCCCTCCTCCATCTCTAGACTCCTGTAAACACTACACACAACTTTCTGGCCTTGTAATGAGAGTCACCTTGCACTATATACAACACAAAAACTCCCCTCTCAAACAGAATTTCCCTTGCTATGCACCAGAGCACAGACACATTTACCTACTTCTTAGGGAATCTCTCTTTGAAGAGCTGTTTGTTTCTCTCCATAAACAGAAAAGTTCTTTCTGTTTTTCTGTATTCTAAGCATTTGTGCACAGCTGTCTGCTCAAAATTATTAGGGTAAATGAAATTAGTAGCCTATTTCTATATAAGAAAAGACAAAACAACAATGATTCATACAGAAGAGTTATATGGCACCTTTTCTTCAGCATATCTAATCTGGCCTTTATTTGTTCAACTCTTGGATGTGTTCAGTCAGGGAGATGGTTCAGGGCTTCATTAAACAACAAAAAAGTTAAAAATACATTTGAGTTAAGGTTGAGCAGTGTTGCATAAAAAACAGAAGTGTAGAAATTTTCTGGTAAAACAGTAGCAGTACATACTTTATTTTCACATTATTCAAGTGTTTTAAACATTATTATTGAACCGAGGTGCTCTTGTTGAACAAAACAGACTAGTTTTGTCAACTAACTCTGTCCTCAAAAAAGGACACAATTAGTTGACAAAACACTGAAACTTACTTTTGACACAATAGTGTCAGGTGCACAGTGTCAACAGAGCAAGAGAAAAGAAAACTAATCTTCATCTCAATCTCTTTTCATGACAACCAATGTGTTAGTTATGCTAACAGAAATTATGCATTACAAACAGAACCCAATTTTCAAAACAAATAACCTACTTAAAAATTTGTCCACCAAATGATCAGTTAGCAGCAGAGCTCTATTTTAAGGAATCCAGAACTCCTGACAGAAAGGAACAAATACGTCCCACTGAGCAACTACATCCACATCACCACTAGCCCAACAAAGGAGATTTACCTTCCATCCTGTAAGTATGACTGTAGCAGCACACAAATGTAGATGTCTCAGGAAGTTCTTGTCCAGCCTCTGTACAGTGATGTGATACTATCCTCCATTCATCCTTAACTACAAGGCACACCTAAACAACACCACTCAGCATCATACACTAAAAAAAAAAACACTACCAAAGACCAAAACAAAAGAAACAATTACCTGTATTACAAATGAAATATCTTCAGCTGATACCCAACCACAAGGACTGGAGAACAACTCATGGCATTGGCAGAGTTGTCATTCCTTTGTGCTTCTGGATTCATCTCCTAAGTGCCCTGATGACTACTCAGGCTGCTTGCAATGTGACACCTGTACCTGGATGACAAAGGGACTTTCATGTTCATCAGCTGTTAATCATCTTGGCCAGATCTGCACAAGTGACTGGCTCACAGCAGGCAAAATCAATCTCTCACCATATACCTGGCCACAATTCAGCACACTGTTCCACAACGAAGTAAGTTTTATCTCCTTGATTTTTCACCCTTTGTCATCATGATGTCATGACTTGCACCACACATCTAGAGAACAACACCTGCACTTCAAAAGTTTTTGACGCTAGGACAGATGGCACAGACTGGATTTTGATCCAGGACAACAAAAAAAGGGAGTACAAAAAGTCAAACATTACTTATATATTACAAGTGAAGAATTTAATTCTAAGGTATATTCTAAATATCATACAATCTTCATGTGCAAAATTATTACACACTTCAGTGCTTCCCTGAAAAACTTGTGAAGGAAAAACTCAAGCCACTCTCTGGTCTACAAAGCATTGCCCAGCTTTCTACAGCTACCAAAATCCGCATACAGATTAAACCCAGAAGTGCCCAGATGTTTGGTGTCAGTACAGCTACCTAAAAGCATTATAGAAATGCTACTTCTTAAGTTCACAGAAAAATAAGGCCCTTGCCACCAGACTGGGGTATCACTTAACCATAAGACAGTTAACTACGGCAACAGCCTAATGCTGCCTAATACATTATTTGTGCACAATGACTACCGACACAGCATGCAAGCACGGCCAAGCCACTGACAACAATGAGTTGTTCCTTGTAGCATCTCCTCCAAAGTAACAACCTAGACAGATCCAAGTATTTTTTGCAATCACAGCATCACCTGATTTGGCAGGAAGCCATCCACACCTCTTCCCTTCAGAATAAAGGCGGCAGTGATGCTTCATAAATATTCACACTTTTTTCTATCCTCTGCATTACCTTAGAGTATTAAAAAAAAAAACAAACAAAAAGCCAAACCAGAAAATAAGACAGATGGTACGTGGGACAGAAAGCAGAAAAAAACCAGACTAGAGTAGCAGCAGATAGAGCACTGTTAGAAAAGGTTACATTTACTTGAAAAAATGAGTCAGGGAATAAATTACCTTAAGATAAGTTTGAGTTCAAGGAAGCAATAGCTCTCACTGTGAACTTCCGTAAAACAAAGCTGTGATTTCCTCTCACTGGTGCAGTGGCAGAGCTCTCTGTCTGAGGAGTCTTAGATTTTTGGGAAATGGCCCTCATATCTACAGAAACACCATGGGAAGATGCCAAAATCAGTCACTAACGGGTGAGACTGCAGTAAGAAATTCTAGAATTTCTAGAAGCTGGCAGGTACTATTAAAAAGCTTTTAAATGCTGCTAAGTGAACACAAAATGACACATACACAATACTAATTTGACACTGTAATCAAAAGATAAACACATATTTTGCCTTTATAAACCAGTATAACTTCCCTGCTCAGCTTGGATGTTTTCTGTTCCTGAAAATCAGTTTGATATTACCATTACTCAAACATGATGGGTAGTCATAGAGCCTGAATTTCAAGAAGCATGTTGGAAAAAAAACCTCTGTAAAACATCCATAGTAGCCATCAGAAAGGCAACAAAAGAAAAAAAGTGGCATCTCAGTGGGATCTACACATAGCATATCAAAGAGGAGGCCTAATGTTTAATTACACCTTGTGAGTAATACAAGGTATAGAGTAACTGAGAGCAGGGAACAGCTTCACCTACTTGACAGGACTCTGAACTACACAACACAAGGAATTTGAGACATGCAACTGAAAGTACAGCTCACCTCCTAAGTAACAATCAGAAGAGGTTTACTGAGATTATGATGAATACTCTATACACTGAAAGCTCCAAGCCTAAACCAGAAGTCTTCCTAAAGGATAAACTGTGGTTCCGTGACAAGTCATTAAGTGTCAAGTACAGGCAAGTCACTAGGATGCTATACGGAACTGAGCTGAAATACTGGTATGCTTCCTCCAAGCTTGGCTAGAGACAGGGAGCAGCACAGGTGTGAGAGCAAAGCACTGCTCCTGGAAAAACTCACCCTTCTGGGCACTTACTACTACCTTCTGTATGGCAACCCACTGGGAAGTACCAACAGATCCCATGACGCCTGCCTGCACCGTGTCCTTGTGGGCAAGCAGAGACTGCAAATACACAACCACAGCCCCATGCACCATCACAGCATACTGCCCACCCCAAAACTGAGCCAACTGTTCCTAAGATATACCCTCCAGCAGCAACAGAACTACTCATACCCACCTGACATTCTGACCAGGAACAAAGACATACAACTTTCCGTCTACAGTCAGAAGTGTTTGCAAAGAAAAGGGTGAGGGTGGGGAAGAAGAATACTATTGTGTATATGTTTAATATATCAACCTGAAACATTACGTTTTGGGGGAGAAATAGAAATCTTCTAGCCTGCTGTGAATTTTATCAGAGCCTCATTTCATAAATCTTACTAGGAAAAACAACAAAGGAATAAGATGTTAAAAAGGAAAACAGGGATGAGACGACAAAAAGAACCAAAGGCTTGTTTCTCCTACCCTGCTTTACCTCCCAGTCAAAGGAGGTCACCTGAGTGCTTTTAATCCTAATTTCATTCAAACATAGCATTTTATTTCCTCTTTTTAGGGAAGTAATCATAACCCCCATGACAAACTTGCAGCAGCAGTGCAACTTTTCCATTTTCCTCCATAAGGGTTCAGATCCTAAGGCCCAGCTGGCTCATGGAATGAGCAAGAAGCCACCAACCTTGTGGCAGGCAACTACCCCCACTGTCAATAACTCCACCAGTGGATGGATAACCTCACTATATCAAGACCTGTGCCCATAAAGCCTTAGAATTTTTTGGCTTACTGATCACAATGAGGAAACAATTTGTCAGTCTGCTGCTTGTTGGGTGATGACACTGGAGTCACTCCAAAAGTGCTGAGGACCTCTGCTGCTGCTCTGGGCAACTGCTGAGACACAGAGGGCACAAGCAAGATGCCAGATAGGGAGTTTTATGATTTTTCTCAACATTGCTTATGTTCCAGTTTTCCTTCCATGGCTACTGGATAGCAAAGAGAAATTGAGTCCCTTTGTCCCTCATTTCCATAATTATTGTTTGTGAGCAACTCCAGCTGCTGAGAGCAGCAATTTCTTGTGTCAGATCATGCTGCAGAAGCTCACAGTAATTTCGCACCTCTGAAATGCTCACCCAAATGGGTGACTACAGGGGGTCAGTCTAGCTGCAGTACCCATCCACAGGATTCTCACAATTTTGTTAACTACTTCTTTGAAGAAATGTTATTCACTCCAACCCAAATCACTCTCAAGTGAATTCACTTCTGTTTGAACAGAGGGGCTTATTCCCTAACACTGTAAGAGATTTACAAGCTGTCCCCTGAAGTCAGGACCAGAAAGTAGCCAAATATTTACCAGAGCCAACTTCCAGCCAATTTTAATCTTCTCTTTCTCCTGGATACACAAAGCAACAAATCCTATACAACACAATCGGGACTGTTCCAATCAATCCTAACTCACTTCATCTTCAAAGGGAATCACTTATCATTTTGGCAGCAGATGTGACATATCCAAATGGAAGTGCAGGCACTGCTGCAGTGAGAACAGGACACTGGGCAAAGTGGAGGACTGAAATCCAGAGACTGCTTCATAACTAATTTGGACAAATCAAGTATTCTTTTTCGTAATATAGTATGCAACAAGAAAAAAAGAAACTGAATTTAATTGAAGCACAGAATTTTCCTCCAAGCCCAAGATTTTAATCCACTACTTAAAAACAAAAAGAAGGGAAAGACATCAGACAGCATTTTGACTACAAACATCTGCTTCAGTACAACTCTTCACGGGACCAACATTACTTATTTGGGTCCTTAAAATATTTTGGGTTTATTTATGGACATTTTTCCAGGTAAAAGCATGAAACAGAAATCACTCTAAAATGCACTACAACATTTATATTTTTAACTATTGCTAACATTTAAAGATATGTATTCCTGATAAAGTAATTATCATTCAGAAAGGATATATTCATGCATAATATCTTGGCATTTTCTATTGCCTACTCCATTAATTTTCTGGAAGTCTGTGTGTGTATACATAAGCACCCAACAGAACAATATCAGCAAATTATTATTTCCATACTATGTAAGCACTGGCTGATATAATATGCTGGAAGAGTTCATTTTAAGTATCACACAAACACAGGCCTTTAGTCTGGGTCACAGCATTTGAGGCAAAGCATAGTCAATTAATGGCCATCTACCCATCTTAAAAGTCCACCATTGTGCGTTATACAAGAAATGTACGACTACTTAATGGGAGAACAATAATTGTAGCACGTAAAGTAAACACATGCTTAAAAGGCTGTTACTGAGTCGAAGCGTTGATCATCTCATTTCATTACCTAGGGGACGAACAGTTACTGCATCCTTTAGCGCCATAACATCGCACACACATCACCCAAAACACAAGTATGCCGCTCCACCTGCAAACCAACTCTCAAGTAGTGTTCGACGAGGTAGAGAGATGAAAGTCCACAGCACAGATTAAAGAGACAAAAATCAATTACCGACACACCTCTGGCACCCGGCAGCGCTTCTTAACGACGACAACCTAAGCCTATATAGATTTATATNCCCTGCCCCGGCCCCGCCTCCCCTCGGTCCTGCCCCAGCGCCGGCACCGCTCCGCCCCCTGTCCCGGGCAAGGGGTCAGTCTGCGGGGACTGTCAGTCCTACGAGAACGGCCTGTTTCTTCACACAGCTGGAGCGCCAGGGGCTGCCTCTGAAGAGCAGTTTTCTCAAGGGCGGTGCTAAAAACAAAACCACCAGTTTTGGAAATTGAGGTTAACCAAAACCTTTAGATCCGTGGGAAACTGAAACGCCCGCAAACTTTATCTGCTGTTTCTGTGCTGCCAGCAAAGTAGGCTCCTTCAGCCTACCCCCAAAAAACTACCCGGTGGAGCTACCAGAAACTCGGTTCCTTTACCGGAGATAACCCCAGGTAACCCTTCCTGACATTTGCGGCTAAGCCTGAACAAGATCTAGCTGCTCATTCCTTCCTTGGGTCAGTAACCAGCTCTGAAAGACTGAAAGCTTAGGGGAATGCCTAAGGCATTGTAACATCATTAAATCCCAAATTCTGCAAGATGAAAGCCTGAAGACAGGCAGACACCTGTAGAAATGAAAAAGTGACACATATATGTATACATAGAGATGCTAAGAGAGTGTGTCAAAATAAGTGGTGCGCAGGTGTCTCAAGTATAATTTTTTTACTAGTTAAAATGTTACAAATCCAACAAGTTTTAATTTTCAGTAAGAGAGGTATTTGTCACAGGCCTATTTTTAACAGCTGCTTAAAGATCCATTTCAAAAATGTGTCATTTTCAGGACCAAATGCAACTCTAAATCAGACACGCAGCCATCTCCCACTACTGCCATTACCCTACTTGTAGCATATGCTTGCTACCACTCAGTGTCAATACTGGGACAACAACTGTCTCAACTCCTCCACTAAATTTGCTGCTGCACTTTCAGCTAAAATTGAAGTTTCCATCTGATTTTTTTTCCAAAACAGTGTATTTTACAAGACAAGGATTTGCTGTAAAACGCATTCTCCTGCTTAGAGGATACCTTTCGATAGCATACTGCAGCTACTACATCTTATATCTATTTTATTACCAGGCAAAAGAGGGACAAACCTACAGTTCCACTGGTTAAAATCTGAAATACTTCACTGGCACATGGGTTCTCTACCAGTACACAGAAGAAAGGGGCCCTGCTCTGTTACTCTTCCAGCAGTGCTTAGCTAACAAAATCAGGGGAAAAAAAGAGGAAGAAAACTGCAGACCTAAAATAGTACTATTTACCCAGCTTCTTTTGCCAAATTGCAGAAGCTGTGAAGCCCTATCCATCAAACTGGTGGAAGCTCTACTTATCTCTTCGCTGCACTTGCTCAACAATGACAGTGACTAACACCTTATTTTAGCTCCAGGAAAAGTTGTCCCTGTCCTAATGTACCAGTTCACTACCCATCATCATTCCAAGCACAGCACCTCTATTGTATTATGTAGAAAGCTCTATGAAGACAATGCACAGATTCCATACAGCAGACAAAGAAACAACACATCTCTATAGTATTTATATTGCCCCAAGCATTTCAAATGCATAAACTGCTGGCTTGCAGAAGAAATCATTTAAACACCTGTCAGAGCAGCAGGATAAGAAGGTTAGGAACAGAACAGAATCATTGTACAAGTTTCAGTTATGGCACTGTCGATTGTTGCCTATAGCTCAACCCACAGACTTCATGTCATTAAAAGAATCTGTGTGAGTGGGATATACTACACTGCTTTATTTTACTGAGTCTGGAAGTTATAGGTAATGCCTGTCTATTTGTTGCAACAAAGAACATGAGATTTGTAGATAGGTAGATTAGACACACGCACACACATCACCTTTGAAAGAAAATTCAGTTTTGGTCTCTCTCTAGTATAGAGAAGACATTCTGAATGGTTTGCGCTTACCAAGGCAATATGTTCTGTGCCAATTCATTTGAACACAAATGCTCTAACATAGTTTAATTCATTTTGTGGTATCAAAGGTTAGAATATCTTTACCTGAGAAAATCTTAAATTCATGTTGCTCTCTCATTTCAGAATTGGGCAGATTTGTTTTATCACTGATTGCATTATTTTGATGGAGATAAAATACAAGTTTGCTATTTTAATCACTGCCAAATTGTGAATTTTCATCCTAGGAAAAGATTTCTCACATAAACTCATATGTATAATCACACATGGAAGACAGAACAGTTTTGAGATACTTAACTACCACACTTGAATGGGTTTTGATCTTCTACAATACACATTTCAGTATACATTAACAGAGTTGCATACATTACAGAGAAAAAATTGTTAGAGGTACAGTGTGTTTATGGCCTGCATTCAGATCAGCTTACAGTAATAGCAGAAAGAAATATTGTATTGCTCATATGTGGTTCATGTAATTTTGGGAAGTTTTTTTATACCTGCAACTGTTCATTTAAGAAAGACAACCTGCCACAAAGAATTACAGATAACCTTGACTACTATAATAGTCCATTTTGAAAAGATATAAAAATAAAGGTGACACCAATCTTTTTTTTTTTCATTAACAGTCCTGGTTTTCCCAATTACTCCTACAATTATTCACCATGAAGTAGTCACAAAATAGGTTTCATACAGACAGACTTTTATGCATATATAACTGAGGCTCTGCTTGATCCTGCCATGCACTGAGGGCTATTTTTATCCTGGTTTCTTCAGTTTATGTAATGATGAATATTGAGAGTGTCCCCAACTCACCCTTTAACTTTGAATTGATTGTCTAGATATAACTCAATTTGACACGGGTACTGAAAATTTCCACAAGTTTTACAGAAATGAGAAAGAGGCCATTGCTTGCATCTTTTATAAGAAATTGTCCACTGCTAACTGATTCTGTGCACCCATTTCTGCTGTCTAGTAGAGCAAACCAGAAGTTGCTTCCAAAATGCTCAGNTATATATATAGAGAGAGAGAGACTGGAACATTCCAGCAATTCACGCAAGCCCCGGAGAGGGCGGACAGCGATGCGATGCGGTCCGGCCACAGAGCCGCCCCAGCCGCCGCCCCTCTCCCGCCGNGAAAATCTGCTGATGCAAGATATGACACAAAAGTACTATTTGTTATAAGTAAGGTATTTTTTTATCTCAGTGGGCACCGTATGAAGTGCCCCACCACCATGCCTTGCCCCGAACCCTACAATCACGTGCCCTTTAACATAGGCTAAGGGGAAGAAAAAAAGCTGACACACGTTTTTCTAAAGTAAACACAGGGGTAGAGGAAGAACGAAAGCTGAAGGAAAAGAATACAAGAACGTATAAAAGTATTTACAAAATACTGCTGGCCGGTCCCCCTCTTCTTCGTCAGCATCATTATTTTCCATAAACAAGGAATGCCGCACCCGGCCGTTCCCGGCGTATCGCCCTCTGGCGCTGTGCGCGGCACACTGCAGGCAGAGGGAGCCGGGAACACCGGCATTCCACATGGGACTATCGAACTGCTAGAGCGCTTGATCAACGCCTTTGGAGGGTTTCCTTACATTATTTCCATAAAAACACTGTTATGGTTAAAACAGATATAATAAATATAAACTGCAATAGTATTCTTTCCCCCCAGAAAATCATTATCATCTAACAGTTAGGTAACCATTCTGATCATATGTGGAAATTAAACATAAAAAACCCAAAAGACTGTGTCTCATCTTTTCCACCTCTTTCCTCTCCACTTCCTTGAAATTGGGATGAAGTACATTTTAAGTCAGGCTAACTTAAAGAAGAAAAGCTGATGTCAGGACTTTCCAGATGAAAGACACAGCTGAGGAAAAAGAGTGATAAACACACAAATTACACAGTCACAACTTACAGCTTCTGTGCAGATCAAGGATTTTCACTACTAATGAAGCATATAATCTGTGTACTAAAGACAATTTGTACTTACCATTATATAGTAGAAACATACTCAAATTATATACTTACCACAAATTAGCACATTACTTTGATGTTATTCTTACTCACTTTTACATAGTTAGCCTACTGTCACACATCAATTAACATGACAAATTAAAGTAGTAATAATAATATGTAATGTATTCATATGGAACAGACAAGTTAATTGCATGCTGCTGTACAGCTTGCCTTTAAAGTAATCGCTCTGATTTTCCAGGTTCCAAAATTCAGCTTTACATACCAAACTGACAGCTGCAGTACAGTAAGTACCTCTAACACGGAATGTTACTCACTTGGTTTTACTGACACACCACCGTTCTGTTAAGTGAAAAGAAACAGCAGCCTCTGACATTCCTTCCCTGGCGCTTTTGGGAAGATCATTCTTCTCCAGCTAGCATCTCAGGGATGCACGCACTGGCTGCTTCTGTGCTGGCAGGAGGCTGAATCGCTGACAGTTTCACTGATGCATTTCTCTGTCGGATACAGGAAGCCAGAGAAGAAGCATAATCTTTTGTCAGTGCACATGACTTGTACAGCAAGGAAAGCCATTTCTAAAAATAACTAGACAGCATATGACTCCTAATGCTACTTTCCTGATGGTCTAGTGTTCAGCCCCCAACCCTTAGGTTGACATCCAGCAAAAGATTTCTTATTTCAGTTAATTTCTCTACCTTAGTTTTCACTGCTCCTATGGCTGTAATCACCAACCCTTTCACTGCTCAAGACAAATTTAGTAAGATGCATTACTCACTTGGAAAATAGTTTGCTAATTGTCAAGCATAACAGATCAAGATTGATTTGTTTCTACATTTAAGAGTTTTCTAGGGCATGGACAAAACACATTTTCCCACCCTGCCATCAGCGATAAGATCACATCTTTCATAGGCTCAGCTACTTTTCTGAAATTGTTGGGGAGAATATTTTGTCTGTATCACTCAGGTAGCTTAAGAATTAGGGGGCTCACCCTGCCTTCCTCTGCAGTGTCACACAACAGAGGCACTCCAAGGACACAGTGGCAATGACCCTTCTGTACCACACACTTTCAACACTGCAAACGCAGCTGCTGTGGACCTACTCTAGTTCTAAGCTAGTTATCACAAGTGCTGCTAACATCACAGCCACAGCAGCACGGAAGTCAGAACCCCTCCAAAACACACCTGAGAACCACCCCGGGGTGGAGAAGCCTATGCTTTTAACCATGACACTGTGGACCTAGTGAAGCACACAAAGTCCTTAAGAATAGCTCACTTTCTGCAGCATAGAACCACCTCAATATTTAGTTTGTGTTCCTTGCAGGTTCCATGTTGCAGGAAGCTAGGTCCCACTTTGCCTTTCTCTTCAACAGTGAGCAGAGATCACCTCCTAGGACCAGCTGACCTCTCTCACCTAACCACACACCCCTCTTTGCAGAGGCCTCAGGTCACAGGGATACCTCAGCCTCTCGCGTTGTCTCAAGGCCTGAAATGCCTTGGTCTCACCAAAGACGGTGCCATCGACCTACACATGTGAAATGCTATTCTTTTGTACAGAAGACTGTATCTAAGAGGGACTGATTATAACCTCATATTTTATGTTATTATAACCTCATATATTAGCTACTTCATTGCACAGTAAAATTGCTCAATTCAGACAAGAGAAAGCTCCATCGCTATTAAGATACATGTTTTGTTCAAGCCTGCTATGGTGAAGAGTTTGGGATAAAATGAATTGCTGGCTGAAGAGGAACTCTGATGAGGAAGAAACCAAACACCATCAACCTCCTGAGCACATCCCTGAGGAAAGGGATCTCTCTAAGTTTGTTTTCACACACTTAAGCTTTTAAAGATCAGCTAATGTATATTTGCACAGTCCACAAGTGTATTGTCTGAAGCTTACCTATCTTAACACAGAAAAGGTTTCTTATATAGTGCATTTTAGAGGCAGAGGTCTTGAGAACTAGAGCCATTTGCTTGTGTGGAACGAACCAGCCTGTATAAAATAACTGCTTAAATAGGGAATATTATTTTTGCAAGTACAGTTTGCAGATCTACTGTGCTCATAAAAACCAACACATCAGAGGAAGAAGCGCTCATGCAATGTCATCGGCAGCGATGGCAGTTCTCGTTCCTCCCTCACAAACCTCCCCAAACCAGCACGGTCACAGCCTGGCACCCACGGTGCGAGGAGGCCGCGGCAGGGCTAGGCACACAAACCCCCCGCCTCAGTTCCCCGTGTGGAGCCCCTGGCCCCCCCCGAGGCGGGCCTTTGGACTCCCAAAACAGGCGGTGTTGTTGCTGTGGCACAGCCCGCTGGACAGCGCCGGCCCGGGGCACCGCGCTCGGCGGCGGCGGCACCGCGTACAGGGGCGCTCCTGTTCGGGGACAGCGCGGGCGGGCAGCGCGAACTCAGCGGGCACAACCACGCACACCCCCGGCCCGAGGGAGGGCGGCCCGGCCCCCGCTCGGGCTCCTTCCCCCGAGCCCCGGCCCTGCCGCGGCCGCGCAGCCCGTGTGAGCCCCCGCCGGCACCCCCGGCCCCACCGCCATCCCGGCCCTGCCCGCCGTGCGGGACCCTCACCCGCCTCGCTGCACCGCCCACTCTGCTGCCCACCCGCAGCCGCTGCCCGTTCCGCGGGGAGGAGCAGAACGTCCCTGCCCCCACGCCGCTGCCTTCACGGCTCGGTGCTGCCTGGAGGCGGGGAGGGCACGGAGACACCAGCGGCGCGGGGCGGGGCGGGGCGGCGGAGGGAGCCGTTATGGCCGTTGGGGACGCGGCGGAGGAGTGGTAGGAAGAACTGAGAGGCGATGTTTGCAGATCCCTGGTGGTCTAGTGGTTAGGATTCGGCGCTCTCACCGCCGCGGCCCGGGTTCGATTCCCGGTCAGGGAAGGTGTTCTTTTTTCCTCTTCCCCCTCCGACTCTTACGTTTTTTGGAGTTCTCTCCTGCTGCTCTCCCAATTCCGAGAGCTTTGGCCGGCTGTGATGCCAGCCCGAGGCTGCACACCCGTGAGTGCTGAGGCACATTCGGCACGGGAAGCCTGGCCAGATGTGCCCTCTGTCTGGAAGTCTTCACGAAACTGCCTATGGACACCCCATTCCCACCCACAGGCATGCATTCTAGAACTCAGCAGAGGACTGCTGGGAGGGACACAAGCATGGCTATTGCCAGCACTTACCATAATTTCCTTTCTCTTTTCTTTTTTTTTTGGCTGCTATGACAGTTTAGGGTGTTCCCATATCTTTCTCCCAACAGGTGAACAGTCACTTAGTGCCATCATGAATCTTTGGACTGTGGCAGCAGGAACCCAGAAGGGACTGGAGCATCTCCCTCATGAGGAAAGGCTGAGGAAACTGGGCCTGTTCAGCCTCAAGAAGAGACAACTGAGAAGGAATCTCATCAATGTCTGTAAGTATATAAAGGGAGGGTGTATAAAGTATATAAAGAGGATGGAGCCAGGCTCTTCTTGGTGGTGCCAAGCAGTAGGACGAGGCAATGGGCAGAAACTGATGCACAGGAAGTTCCACCCGAATATGAGGAAAGACTGAAAACTTCTTTACTGTGCAAGTGAACCTTGGACAGAGCAGCCGCTGCCATGTTCACCATTGAAATATGTCCTCAAGTGCAATATCCACACTTTTTTTTTTTTTTAACACTTCCAGGGATAGTGACTCCACCACTACCCTGGCCAGTCTGTTTCAGTGCTTTACAAACCCTTTTCAGGAAAAAAAAAAGTTTCCTAATATATAATCTAAAGCTACACTGGCACAGCTTGAGGCCATTTCTTTCTCAGCTCCTAAAAATGTTGCAGGTGCTCCAGCAGATGGGAAAGGAAGGAGTGATAAGAACAAGGTAAAACCTCTTCCAGTCCTGCATCAGCGGGTGCCTCCCCTTCTCCTCCTCCCAGAGCTGTCCGCTCTATCCTGTAGCAATGCACATGGGCTATGCATTCAAATCCTCATCCAGGGCTCCAGCAAAAGCTGCTCATCTTCACCTATAGCCCCCCAGTTCACGCACCTGCCCATGATTTGTAGGGTGAGCTGGCAATGGGAGGACCTCTTCTGTAACACTGAGCAGTGCCTGCCTGTGGGCTCATGTTGCTGCAGAGTGCCCACCTAGCTGTTCTCTCACCCTGCTCCTCAGCAGGACAGGGGAGAAAATAAGATGAAAAACTTGTGGGCTGATATAAAGGGAGTTTAATGAAAGAAAGCAAAGACACAGTACACATAGCAGTTGCTTTGGAAGACAAATGCCTTAAAAATTAATCCCTTACTCCACCTTTCTCATAGATTTTATTGCTGAGCACAATGGTCGTATGGTAGGGAATATCCCGTTTGGTTAGTTTGGGTCAGCTGTCCTGGCTGTGTCCCTGCCCTAACTCTCCCCCTCCTGACCCCCAGCATACTGGCCTTGGGAGAGAGGAGTGTTAGTGTCTTGACGCTGTGGGAGCACTGATCAGCTGTAGCCAAAACACTGGTGTGTTATCAACACCCTTCTGGCTACAAACAGAAAGCACAGCATGAGGGCTGCTATGAAGAAAATTAACACCATCCCAGCTGGACCCAGGACACTGCCACAGGTAAAACAAGAAATACTGATAACAAATGAATATAATAGTTAGCTTAGCGAGACTGCAAAGTGGAGGCTAGCACACCTGGCAGACTGTGCTTTAGCTAGGATCCTCTCTGCTGCCAGGAGCAAGCCTCGGACCTTGTATCACTCATATAACTCCTTGGTAGTGGCAGACCACACTTTATGTGGGAGTACTTTGTCCTGATGTGAAAGCACCACTGGAGGTAATAGCTTGGCTGCCTTTCCCCGGGTGTGCCAGAGACATGCTGCGGCTTGGGCTGCCCTCCAGTGCAGATAGGAGTGTCTCATGGGAAATCCCAAGGGCCTCCACTATATTTTTTACTACAAAGAAGCTTCAAAGAGGTGCAAAGGGTGAGATCACCTTTGCTTTAAGACAGAAAGCGAATAGTCAATAGGGCTGTTGTCATCCTTTAGATATTAAGAAAAGGTGACAAATTATAGTTAAACACCAAGACCAAAGGATGTCACCTAAGGAATTATTGCATTCCTATGGCTGGAGGTTGTTAAGGGTGGGTTGGGCAAGCATCTCATCAATGCTTTCAGACTGGGGCAGCGAAATAGTTCAGTGGGTTTCCTAAGATCCTGGAAGTCATAAGCATACTATTTCATCTTGCACTTTCCCCTGTAATTAACAGTTCACAAGTTGCATTCAGCTGTGTAGGGCTCTGAGATTCTTCCCTCCCTATTCAATCTCAGTGAAATGCCTTACGAAGCTGATGGATAAAGTTCCTGGTTTTCACCTCAAAAAATGATGGGTGATTTTAGAAGCAGCTAAAATGAATTATAGGTGTTGACTAGCATCTCAGAAAAGGTGTATGCATGATTTTACAGAACAGAAACAAAAAAAGCGTTTCTTTTGGTTTTAACTCATTTTGTAGTTAGGACATTTGCACACTTTTAGAACCTTAAGTCCAGCTTTAGAGTCATCTGAGACAAAATAATCATATATAAGATTTTAGAAACTGAAAAGCCACCAGGCTATCTCTTGAGCACAAAGGAAGAGTAGTTTCCAATATTTTGTTAGGAATGCTAGCATAGTCTCTGAAGAAGCTATCTAATGGCCTTCCCCATCTCTTTTCAGTCCAATGCCAGACCTGAAACTTGCCCTATCCACCTGGCAAGGAGTAAGAACCAGTGCTCTTGCTGGTGTCCTTCCACTTCAGATCCCACTGTAATTAAAGATATCCTGATTTGGGTTGAAAAGACTCCAGAATCAGTGTTCACCTTCCCTGTGTGTTGAACAGTTACAGGAGTTTCTGATTTCCTGTTTCCTGGACCTTATATTAATGTGAAGGACGGAAAGAACAGGGTACTTGTTTTCAGCAGGTGTAAGAATCCTCCTTCCTAGAGTATTTGTTGATATTTTTGTTTTAAATAAAAAATAACTCATTATGCTGGCATGCTGAAACCCCAGGAAGGGCAGGCTGTTTTACAGAGGACCGACCAGCAGTACAATCAAAATCACATTGCAAAAGTGACCTGGCTAGAACAGAGGTACTGCAAATAAATACCACATTTTCAAAGTGTAGCTGAATTTGCTTCTAACGGTATAGATGTTGTGATACTGGTTCACAAGTATTTTTACTTTCATTTATGTTCTTCCTCAAAAATGTGACCAAGTGTTTTCCATCTCACAGCAAAGGTTGATGGGAACGCATTGGTGAAGAAATAAGAATGGTAAGGAAAACAATACCTTGACTGTAGATCAACTTAAACCACCAGCTGAGTCAACGTTTCTTTCTGGCTACCTCCTTGAAGTTACAGCTCTGCATTAATTCCACTTCTTAAGATTTTTTTCAATCTTATATGAAGTATCTTGGCTGTGAGTGAATATAAAATCTGGCATGAGTTTTACAACGACCAACTCTTTGGAGAATGAAAGTTCCTTTTTTTTTTTTTAATAGACATATTTTCCACTTGCCCTCATGTTTCACATCTATCCGAAGGGCATTCAGTCATGCAGTCGTTAGATCTATTCTGTTCTCAGGACATTCTGGTGACCGCTTATGGCCTTATTTTTTGTTTGATTGTGGACATAAACAAGTACAACTTCGTGCTGTTCTCTACAAGGCAACGAGCCTCTGCCTAGTAATAAAAATATCGCTGGAACACGCCACGAGGTGGCAGCCTGGTCCTGTGTCTGCTGTCACCCACCCGCGCCTGCCACAGCAATCCCTGCCCTGGAGCTTTCAGATTCAATCCCATGGTTGTGCCCATTTCATTGCAATCACCTATAGAGTAATGAAGGCTTTGTATTTGCTGATAAAGCCAGCTTCATATACAAATGAAGCTGTTATTAAGGCAAAGCATATGCAGCCTAGTTCCTTGAGTCTGAAGGTGTACATGGAAACTTTCAAGCTCTCTTTAAATAGTCTTAATATAACATTAAAAAAAAAGTCACCAAGTATTATCAGGAGTACAACTCAGACTCCAACACCTCAACCTATCTGTGGCATTAATCCATTGATGACACACACCTTTACCAGAGTGACAAAGAATCACATGTCCCTGACATGTTCAGCCTCACAGCTGCTCTGTCAGGTGCCACCAGCATCCCTGCTTTTCACCTGTAGATTTTGAACGGACGATCATGCAGAAAGATTGTGACAAGGTAAAGAAGGGAAACAGAATTTCTGCATCCCAGGTCAGGATCCCCAGGGCATTGGCTGCCCAGGAACGCAAGACAAGGTCTGGTTTCATTCCCTTCTGCGTGGATTCACAAGGCTGGTGAGCCATGGGACCAGCCTGTGCTATGACATTAGTACAGTTGTCACCATGGCAGTCAAAGGACACAAACAAGGCAAAATGTTTATTAAACTGCTGGAGGTGGAAGGAAAACAAAACATCAAAAGAGGCTTTCAGGTACACAAATCTCCTCTCCCGCCTTTTTTCCCTGACATATTATCTATCCCAAAATTCTTTCTGTAAAATATTGCTGTCTTAAAACATAACTGTAAATCTCTTCCCCAGCTACAGATTCTATATGAAATACCTTCTGGACAGTAAGAGAAAAAAACATAACAGCCTCATTTCACATCTTCCCAGGACTGCCCCTTCAGAACTACAGCTGGAAAATTTACTCTGAATCATGTTTTAAGAGAAATTATTTTATCCAAACCAAGGTATTTTATTTAAGGTACTGTTGACAAAAGTCCAATGCAGATTTAATTACCACTCACACGATCTAGATAATATTATCCATAGACTGTTTTCCAGCAAGTTCTTTAACAGGAGCAATTGCCATATCCTGTTAAGAAGTGCTCTGATCATGGAATTATGAAAGCTCTGATCCTTTTAAAAGTCTGAACTTTTTCTCTTGCATGCGGCCAATCTGTTTTCTAGATCCTTTTTATACTGCCTTGTGGCTACAGTCAATCATTACCCTCTGCCTTTCCATGCTTTGTTTCCCATGTGCTCTTTTGATTAATCACGTTTTAATAAACTATATTGACAACATTATTATGCTGTGCCTAATTTTTGTCATGCTGGCAGAAAAACAGAGCTGGGAGGTGCCAGTTTCCCCCCAAAGCAGGAAAATAATAACAGACTATAAATTGATATTATAACACATGCTCTGGCTGGTGGTGTTGTCTGCTTCATGTAACAGGGAATAGCAACGATCCAGACAAGGACAAGGCAATGGGCTGATGGAGCATGGCCATAGCAGGGTGCCTTCTGCAGCTCTGCCATCACGTGGCTGTGCACCCAAACTGATCTCACATCCTTTGCGAGGGATTTTTTTACATAAATGACAACTTTGTATTCCATAAATGACATACTGTGTAAGCTGCAGATCTGGACAAGAGTATCAGCAAAATAAATGAAAAAAACAGGAATGGTCTTCCCCCTTGTTCAGATAAGAGACTCCCTGTCTAATTCTATCAGGATGAAGTTTTGCCGTATATAATCTTCAGTTTGTTCATTCTCTACCCCAAGCCAAGTAGTAAATCTTTCAGATTTGTTTGGACTATGGCCTTGGGTCAATTGAAATGGAGTCTCTTGCTGTAGTCTGCTGGGTGGCTTTCATCCCTTCTGCCATAATGCACTCATCTCCCCTAAGCAACCAGGCTGAAGCTGAGTGCAAAGCACATACGAAGATGAACACAAGCCCCTAAGCTCCTATCACCATGACTCCCCTGCCTGCTACAAGGCTCACAGGCAGCCTCTGTGTGTGCCAAACCTGGTTCTGAAGTGCTCCCCCATGGGCTTACCACTATGATCTCCCCAAGCCTGTCTTTGGTGAGAAAGGAGTGACAGGTGGCTGGTGCTTCTAACTGTGGGTGCAGGCAATACACAACAGCTCTCTGTGGCATCCTGTGCTGCCACACTTCTTCAGAAACAGAAGTTTAGAAGAGGTGCCCATCACCCCCTACATACCCACTTTCTTAGTGCCTGCACTCCATCGCTGGGCTGTTTGCAGTGTCTATCTCACAGCAGCATGAGGCAAACATGCTGCAGGCAGCGGGAGCAGGCAGCGGTCTGCCTACAGGCAGTCAAGAGTCACCCCACTCCAAGCATGAGGCAACAGTTTCCCTGGAACAGCTCAGCACAGCAACACACAGAAGCAGTGTCCTGTGTTTATTCATTCCCATCATGTTGGTGTATTTACTTTAGTGCTCCTGAAAACCAGGTGTCTTAAAATCTTTTGTACCTTGTATTTATTACAGTTTGCTGATCCTGCTTTAAGAGTAAAAAACCGAATTATTAAAAAGTAGTGTAATAAATTCTGCTTCTCTTCTGGTTATACAATTCAAATGGCATTTTCTTTCATGTCATCCCCTATGCCATCAGAAACTTGACTCCCTCACTAGTGTCTGGACTCCAGGAGAGCTACTAACTTCTATTACCCAGAGGCTTACAGTAAGGACCAGGAACTCAGGTGCTAACAAGATGGTGAGTTAGGAGACAATCTCTCCCCTGGAGATCAAGACACGAATTAAATAACACTATTCTCACTTTACAGGTGGGTAGCCAAGAAGCAGGCTAACTAACAGTTTTATTTCGGATGTATTTAAACACTCAAAAGTAGCTGGACATAAAATTTTTAAAAATAAGACAAATAAAAATGCATCCTCTGAAGCTTTGGTCTTGCAGGGGCTTAAAAGCATAAATAATTTTGTTTATACAAATAATCACACTGAAGAGGCTCCCTGTCCCTCAAAAGGACATTCTTAGTCCATCTGCGGGACAAGTCCTAAGTGCATATTGGTGATTAACTGTAAGACTGATTTTGAAAAGCAACACGGAACCCCTCTCCTTAGCTGAAAAAGTCGTGCATGTTAATGATAGCTAAAACCCATCTCTCTAATGTGCTTAGCTCTTCCTCCCTTAAAAGGTTATATACAGGAAAAAAGGGCTTTATTTTCCATTACTTTTTGTCTCCAGTTTGAACCACAGAAATACCCCACTGCAAAAGCTGGCCATATGGGCAAGCAGGTTTTACATATTTATATTGAATTATTACTTCTCTTTTGTTTTGGTGGTGGCTACTGCTATTGGGCATCCTTGGGTTTTGACGGTCACATCAAAGGAGCGGCTCTGGCGTGAGAACCGGTCAAAGAGAGCCAGATAATTAATGGATTTATTACTGAGGTCGGTTCCCATGATTGTCGGTGGGCAGCAGCCACTGCCGTGTCGTAATCCTCATTCGCTTGGTAAGGCACATACTGCCTTAAAAAGGTTTAATGATCCAATAGTGATTTACTAATGGGAATCTTTCTTGTCAGTTTAGCAGACCTTGAAGGAGGACAGAGCGGCACATGAAGATCAGTTTTCAGCAGTATCAAAAAATGGTTTTATTTGTTTTGTTTTGAGATTCCTGTTTGTAGCATTTTTATCCACTAAATGCAATAATAAATTGAAGGGTCAAAGTCATTGTAAATGGGCAGGTATCAGACTCTTCATAACATGAGGGGGGAAGAAAACAGACATTGGTGACAGCAGATTGCAGCTGGAGGTCTGAGATAATTATCAAAAAACATTCACTTCAGCTTTTATGATCAACAAAATGAAAAAAGTGTGGTGACAGGGACTGGGATGTTCAGATGAAACTGCAGGCTGGCAGCTGGTCCTTGCCACCAGCAGCTGCTGGAGTGGTTGCCTCGCAGGGACCTTTCACTGAGGTTGAATCCCCTTTCTGTTGGGAAAGGAAGGAGGGAGGCACCCAGTGGGATGTTTGCTGAAAAAGAGGGCAGGGGAGAGAAAAGGAGAGGAAGCAGCTTTGCCCCAGAGGGAAGAACATGCTCTTGCTGCCCAAGGAGGCAGCATTCCCACCGCTGCTCCTCCTTGCCACACTAGTGCTGCTTCAGAAAAACAAACCCCAGAAAACCCAAGCAAAAAAACTCCCTTCTCCTCCAGCATAATACATTTGCAAAGCAATAAAGGGAGGGGGCATAGGGAAAAAAACACAGTGTTACCTTATTTTAGAGCTTGCATATTAAAGCCAATAGTTGTGCTGGCAAGTGACATTAAAAACTATGTGAACAATCCACATACAACAGACCTCAGCTTGTTAATCAAGCTGCGAAAATGTGCCTTAAATGCATTACTTTTGTTTTAAACTCTTCAAGGGAGAGAATCCTTTTCCTAAAGAAAATTAAAGTTACTTGTCTCTCTGAGATATATATATAAAAAATACGGCATTCTGAGTTAAATGAAAATTAAGGGGGAAAAAAGTATAGGCCTTTAAGGAATTATAATTTTGTCTCCTTAGGTTTATGTATTGCCTTGTAGTAATTTGTTAGATTTTTACTTACAGTAATATCTATGGGGATTCTTTACAGATAAAACACTTTTCTTTACATCTTTTGTTGAGACACTGTTTCCTGGAGCAGAGTGTCCAGAGCTCTTGCAGTGTAACATACATGAAGATGTGGGCAGTGTTCAAAATTTTTCAGCAACAGAAATTTCACTGTTGCATCAAGGTATTTTTTAATCATGAGGACTGTCCTCTGTAGAAGAGAAAAATGCCAAATATGGACTAGGCAGAAAGCAAAATTAAGTCAACACCTCAGATGGACTGTCCTGTAGAATGAGGAATAACATTGTTCGGATAAATGTTGTCTAAAACATTTATCTTTGCTTGACTTCAATATTGGCAGTTGTATCTGTAAAAAAAGGAGTCTGCCTCTCCAGATCATAAAAGTAGTTCAGCCAGACATAATTAATTTTATTTCCATAATAATTTCCTTTTTCTTCTGCTATTTGAATATCTAGGGTACAACACTAATACATGAATCCCAGCCACCATGAATGGAGAAAAATATCCCTTTAAAATAAATTATATTGACATTATCTTATAATCACTGTCACAGTCAGACCATTAAGAGAATTTCTGAAATTAATGTTGAATGAGATGTTGAGTGGTCTTAGTTTTACAGGATTAATAGATGATGACAACACATTATCACCAAATGATTTTGATATTGTTCTGTTGTTTCTCCTGATGAGGCTGATTTTAAAAAAAAATTAGATCACATGTGAGAATATTATTAAGCTTGAAGTCCTATATCTTCAGAGATGATGCAAGATAGGGAGAAATTCAGTTGCCTGGCCAGACACATTTAGTACCATTTAGGCAACTTGTGTTTCCCCAGCACCTGTACAGGACTGGCAGAGGTGACGTAGGACACAAAAAAGATCTGCGCCCTCCAGAGTGGTAGTTGGAGCCCAGCTTAGAACATGGAAAATATTTAGGCAACTGAATGCTGGCTGATTGTATTTACATAATAATAGCACTTCACAACTTCCAGTAGCAACATTTACCAGGAAAAACAAACAAACAAACAAACAAACTCCCAACACAATTAAAATAAAAAACCCACATACTTTCAGATAATTATACATCAAAATGTTTCCTTTATAAATCAGGAAAGGTTTGGTTTACCCGCAAGGGGAGATCCCAACATTTCTAGCACCTTCCTGGTTCTCCTCCGCTTGTCATTTCTGGTTATGGTCAGTGTTGCTGCAGTCATCCCTTTTGAGACTTTTACACATTAGCTTCCAAGTACACAAGTATTTGCTGTGTAAAATGATGAAGCAGAGAAACAGAGCACAAATAAAAAGTTCAGTGTTGAGTAAAATTAACTCAGGTTCACACAATGACTTCACACAAATGAGGCTAGGTACATGAAGCTTGCAAGCAAAGCTCATCTTTTCTTGAAGTTGGACAAAACTACCAGTGACTGTTTAATCACCCAGGTCCTCATTTGTGTGATCTCAGGCTATGTGTGCCTATAGAAGCAGATGAATACAGACACTGGAGAATACAGAGTGGCAGTCTCTTCAGTAGTATTTGCTGATGTTGTGTCTTCTGATTAAAAGATGCTTGTGACCTTTTCCTATTGTAAAGAAGAAATTCCTCATCTACAATAGCTCTAAGAATTTGCCAATATCCACATCCCAGGTTTATTTTACAACATCCTGACTGAAGTGTCATCTTTCAAAAGAGCTGCAAACAAACATTTTGAAGGCTCACACTAAGGAGGCAGCAGCATGAACTGGCACCTCCTGGCAGTTGTTCAGTCAGATGTAGTCATAACCATGAGATGATTATTCTACTTTGAATATATGCATTCAGCCCTCGGCCACAGTAGCTGTTTTTTCTTCTGGGCAATACCTAATGCCGGATTTCCTCTGCTTGCAATCAGAGCAAAGAGAGGACAGGCAGCACCGCCTCTCAATTGCCTGTCTTCTCTCTAGGGTAATAATCTTCTCTCAGCAGTCTAAGTGCTTTTTATTTGCATTGCTGAGGGCTAAGGTTTCAAGCCTGCTAATGCTGAGTGACAGAATTGGTTTTTAGTTTTTTCCTTTTAAGAAAAACATTCTAGGAAATTGCATAACCTGCTTTGATCCTCTTGATAACTGAAATTTAAGGTTGCAAACCCACTCATTGAAAAGTTAGTCAAAGCCAACTACTTACTGTTGAACAAGCAGCCTGATTTGCCTTCTTGTGGTATGTGCTATGATCTAGTCCTAAATTATATAAATTACAGACTTTATTCTTCATTTAGGTCTGTTCATCACTGAATGCATATCAAAGATAGAAAAGGGCTGAAGTAAGATTGTATGTGCACAGCCATGAGTCCTACCTTTTGGATCTTAGGAAACAGCTTTCCTTTGCTCTGTTTTAAAAACTGCATAGATTTCTTCAGCTCTGACCGGGTAGCACAGCCACCACCTGTTAGCATCAAAGCCATCTGAAGCTATTACCTTCTGACTAGGCACCTTCTGATGTCTTTCCAACAGCACATGTGAAATATGCTTCTCCATTAAATTTTTGGGGAAATCTTCATCCATTCTCAGAGAAGTTCTCAACAGGCTAGGAATACACAGGCATGAAGGATGAGCTCCTGCTTAGTATCCTGGCCACTCTAAGTGATTCAATTAAAAGAAACCAAACCAAACCAAATGAGAACATAACAAGCAATAGAAGGAGACCAAAGGTAGCACAGCAAGGAATAGAGGAGACATCAGCAACTCAGCATCCATGGATCTGGCCTGTTTTGTGAGAGTGAAAATGGGATAAATGCATATAGGCTGCAACAAGCCCATCTATGGTGTGTTGTTTCAGGATGTTAAAATAACTACACTTTCATCTACTCTTAGAAGTATTTTTTTCAAATTGACCTTTTTCTTTTTTTTTAGAATGAGGGGAAACAAATGATAATGTTTCATCGATTAGATTGAAGCCCTTAGGGGGAACCAAGTCAGTGGGTGCTGATTTTTAACGTGTTACATGCATGGGAGACCTCCTACCAGGTTCCTAGAAGGCAGGTTAATAGTTAACAGTTTAAAGTCAAGCAGGGCTGCAACCTGCTCTTTTTAATGTAAATCTACCCCACTTTTTATCTACCTGCAGCTCATTAATGTCCTCTTTTTTCTTGAAACTACATATATAGAAAGTGAGTGGTACCTGAACTGTATGCTGCTAAACATGTCACTACAGTAGTTCTGTCCTTAATCAAAAAAATGTCATATTCCTCCTGAGACAATACTTCAAAGGATATCAAGGTTGATTTACAGTGCAGGGATTTCAAGGTTTCTTCCCCCTCTTTTGTCCATTTTTCCATGGAACAGAATGGTTCAGGCAAATCACAATCCCTCCTCACCGAGGTGCTGGTGACCAGCTGATTCAGGCAGGGATGGATTCCAGGTTTAACACTTGTGAGAAAGTGATCACAGGGAGTGAGCCACCAAGCTGAGGCTGCTGAGGCTTTTGATGGCAGGTGAAGTATCTGTCTGGCTGTAGGGGGATCACCCTTTCTCTGTTATTTGTTATTCTGTCTTATCAGCTGTTATTTGCACATTCAGACATATAAGACTTTGTGCACATTCTTATACACAGAGCTTTACTCACCTTCCACAGAGAGGCTTTGCAGGTCTCAGATGAAACAGTAACAATCCCTTGCCTCCGGCAAGTTAGATCAAAATTGGAGGTAAAAACTACCTCATCTCATTCTCTATATTTAATGATGTCATTGGGTTAAAATTCTCGCCTTCTAAACCCTTAGTGTGGATCTGAAGGAAAGACAAACCTAGAAACGCCAATGATTTTTGAGGGTCTCCAGGACAGACAGATAGGTTTGTATCATTAAGCGCATCGTCAGTTTATAAACCTGAAAACCAATGGTGCTGTACCACTGTTTTTTCCTGGTTATTCCAGAGCACGCTGTATGAAATGGGATTCCTGGCTGAGCAGGAGGAGCAGAAGAGTACAGAGCAGCCAACAGGCTTGTTACCAGTGGCAGGAAACGACTGTGAGTCCACAAATAGTCCTCAAAAGCAAACAAAAACTGCAACAAATCATCCATAAAACACAGTCAAAAAGGACTTCATTTAATTAGTGATATGTAAAGACTTTTGCATAGAAAAAAGGTTAACAAGGTAATGCATAAAAGACCGAGTAGGTACAGTATTTTTAAAACAAATATTTTAAAGTATATTTTGCATAATGTTTAACATTCTCAATGCTTATTGCTTTCTCCACACAGCAGAGAAATCAAGTGCATAATAATACATGCTGTGCTTTATTTTTATTTTCTTTATTTTTTTTACATAAAATCTCTAGTTCTTGACTGAATGTATTAAAATACTTAGGTTATTTTAAGTCACTGTAATAAAAAAATGAAAGCAAACCATTTTATGCAGCACTAGTTATCTGGGTATTGACAAAATAATTTACTCACATCCCATTAATACATTCATTTTGGTTTGGAATCAAACCCACATTACAATGTTGGCATGTTAATAGCCAATTTAAAAATTGTCCCTACCATAACTTCATTCATACCCAGAGTGATCATTCTCCCAGAAGCTGATAGTGAAAAGAAGAGGGAACTTGCACAGGATTGGCTAAAAGTAAATGTCCAAACACAGCTAAATAAGTTAAGTTGAACTCTTAAACACTGAGTCTCTTGTATTGGCATGAATCAACTGTATCCAAGTGTGCACGCTTTAAAGAGGTGGTTACTTCTGGGTTCATGACAGATTCACTGTTTGTGCAGATAGGAGCTAGCACCATGTTTAAGCCATAAAAATGGGTGCCTCGGGGCTCACAGGCAGCACTGAAATGTTCATTAATCCCAGCACTGATAAGATAATTGCTTTTGCCAATGCTATGCTAGATGTCAGAATCTGGCAAGTCTGTACAAAGAAAGTGAACTAAGGAAGCGAGAACTAGACCTGTCAAACTGAACATTCTTCCTGGGTAATCTTTTGGCTAAAAAACTCTCTCCCCTTCAAGGGCACGCTCTGCCCTGGAACAGTATCCAAGTTGTGAAGTTGAATACAGAATTTCGCCTGTCTCCCATACCATTTCCATACCTGTGCAATGTTATTTGTTTTAGCAGAACACACACACATATATATATTTATTTATTATTTTTTCAATGTCAGGCACTTATGAAACTCATTTTCTAGCCTGGGTAGGCCTGGTAGACGCCATCCCCCACCTCCTCTGCCAAACACGGATGCATAGCTGGAGAATTATTAGTTCTAATGTCTATCGCGGGAAACCTGTACGTGCCGATGTGGTCACACTGTTACGAAAGCCACTGCTGCTCCCTCAGGGTGCCTCCAGCGAGACGAACCGAGGTGGTGGCGGTGTCACCCCGCGTNTGAGCAGCGCGGAGCCGGCGGGCGGCACCTCCGGAGGGGACAGTCTGCACGGCGCGGCCTCCGAGCCCGCCGGGAGCCCGCCCGGCTGCAGCAGCGCCGCGGGCAGCTGGTGCAGGGCGGCCGCCCAGTGGTGCGGGTGCANCACTGAAATGTTCATTAATCCCAGCACTGATAAGATAATTGCTTTTGCCAATGCTATGCTAGATGTCAGAATCTGGCAAGTCTGTACAAAGAAAGTGAACTAAGGAAGCGAGAACTAGACCTGTCAAACTGAACATTCTTCCTGGGTAATCTTTTGGCTAAAAAACTCTCTCCCCTTCAAGGGCACGCTCTGCCCTGGAACAGTATCCAAGTTGTGAAGTTGAATACAGAATTTCGCCTGTCTCCCATACCATTTCCATACCTGTGCAATGTTATTTGTTTTAGCAGAACACACACACATATATATATTTATTTATTATTTTTTCAATGTCAGGCACTTATGAAACTCATTTTCTAGCCTGGGTAGGCCTGGTAGACGCCATCCCCCACCTCCTCTGCCAAACACGGATGCATAGCTGGAGAATTATTAGTTCTAATGTCTATCGCGGGAAACCTGTACGTGCCGATGTGGTCACACTGTTACGAAAGCCACTGCTGCTCCCTCAGGGTGCCTCCAGCGAGACGAACCGAGGTGGTGGCGGTGTCACCCCGCGTCCTCCCCGACACCTGCAGTGAGGATGATGATGATGACGGCTCCTGGTGGGCCTGCCGGCACCTCCGGGTGCGCCCTTTGGGTGAAGCGATGCGGGGTCTGTGGGCACCGGGCTGAGCACAGGCGCTGCGGGGGAGCAGGGAGCCGGGAGGGAGGAGGCAGGGCGGCTAAAATGCTCCGACTTCGGTGCCCCAGGGCCGGTAGGGCTTGGTGGTGGCGCTGGCCGGCTGCGGAGGGCTGGCTGCGGCGGCCGACACGGCGAGCGGGGGGGTGATGGCGGTGGCCGCGGCCACGGCGGCGGCGNGTGGTGGTGGTGGTGGTGGTGGGCCATGGAGGAGGTCATGGCCGCGGCTTCGCGCTGGGAGGCGCAGGAGCTCAGGTGGGACACGAGGCGGACGCGCAGCGGGTCGGACGTGTCCAGCCCTTCCACCGAGGACAGGTACCGCGCCACCTCTGTCAGGCACTCCCGGAAACCGATGCTCATGAAATCCATGGCCAGGGAGTGAGCGTCAAAATAACCTGCAAGGGGAGCGCAAAAGATGCGTTGAGTATGGAGCTGACCTCCCAGCCGATGTGAAGTGGAACAGCCACCCCGGTCCGGGCTCAGCTGCCCCATCTCCCCTTTGCCTTTTACGGGTTCAGATGTGCAATACGAAAAGTTTGATCTGTAAACGATCTCTGTGACCATCCCGGTAACGCAATAGGCTGCAGTTTATGCAGACAATATACAAATGAAATGAACTAAGCCCATAGACACTTAAAAAGATACATGATGCCTCTCATGAAATTCCTCAGCAAGCTGCTGCAGTGCAGTGTTGATCCTGTATGTGTGAACAAGATGCTTATCCACACAAAGAAACAGGCTGGAGATCAGAGAGTTTGCATGTACTACCCTGCCTTTTCTTCCCTACACTGGCATTCATCCTAAAGCTCGCAAACTATTTCTTGACATTGTGAGATAGTTATTGTAACTTCTGCTGGGGTCCCATCTACTTCACAGAGTCATTAGGACAATATGACATACGGTGTTACTTAACTACAAACTAAAACCATCTTGTGATGACTCTGCACACACACAATAAAAAGCTTTACCGAGAAAACGTTTTATGTAATGCCATTGCTAATTTGGAGATGGAAGACTGACAGTCATATGGCCCATGAGGTATTTCAGCTAACAGCAACTGGAGCTCCACAGGCCCCGGACAAAAAAGCATTTGGGAAAAAAAAAGGTCTTATTAAATGCACATGAAAAGATACTCCCTTTCTAAAAGGGTATAGCATAAAATCTTGTGTTTAAGTTGCAGCTCTTCAACCAAAAAAAACTATTCCAGTTTTTGCAATTTTCCTATTTCAGTTTAAATGTAGTCTCCTTGGGGGAATAATAGCCTATCCACTCCCGAGTTGACATGGTGCTTTTCCCTTTGCATTCAATGAAAATTTTTAGGTGTGCATGACTATGATGAAGTGCCCTTATTATGGAGGAATGTGGCAGCAATACCTTGTACCCTCTGTCCTGCAATAATCTCCGCCTTTCTGAAAAATGCTAGCACCTTAGATGCCTTTTTTCACATGAATCAATTTTCAAGCTAGAAAAGAGTGTTTCCATTGCTGCATGCCCACATTATAGAATTATGGATGTCATATCTGTGGATGTCACCCCAAATCTCCTGCCCACTATACACCCCTTCTTGCCATATCATGATGGAGCTTTTGCCTCAGGTTATCTTGCTCATAGCAAAATAGCTTTTTCTTGTGAGAAACTCCATCCTGGCCAGCAGATCAATGAGCATGAGGGGTCGACAACTCCTGTCAGGAAGTGCTGATTTCTCACAGCTTTTTTCCTACCTGGTCCACTGTGACCAAATGATCTGTGGAAATGCCACAGTTTGAGTGAACTCCTGAGAAACAAAGGCCAGGCATGCCAGCAGTGGTGAGATAAGAGGGTACCTTCTTGGGTGCCAGTCAGCCTGGCTGGAGGCTTCAGGACCTCCAGCGGCTTCAGAGGGGTTGACAGAGAGCCAAAACAGCTTCCCAGCTTTGGCCACAAGTCAGCCAGCCTGGGAATCCTGAGAGCACTCAGCTCAAGCCAGGGCTTCCCAGCCTCGCTCCCTCCCTCCAGACCGGAGGAGATGTGGGGGATGTGGTTGTCACCAGCTTTCTCTGAGTCTGAGCTGCTGGCTCTGTGATGAGCCATCCCAAAGCCCTGGTGATCCTGGCTCCCTTTCAGTCTTCTGTGGTGGCCGAAACATGAAAACAGAGGGTAGATGGGAGCTGGGACTCCCAGGCTCCATTATATTTTGATAGTTATCTTTTCCAGGTTTGCCCTTCGCTGGCTTTCCCGCTCTGAGAGGGACTTGAAAATGTTCCTTCTCATTTCCTTCTAAAACCCAAGAATATCTTCCACCACCACACACAAGCATACATGCCGGTGTTTCGTAGTGAATGGGAAGTCTTGGTTTTACTTCAGCTGTCCTGATAACCCCCCTGGGCTGCACCCAGGGCACAGGTCATTTGAGCTACACAAACCCATGCTGCTGACCCAGGTGTCAGTCACTCAAAATTTGCAGTGAATCTGCAATAAAACTGCACCGAGGTCTTCAGCAAGCAACTCACTGTTGACAAATCCTCCCCTCTGCATGTTTGCACTGTCAGCAAAAAGCCCTGGCCCTAGGCCAAAATAATAACTCAACGTGAACAAGAGCCCACTGCCTGCACCTGCATCAGGGAGGCAGACACTTGGGGTCTGCACAGGTCCTTGAAGGAATCTGTCTGCCCTCCCAGACAGTTCCGAAAAGCAGAGAACGAACAGAAACCGTGTCGGGTTTCCTTCCACTGTGCCCACCTCTGACTCAGTGTGCTGAGAGGGGCTGACACCGTCCTAACTTGCCAAGCCCCGTGCATTCCCCATCAGGGGTGTCCTCCTTTCGGCATGAAGAGGAGGAGGACAAGTTCTCCCCAGCACTCAATGCAGGGGAGCATAAGGGTATCAGGACCCATTTCTCCTTCCTGCAATAATTGCTTTCGTCCATGGGAAAAATGATGAAACTCACTTTTTTGCGGATACAAATGAAAACCTTTCGGCTCACAAGATGAATTACAAAGTAGGAATAACTACACTTGCAAATAAAACAAACATCTATTTTAAAAATACCCTAAGAAATTATATTTAAAACTGTTACTTAGGTTGCAAATTAAAATACTAAGTGAGCAGGAAATTCAGGTTTAAACTTTGTACAGTACTAATTCTCAAACTTCTTTTTCTTAGTTTCATAATTCATGCAGTGAGATTACTCTTATCTCTGGGACAGAAGGAGAAGGTAAAGTTGGAGTATTTGAGAAGCGACCGGGCATTATATTGATGAGCCACCCACTATGGACCATGGTGTGAAAGGCAGCTGCAGAAATCAACCTGAACCACTTCTCCCAGCACCCCAGTTCTTCATCCTTCCCCACACTACCACAGGCATGCCGGTGTTAGCCAGGGCAGGAGAGGCATGGCAGCAGTGGCAGACCAAGGAAGAGACCAGACTGCAGAACATGGGACTGCTAACAACATCCAGCTTGCGTAGCAGCAGCTGGAAGCCAACACCTCTCTCTGTCCTGCAGTTACCACCCCAGGCACTTCATCCCTGCCCCACTAGCTGGGCCACCTGACCCAGTTATAAAAAATCCCCCCCATAGTTTTTTTTTGGGTGGGGAAGCAGAGGAAGGAAGCATCATTTTAAATTAGGCCTCTGACTGGGTTCACCTCCTGGCCCTCCTGCTGTTGTTGCAGACATCAGAGGGGTGGGAGCTGCTGCAGCTCCTCAGGAACAATGTGCAGCGTGAAGAGGGGGTCAGGCTGGGATAGCTGAGCCACACGTTGCATAGGGAGGATAAAGTGAAACAGTCACTACTTCCCTCAGCAGACAAGCGCTGTTTGCTCCATGCACCAAGTGAGACAGAGCTTATGGAACGCCAGCACGAAACCACGCAATTAAAGACGGCACCTTAACACACACACACAGAGGATCTGAGTCCAGACTGCACAAGCACAATCAGTTCTGGCATTTCATAACTTCCAAGTGTGTAGCTTTACCAACTAACTAGTGCTTTCCTCAGACTTTCTAGATATACACATTAACTTCTTTTTTTTAAATTTGCGCATTTTCTGAGGAACCAAGAGGCATTTCTGTTACCTGATGGGCAATAAAATTCCTTTCATCTCTTACTGAACATGTTACCCATAAATTTTAAGCTTACATGGACTCCTAGAAAATCCTCCTTAACACGTAGAAAAAGTGCATATCAGCTTGGTGTTAGTTTTCACAAATAACAGAACACCAGCATTCAACATGCTTTCGTATAGCCATCTGTTGTTAGGCATGCACTCATTCCAAGCTGAATTTTGTAATTGCTGCAAGGTACAGAGAGAAATGGTAATTCAATCATGCACTAAAAACTTTAATCAAAAAAAGGAAGGAAGAGAGAGCAGCAGCTTCTTTTCTAGCCTTTACCTATATGGCATAGTGGGTGAATGAAGAATCAGCTGGTTTCCATTACCACAATTTGAACAATGATCACAGTTGATGGCATGGGATGTGGGACCGTGCTTACAGAATGCCAGCAAGTTTTTCGCTCCAAATAAGTTCCAAAATCATGACTACACAGAACACCTCGTGGGTGGTTGAAATCATTTGGCCTCCAGCCTCAGGACTGTCAGCTTGCACAAGCGAGGTATGCTCGACTCCCGGCGGTCGGCTGATCTAGTGGGTCAGCCAGTGCAGCCATTGTGTCATGCCAGCACCCACTAACAGGGAGCTACCCAGGCCTGTGACACACAAACATAGCATAGAAATATGAGTACAGAGAGCACTGGTAGCCGCCTGCCTGTCTGCTTCACCAGATACCTAGAGCTGTATAGAGCAAGACTGGGTTTTGTTCTGGTGAATTAGGCGGTCTAACCTGGCAATGAAAAGTCTTTCCAGAAAAAAAGAAAATATTTAATCATAAATTAAAGTTCCTCTCCAACCACTTCCTTTGGTATAGCTGCTGGATAATGAGGTTTAGCATCGGTTTTGTGCTATACAATTGTTGCCACAAACCTCCTGTTTATGTTTGGTGTTTGTGTATTTGTTTTGTCTCCCTGTGCAGATTTCAGTGCTCTTTGGAAACCCCAAACAAATCTCTGACTGGGCTGCCTGTGAATGAAGCCTTTACTCCCACAGTGTTATGAAAGCAAACACAAGCCCAGGGTCAAGTGCTTCTTTTGTCCCAGTAGTTCTTTCCCACGAGTTCAATCCTGCCATTAGCATTGATTTCCACTCCTTTAATCTGGAAACGCCTATCACAGCTCCTCAAAGCACTCTTTTTCTTTTTTTTCCCCCTGAGATTTCCCCAAATATTAGAGAAGAAATCCTTGGCTCCTTACCTTTACCTCCTGTCGCCTGCAGCATCTTCAGATGATCCACTGTCATTTGCAGTATTTCCGCTTTTTCTAATTTGGCAGATCCCTTTGAGATAAGAGAAACATATAAATAAAGGCTTACGGGTACTAGAAACTTTAATTTGATATACTTTCCACTGAGCTCAGCCTTATGGTTTCAATTTCCCCTATCATTAGGACATTCTCAGCTTAATTCTTTCATGAGCATCTGCTTCCCAGACTTTTTCTAAGGACTAATACCATCTCCTATCTAGTGATACAAACAGCAGCACCATTTTGCTTTATTAGGGCTATAGCTCAGTGTAGCTCTGGCCTTGAAGGTAGTGTAAGATGACATATTTATGAAATGAGAGAAATATGTAACTTCCTGGACTTCTGTTTTGGCGACAAACACAAATGTACTGCAGGCAGGACGGGTCTGTATGGTCATCGATGGAGACCCTGCTGCAACATTCCTTTCTGTGCTATTACCGGTAGGTGTCCCTGCGGACACATACCCAGCCCTATCCCTGTCTTAATCGCCCGTTCTTTTTCAGCATGTCATTTGGCTGCTGTGTATGTCATTTTCATTCTCGACTGAAAAAATAGCTGCACAGCCTACAGTATTTTAAGTTAGCGAGAGGCCTAGTTTGTAAGGACTAAATCCTGTGAAAAAGGAAGGGTGTAGCTCCTCTGTCAGTAAAAGTCTTTTCTGATAGTGAGGGTGGCTCACAGAGCTACAGTAGGTAGTTCAAAAGTAAAAAACACAACTCAAAAGGTAGTATTCATATATAAATAAAACTGTTTTCCCTGTTAGCCCTCCCTTCAATATCTGAGGCACTCCCAGACAACACAACTATTATTCTAATTCAAGAGATCATCCCTAAAACAAGCTCCAGCCATCGGTGGATCACACCCTGCAAGCCAATTTTTTCCCTTAGTTACCATCTGGGCCACCTCACTATCTCAGCTGGCTTCACCCAGGTTGCATGTGTGGGAGTTAGGCAAGGCTTACACCCTTCTCCGCAGCGCCCGTCTCTGCGATGGTCTCGAGAGCAGCGCTGGGATTTGGAGAGGAGGGAGGGAGGCGGAAGCGAAACTAAACCTCCAACTTGGAAACTCCAGTGAGCTGAATGTCAAGGAGCTGGAAAAGGACTGATGACTTTGTCCTTGGCATATTGCAGAAAAATGGTGGGACTTTCTGATCCAAATACAGCGCGTGCTCATTTCTACGCCAATACATTTTTTTTCAATCCGCTTATTGCTTTCAATGCTGTCCTCGTACAAAGGTTGGTGTGCGTGTGAAGTTTTGGTCCGAATTCCTCATTTTACATGTAACTACATCCTGTAGTTTTCTCAGACTTCATCTTTTCCATAGACACAGTACAAGCTGTCTCAGCGAGAGTGACTAATAGCTAAAAACTGCATGGCGCTGGGTAATTTCCAAAGGCTCTGTAGGACTTGTTTTATAATGTTTGTGGTTTTCAAGAAATAAACAATAATATGGGACAAACAACTGTTGTCTCTTGCCCCTGTTTATCTAGCTGAAAATATCTCTGTCACTGTTTTGCCAGTACCAAAGCAAGGGCATGGTGACAACTATCAGATACTAAAAATAATATTGCAGGTGACACAAGTGATGCTCTCCTCAATATTCAAATTTTTTTTAGCCAGTTTTTCTTCAGGACAGGGATGGAACAGGCCTAATACGGTGTGGTGTTTGCCACGTAGTTACCACTGACTTTGAGCACCTCCCACTCTGCTGTCGGATTTTACTTTCTGGGTTTTTTTTTATTTTACTATTACAAGGAAGTCAGGTTATTTATTTTCAGATGTTTCCTTTTTATTGAAACACAGTGTCAGTTGCACACATCCATAGATCTTCAGAGACATCCAGAAAAACTGGAAAATGGCTAAATATTGAATCAAAGACCAAAAAATAAAAATCAAGATAATGAAAAAAAGATTAATTTGATTGGCAAAAACAAAAAGCCTTTTTTTACAGAAAAGATTGTATTCTAAGATTTTGGTCTGAAATTTCATGACCAAGGAGCTGAGCCAAAGTTAGCTGGATCCTTCCAGTTTTCCTGCTCAATACTTTCTCACTGAAAGTCCGAATATATCGCTGAGACCTCACTAGCTCACACAACATGGGCCTACTCCACCTTCTAATGCACTGGTTCTAAAGTGTTATTTTAAAACATGAATAATCCAGACTTGTCTGTTCCCTTCTGAGAAAACTGGATTAATTAGTTTGCAATAGAAAGATTTAAAAATAAAGGTTTCTTAAAGTAGGGGCAAAGGGAATTATATTTAAAGATTTAGACAGAAGGCTAATTTACATACAGGTTTGGGGGAGTTGTGTTTGGTTTGTGTAGTTTTTTTTTAAATATGGAGTAAAACATATTTTCAACAAAGCCACTACTGGAATTCATTGAAAGAACACAGGCAACATGAACACAGTTACCCTTAAGGGAAAAACAAGCCAAAGAATGGAAATGTTTTTCAGCCTTATAATGAATTATGTTTCTAATAGTTTTGCCACAACAAAGCATTTTATTGAAATGCCTGCTTTATGCCAGATCAGGACACATACAATATTATTTTAATGAGATTTACAAGAAAACTAACATTGCCAGATGAGATATAGAATTTAAAAAAAAAAAAAAAGGGCTTACTTGTTTTTCAAAAGCAGTTGGCACAAGCCGCCTCAGCTCTGATAAACTGTTATTTATACGATCACGGCGCCTTTTCTCTATAATCTATTCCCAAAAAAACAGAACACATTAAGTGTATAAAAAATGCTGAAGGGCAAAAGCACAGCACACATGCAAACTGTCATATGCGAAAAGAAATGCAACATACCCCTCTTCTTTTCTTTCTGGCCATGATCTGAGATGTTGTTGTTGGGGAATTTGATCGAATGACAGAACTATTACTTTGCCTGTGAAACAACAGAAGTAAGTCAGGTGTTGCACAACTTGACAACACTCTTTGAAGACACCTTAGGTCACCATATTACGTATGCACAGTCCCTCTCATGCCATTTTCAATGCTTAGAAAACATGTCTTGCATTACATCGTGTTTTTAAAGAGAGAGACATTTTGACTGCCCCAGCACGTCTTGTGAATTGACGGAACACTGTTAGAAATAAAGTCCTTTTCTGGAGACAGTTCACTGTCCAGCACAGTGGATTTTATTTTCTTTGCACATAGAGCCCTGCCTACCGAGCACAGGCTGCAGAACCGAGCCCAAACCCACGTGAACCATCTCTATATGCCAACAGAAGTGATAAGTGCATGTACACGATGACACAACCTCTGCCAGGCCTGCTGGGTTTTGATGTTCCTGCCCATTGCTATGCAAGTCAGCAGATGCTCAAGTACGACGCCAATTGCTCAGCCTGGGTCTATTGCATTGTTCAGCATGGGGGAGCAGAACTCAAAATCCACTTTTGAAACTATAATACCCACAAGTACGAAAAGGCTTTTATGTCACCATGAGCGTGTGAAAAAAAACCCAGTAGCTTTTTATACTCATTTGGCCATTGATGCGGATGAGACGGAGGTCCAGTACATGAGCCCCTAAATTGTCAGGACCACCCCCGAAGCCCCTAAATTGTCAGGACCAGCCCCGAAACCCCGCACCGCCCCCGCAGGGAGCCTAGCTCGGCCCTCCCTGGGCAAACATCACTGCTCGCCCTCGGCTCGCACGGCGAGTTTGCTTAATTTCAGCTGCTCTGGGATCCGTGCTTACTCTCCACGCCTCACTTCCCGCTGGCGCCGATTCCCTTCGGTTGCTCGTCCTGCTCAGGACCGATTTTGGAAGAGGTCTGATTGAAAATGGCAAACTAAGCGGAGCTAATGAGCCGCAGCCCGGTGGCTCACACGGTGCTTGGGTGCCTCGCGTAATTCCGAGGCTCGGGCAGAAGGACAGCGGGGCTCATTTTCGGTGGGCTACCAACCAGCTGCGGGGGACACAACAGCATCCCGCTCTGCCCTCGGGGGCCGCCCTCTTCCCCCGACGGGGCTGGCCGGGCTTCGCCCTCGCCCTGCCCATCCCGGGGCGCCCCACTTACCCCGAGTAGTTGTTCTCACTCCCCACGTCTATAGTCTCGTCCATGTCGCTGTCTGAGGTAGTTTCCTCGCAAGGTCGCTTCATCGTGAGCACACAGGGCGCGGCGCAGCTTTCAGCCGGGGCGGGGGCCGAGATAAATAAATCCGGGGATGCGCGGGGGGGGCTCCAGCACGGNCGCCCAGCGGGGTCCGGCCGCCCGGGGCTCACGGCAGGCGCAGAGCGGGGCTGCGGGGGTGCCCCCGCACAGCGCCGGGCAAGGCGCGGCAAGGGGCTCCGGCCATCCTCGGAGCTCGCCCTCCGGCGAAAAGGAGCGCCATCAGGCTCCCAGCCCTCCCATGCCGCCGGAGGAGGCGGGAGTGGCCGCGCTGTCCGTGTCTCACCAGGCATTGGGGAAGACCTTGCTCTCTCCCTGGTCCCTAAGACAGGAGCCGGATCAGCCCCCCGCTGCGCAGTCCAGAGCCCCAGGCGGTGGCGAGCAGCCCTGGACGCCCCTCTGGGGGTGCTGCGGGTTGTCTTAAGGGGCATGGGAGCGCGGGTTGGAAAGCTCTGTAAATCCCGGTAAAGGCATAAATGTCTGCTGCCCCGAGGAGCGGCCGCCCCGTCCCGCTGGGCTCCGCGGGTGCGCCGAGGGGTAGCGGGGCGTTCGCAGGGCCGGGAGCCAAGCACGGCGATAATCCCTTCTGGGAACGACTTGGAGGAAGTTTAGCGTCTTGCTTGCCGGAGGATCTGTAGCAAGCGGGTTTTATTTTGCTTTTGTTTGGGATTTCCCCACCCCGTTTGCTTGTGTTTTCAAATTCCGGATTCCTGACAAAATACGTTCGGAGTGGTATGTTCTCCGCAGAAATTTAATATTTTGACTTGGGTGACCATCCCTCTGCCTGTTCCCCTCTCCGTTCCCTTTGTCACCTTTCCCGGAAGGGTTTTTCTCCCACCCCTGCTGCCGGGATGCTGGCCGAGAGGGGCCGGGGCGGGAAGGGCTCGACACCGGCGTGGACACCGCCGCGTTATCCTGGGGGCACACGGAGCCGCGATCGCTCAGTAGCTCAGAGAACTTGCAGACTAGTGAGTTGGGGTGGCGAAGGGGCTGCCCCTGCCCCGATCGGTGCCTGGTAGGGGCAGGGGTAGCCGCCCTCGCCACCCCAGCTGGCCGCGCAAGGCTGCGGCTGCTCGCCCCGCGCTCCGGGCAGCACCTGCCGGACAGAGGCACGGGCAACAATTGCCGGCATCGCCGCACAACCATGGGGGGGTCAGGGGTCTCCCCTTGGGGCTGGCGTGGCATGCGACCCTCACCGTGGCGCCGGGTTTCCAGGCGGCGACAGCACAGTGCTACCCTGTCCCGAGGAAGAGAGGACCGGTTGGTCGGGGGGGAGGAAAGAAGGGCTTAAGGGCGCCGATGGCTTCGGCTTTCCTTTCGGGACAGGCTGCGAGCTCGGCGGGCCGGGGGAAGCGAGTATCTTCCCGGCGCGGCGCTGAGGCCGCTTCTGATCGCGGGTGAAGTTTGTTTCATCTGCCCTATATTTAGCAGCCAACAGTGCCAATGGCTCAGTTTTCCACTCAGTTATATCCCACGGAAGGTGCAGGTGGTCTGGTTCGTTCTCGGGTGTGCGTGCGGGAAGGGGCCGTGGTGAAAGAGAAACCGGAGCCAGCTCTTTTTTTGCGCCAACATCCGCCATCTCTGCAATTATATTTGGTGGCACGTCGGGTGTTTGCCCTTTCATGTGGATGTTGCTACTATGTAAAGGAACAGCGGGATTTCATGCCTCATTGCCTTACCGGGACATCCTTTTCATGCCCGTGTTTGCAGAGTTACTGAAAGCTCCGCGGCTGCTCAGACTGAACAGAGGCGAGCGCCCCCGGGAATGGCGAAGACAGCTCCCGGGAACTTGGGACGCACTCCCCACAATGGCCCCTTTGATGGGCTCCGAACAAAAAAACCAAACCAAAACCAAAGAAACAAACAAAAAACCTCCCAACCAACCAAACAAGAAAACCCACGAACAAACAACTCTAAAAAGTATCGGGACCTTTGGGGAAAGTGGACTAGCAGGAGCAGCCTGAGACGCCCGATTGCAACGTGAAGCACAAATGCTTTAGAAATTTGGGATTAGGCTCAGCAGCTTTACTGTTCGATGTGGGGTTTTCTATGAAATTAAAAAAAAAAAAAGCCAAATTAAAAAAAAGCCACCCCAAAGTTCCCTTCGTTGTCTGTGCTGCAATGACACGGAGACCTGCGAGAACCCGGCCCGCTCCGGCCGCTGCCCGGGACCCTTGTGCCGGGTGGCCGTGAGATGCTGCCCTGCCGCAGACATCGCCTTTCAGAGTGGGGCGAGGATTGGTAGATCTGAGCATTGGTGTTACCCCGCCTGGCCCGCAGCTGCTCCAGAGGTGTCTACAAACACGAGGCCACAGGCTCGAGGGTGGGTGTCTGAATCCCTGCTAAAGCACGCAATTCACCCGAGGATGTTGGTGCACTACCGAGCTCTCTCGGGGTTTTGCACAGAAATATTTAATGTCACGCGTCGGTGCCGCTGGATTGTAATTTTTGCTCAGTCGGGAAATAGCTTCTGCTGTTTTATGGTATCATTTTTTTTCCCCTGGGGCACAAGTGCCGCGTGCTGTTCTACAGAAACCTGAGCTATCTTATGGTTACCTCCCTGAGTAGTTTGTGTTAGCGTCGTTTGCCGTGGATCCGGCTACTAAATCCTCCTGGCAGCCTTACTGAAGTCCCTCCTCCGGGAAGCTCCTGTTTTCATTTTGCCCAGATTTTTTTTTTTTTGAGAGGTCTACCTGCCCTGCGGGGGAGGAATTAAGGGCTTTCCCAGGACACAGTGAGGAAGGCAGGCCTTTGCACTCCCTGCGGGTGTCGGGCTCGTCCCCCGCGGCAGGTGCGCTGCGGCAGGCAGGGGCTCCGTGGGGACCCCCGAGGGCAGCGCCAGCACTGCGACCCACGGTGGGGCGGGGGCTGCGGCCGGCCCTTCGCGCCAGGGGAGCCGCCGTCGGGGGGCGAAGCCTCTTGTTTAGCTTTGGTCCCGGATGATCACTTGTCTCTTTCACCAGTGGCCCCATAGAGCACTTGCTGCGGCGGGATTGCCCGCGCCGCTGGCAGCACGCAGCGCCGACAGCCGCGCGTTTGAAGCCCGGGGAAATGCATGTTTCTCCGTTCTCCGGAGCTTTTCCCTCCAAGGGGAAAAAGCCGGGCGGGCTCACCGCCTCCCTCCCGAGACAGCCCCCGCCCTCACCCACCGCCAGCAGGGAGGGAGAGCCTGGTGGCGACCCCCGCTTCCCGAGCAGCTTTTCCCCAGGGAAGCAGCCCCAGCCGGGCAGCGGCTCCGCCGAGCCTCCCCGGCCCGCGGGGCTCCTGTCCCGGCCGGGGGGCGGCGGGAGGACCGCAGGCAGCTCCCCCTGCCTCCCTCGGCTCTCGGGTTTTGTTTCCCGTTGTTTTGCTGTTTGTTTGGGGGTTTTCTTTCCCGTTTTTCCCCTCGGACAGCGCGGCACTCGGGGTGGTGGCGGGGGACGCGCTGCCGTGGGTCACCCGGGGCCAGCCCCGGGCGCGGTGAGCGCGGTGCCCCCGCCGGGGCATGAGCCGTGGGGGTCAGAGTCTGGAACTGGCTCGTGAAACAAGCCAAGCAGGACGTTCGCGATACATCTGTAGTGCTGGCTCCCGCGGAGAAGCGACTCTCCTCTGCTCCGTCCCCGAAAATGAAACTTCCTTTCCCCCGAGATTTCAGGACTGCCCCTTTTACCCGTCGCTGGGAGCCGTGTAAGATTAAACAGGGGTTTTAAAGACTGTTTTAAAAATGTGCGTGGCATCCTCAATATTTAATAATTTACCCTCTCCTTCTAAGCAAACGTCTCTCTCCCATTTCCTTCACTCAGAAAGCAGCCTCTTAGGCATAACTGTTCTATTGCTTTTAAGTTACCTTGGCCTATTAGGAAGCTCTTAAGAACAACAGAGATAGACAATTTGCGTTCATAGACCACGGACGATGACGCGGTATTTTTTTTTTTCCTTGTTGGACTTGTCACTAACTGCCAGGAAAACAAGACAAAAATCCTTCTTGACTTTTTTTTTCTCCAATGTGATTGTAAATAGAAGGTTAAGATGATTTCTAGTCACATTCATACCACGGCAGGATGGACAGACTGAAGTAAGAACAGGGAACTGAGGAAACCACGTGTTATGAAGCTGAAAGAAATAATGCTCAAAAAAGTTGGAGAGGCCTTAAAACGTGTGACTTTGCTTAGACGGTGGCTGCACACGGGTGGAAGTGGATGCGTGGCATTCCATGCATGTTTGTGTCGTGGAGGAATATTTGACTATTAGCTGGGTTGTAGGATTGTTACTAATGGGTGACAGTAGGGTTTGATATACAGGTAGTACAATAACTCCGTAGATATTGATAAAATTGCAATGCCCTCAGATGAATGCAATTGCTTCAGTAGACCACTTCAGCTTACTTCAGTTTTGGAAAGGATAAAAAGTGCACAAACACTTGCTATATTAAACTAAAAATGTCAAGCTGAAGATGATTTAAAAACAGGACGACAGAAGACGCAGTGGGTATTTATAGACCTTTCTCAGTAACAGCTTTTAATATTTGTTATTGAGCTACATCTCCACAAATCTGATCTTGGTCAAGCAGTGAAGTCGACTATCGGGTTTTTAGGCTGACCACTGGAAACGCAGCTCTGCATCCTCTGTAAAGTGTCACACTACTTCTCTGCTTTCGGTGCCTAATGAGGTCAATGAATGCACCCTCCTGGGTCGAGTGCTTCCTCCTGGCCCCCGTCAGTAGGTGCTGCATGTTTGTCCAGTCCTCTCATTCAGTGCATGCAACGCTCTCCCTGAGAGCTGTCACTACATCCTAAGTGATACAGAAAGACAGAAATACCTCCTCTGGCTCATACTGTCTGATGATAACAAGGGTGATTGAACAGCACCCCAAGGAAGGACTTCTGGAGAGGACAAACCCTGCAGCTGAGAGTCTCATCCTGAACTCTTTGAACATTGGCAGGCTTCCTATGTGAGCTCAGGCACTAAGGACAATTAATTAAATTAACAAAAGGTGTAAATTAAAAGTGTCTGTGAACTGTATTGAACCTCAATTTGCATGCTCTTATTCACAACAGAACTGGCTGCAATTTGATTTAAATTAATTCACTTTCAGAATAAAATAACACTGAACAGAATAAAAGCGGCTTTAGTTTTGAATGGATGTCTACATAGAATTGTTTGTGGTTTAACTAATCCACTATAAAAATTAACTTTGTTAATTTTCCTGGGCATTTCCATCTAGCCTAGTTTGCTTTGTGCCTCTATTTTAGGACCCTATCAATAAAGCGGGAATAGTAATTGCCTGCTAACAGTTTAAAATCATTGTGTGAAAGGTCTTGGTAACGGCAGCATTTTCCCTGGTACTCAGCGTATATGTTCTACAAAAACCAGGTCCTGATTTTCTACACATGTCCAAATTCTTGCCTGGTAATATTTTATGAGGACTGTACCCAGATGTACACGACCACAGAAGACATGCAGCAGTAGAGAATTAGGGCATCATTGTGCGTTTTAAACTTTCATTGAACATCTCCGTGGCTTTGGCGCTATGTTTTCTTCAAAGACTATGAGCCAAGATTTAAGAGCTCACTAACTTTAGCCATCTTAATGAACGGCTTCAATGGTGCTAATGGGAACTAGGGCACTTCCTTTATTAATGGAAATCAGGCCACTTAATTACCTCACAAAAATATATGGAACCAAGTCTCACGGTTTCCTGCACAACACGAATTATGAACTTTAATCTATTTTAGAGGTAGTTCTATTAAAATCCATAGATCTGTAGCAAGAATAACTCTATCCTATTATAATGGAAATAGAGTACTTGTAAAAATGTGCAGATAATCACAGCTTTCTCATTGAAACTCATTTCTGTTTAAATAAATTTTCACAGTGGTGAAGCATGGTTTAATTCACAAGTAAGTGCAGCAAGCAAGGCTAGATAAACGTATCCTGTGTTGAAAATGAGGACCTCGAATTTTTTTAATAAAATCTTGCTGAGTTTTGAACTAAAGGAATTCTTTTTTTAGTTGCTTCTTCCTAGTCAGCTTTTCCCCAGCATTTTCCTTTATTTCTTTTATGCTTTCACTCCAAATGGGACTTCTTTTGTGCTTTTTAGTTGCTGAAACCCGGAGAATAGTAATTATTTGCATTTTGTTGTTTGTTGCTCTTTTTTAAGATAAAATGAAGATGCCTTCTAGAGAGTTAGGAAGGAACTGATTTTAAGGTAATGCTGAGGTTTTAGACAAGATTTATTTATGAGAGAAAATAGTGTATCCTCTTCAGGCTTCAAATCTGCTTGTTAATAATAAAACGCATCACCTAATGCTCTAAAAATACTCCTATGTATAGATTGTGCATATAATAACCACAGGCAACCCCAGATATTTTGTATTAGATCCATGGCATTTTAGCAAACTTCTTCAGTAACAGTAGTTATTATTGGCACCTGGAAGGGACTTTGAAACTACAGATCCTGCAAAGCTAAGTAAGTAAAAGGACACACTAAACACTGCTTGTCCATAGAAAAAGTTACCTCTGAACAAAGAAAATTATTAATGAAAGCATCTTCCAAGTCTCTGAAATAAAACACATGGGGTAAAAATGGATACTCAGCTGGTAAAATTTGTACCCAAATTAAACAGGCATAAATCCAGTCAAGAACCAGAGTCTTACCCACAGAAGAGTTTGGATCAGGATTTTAAGCCATTGGGAGGAACTGTTTTTCCCCAAACCGAAAGTTTTCCATACTGCCATGAATGTGTGTCCATGTAGAGAACATTTCATCTAAACTACAGAAAGCTCCTTTTTGCCAACCATTGTCCAAGAGAGAGAAGTTGCTTCTGTTTTGTTCTACTCAGTCTCGTGTCTTATGGCTGCCTGTCCTTAAACAAGTATTCTTGTGATTCTTTAGTTAATGTCATGTTTGATCCTGCTGAGCCTAATCAGGAAAACCTGTGTTGACTGGATATGACTTTTGCTTCAAGAAAGAAATTGAAGATCTCTCCCTGTAGGAGCTGGGCCTGATTCCAATTTTCTTCTTACTTCTAAAAGAAAACAATTTTGTCAAGGTATTTTTTGTTTATAGTGATAAACTTTTTTTTCCTCCTTCAAAATATTGTATTACTTTGGTAGTATTTTATTTTAATATCTTTCTAATTAATTTTATTATGTGTGAATTTCTTCTGTTTACTTTTTTTGTTACAATTGAAAATAAGTATGTCATATTACAGCAAAAAGAGATCAGACTTTGAGAAAAAAGCTCTGCAGCTCTGAAGACACATCAGACTAATTGTCAGTGACTTAAAAAGTGTTCACTGTTCTTTATGGTACAAGAGACGAAAAATTCCGTGCAGATTGAAAGTTTGCCAAAATGCTAAATGCTTTCTTTTGCTTGGTTAGTTGTTTTCTCATGTTCCACTTTTTACAACAGACATGAACCAAAGCACTTTTACAATTACTGCGAGAACAGTTTGCTTTTGGTGCTTACTGGTGAGTGTTGGTGCTCACTTTTGCAAGGAGCAGAGGTGCCATTTTTGGACCCAGGCTGTTCCTTTTTTGAGCTCTTTCACAGGACCTGAGATGGCTGGAGCACTTCTTCAGGCCTGCAACCTGGGAGTCTCCTTCCCTGGATATATTCAAAAGCTGTCTGGACACAATTCTGCATAAGGCATGTGAGGGCACTCTGCCTGAGTGAGGGTGTTGGAATAGGTACCATGCAGTGGTCCCTTCCAACATTATCTTTTTTTCAGTTCTGTGACCTTTCTGGAACCACGTCGAATGGATACTTCTCCTGCCAAAACAACATAAGGTCCCTGGGTGTTTTTATCCTAGTGTTAAAGAGAAACCAGGTGCTATTATTTCATGTTTCCTCCCTGCAGCCGCCAGCTTAGCCACTGATGTATTGTTTTTTGACTATGGAATGCTTCTTTTAACAGAAGATTTTAGCTTCATTTTCTGAGCCAAGTCTCCAGCCTCTGAAAATGTCTTTTCTTTTGGGCCATTTCTCCTGCTTGGAAAGCTGCCCTGGTCTTCTGCAAGCCTTGTTCCTTAGCTTCCTTTCTGAGTGTTGCTTTATTTTCTACTGCTCTTCATGAGACATGCTCCCTTCTTCTTTGCCAGCCCCATCTCTGGGAACAACCTGATGATGTCTTAGGGACTGCTGCACACAGAACCCCATTTCTAGTGGGGACTTCCCAGTCACAGAGTGGCTTTTACATGGTGCCATTTTTGACAGACTCTCCCTGTTTCTATGTCCTCCTATCTTTATCCTCTACACAGTATATTGAACTTCTCTTCTTCCTTCTTAAAGTTCTTGTCTTCTCTGCTTCCTTGAACAAGGCTGAGGGCATCAGCTCTTCCAGTCTTGGTGATAAAGGCTTATGGTACTGATGCCTTCCTTGCCCCCTTGTTTGCTTAGACGTGAAGGTTGTCTCCAAGTACAGATATTAGATATTCCAACAAAAGCAGAGAGTAATCTGACCTTTCTGCTAGGTAGACTAAACTTTGTTCAGGCTCATGCCTGGCTTCCCAAGCACATCTCTCTCTGCTTCTGGGCTTTTAGAACAGCTGTTCAATTCAACCTCCTGGTTAATAGCTCTGTCCACAGCACTCCTGTCACTCCCTCTGGATCACTCATTCCTACTCTGCTTGAAACACCCCACCTTCACTATCTTGGGCCTTCCCCAGCCCTCTATCATCCCTACCTTTTCTCTTACCATATTGTCTCCTTGCTTCTGGTAGTCTACTTGAGTCAGTCTTCCCTGTTCCTGTGCATGCAGAGTCTCTGAAGCACTTTGGTGGATTTTTCAGACCCTCCAGGGTTAGCAGTGGTTGTTCAGGGCTTCCAACACGAAGGCTGAGATGGTTGTCTGTGATATCTGCTCAGACTCACCATACTAATTTTCCAGGCTCAGCAGGTGTTTCCCAGTGCAAAACTAGTTCCAGTGTTTTCCAAGTTATATTAGTATAACACTGATAGTTTATCTCCTGTATTACCTTTAAATTGTTTCTGTGTCTAATCATAGGTGCTGAAAACCCTGAGTGCCCCCAGGGTTACCAGGTATGTCCATGTCCCTAAGCTGTCAAAATGTTCCTCTCGTCCTTGGAGCTCCTGCTGCCTGGAAGCCCCACACCAAAGTATTTCAGCACACATGAGGTTTTCTTGTGAGGTGACACATCAGAGCAGTGGCACTTGGACTCTATCACCCATCTATCTCTGTGGGAGATTTGAATTTCTGCAGTCAGGGCGGATTTTTCATCCCTGATAAGGGAATTCCAAGCTGGACCTGCAGCCCAGTGGCTCTGTCAGGGATGAGAGAGGTGAGAGGGATGAGCTACAGAAGCCTCCCTCCTGCTGCCCTTCCTCAGCTGCCAGAGGGACCAAACCTTCCTGCTGTATGAGGGAGTCTGACAGTAAGGAGAGCAAGGGAAAATTTTCTTGCTGGTATTGAGTAAGGAGAAGGGTTTGTCATGCAGAGCAAGTGTCCCACTGGAGGCTGTTGCCAAGTACCTGCCTATATGAATTTGGTTAGCATCCCTGCAATGGGTACCCTGCAGGACTCAGGGCACAGTTTCATACAGAGTGAGACTCTTGCTGTGGTTACAAAGGCTGAAGTCCTTGAGCTCTATGGGTCCATGGGATCATGAAGTTCATTACTTGTGTTATTAACAAAACAGATTTCATTTGTTCCATACAGCAAAACATTAATTAACACAAGTAATACATATTTAGATTTTCAGGACCAGTCTTCCATGCACAATTTCTCCAGGAATCTTAACTTTCTGCTAATTAAAATTACCTCAGATGAAAACACTGCAGTGGAGAGCAAAATACAGCTAACAGACCAACTATGAGGAGGAGGTGCCACCAATGCTGTATGGTACAGAGAGGAGAGTCTGAGGGAATTGCTGTTTAGTCCATTGATTTCTTCTGTATTGATCTTAAATGGTAAGGAGGCCACTGGAGTGATGCTAAATAGAGCATATAAATTTATTTAAAATTTAGAAGATTTGGCAATATCAGTGAGGATATGAGCATGATAGAAAGCAACCTGGAGAGCTCAGGAAGCACAGCACAAGGTGCAAGGTGCATTGGGAGAAATTGGAGTGTGTTCCAGTGAACACAGGGGCACAGAGTATTTTTTAACATAGCAAGTGTGTGAAGTGGCCACTGTAGTTCAGCTGGTGAAATAGCCATGCATTTGTGGAGCATAGGTACCAGGGGAGTAAGCCCTCATGGTGCAGCCAGATGCTGTCATGTCAGAGACGGAGACAGGCCATTTAACCCACTTAGAATGCTCAGGAAGGAAGGGAATGGCATGGGTTGCCCTTCCTTGTGTGTTTCATGCTGTCCTTGCTTTCTTCTTCAAGTCAGAACATGTTTTGTAAGGGGGTCAGGGTCAATACAGGAAGTATCTAGAAAGAATGGTAACTTTGTGTAGAAAGACAACAGAATTTCCTTGCTGGGGTCAGGGATAGTAAAAAGTGCATGTGTCCGCAACGCATTTTTGTCCACACACCTGCTTCTTGCCTTCCCTGTGGGCATAGAGAGCATGTGCTTTCCCATCACCACCCCTCTTCATTTTCACATGTGCCTCCATGGGTTTAGACTCTTTAGTGGGGAAAAATTTAAGCTCTTTAAAAACAATGGAAGAACCTGTTGAGTTATTTTTCAGTGTAGACAGTTTTTCAGTCTTTGGTTGTCTGGACTTCTGATGTTTTGCTGGGGTTTCATGGTAGCTGGCAAAATGACTAGGCAAGTATTTCACAGAGTCGTCTAAGGAAGAAAAGAAAATAGCAGAACACATTCCAGCAGATGACTAACTTTTAAAAATACATTTTGGTATTTGCTCATATAACTCTACATCATATTCAAAATTGTAATAGATGAGAAAATGCACCACTGACATCTCTTTTCCTACATCAATAAGTATCTTTGCCAGTAATGTCGTGTTCAAATCTCTCTGATATATACCTCAAATATCTGTGAGGGATATTATAACCCTAAGGGCATAGAGAGTGATAAACACTTGTTTTCAAATAATGACATAGCTGATCTGCTGCTATTGTATACTTCAAAAGGTTTGAGTAGACCACACAATACCTTATCCAAAAACCTCTGATATTTTAGTAATAAGAACATTTTCATTGACTTCTATATTAGTACTATTGCATAGCCTAGTTATTAATCACTTCATTAACCATTACCTAGTGCTTAAAAAACTGCATGTTTTTAATATGCAGTAAGTTAGATTTTAAGTATGGTAGCAATTCATGTTGAACTATTTCCCTTGTGTTTTTTAACAGATTGAGTGCTCTTCTTACAATCAAAATATCCAGACTTAGTGGCTCCCGTATAAAAATTAAAATTGTTCAAATGGCAATGCTGCAAAGCTCCAGTTCAAAGGGTGAAAGTTTTGCAAAGTGTTCCAGTAATAATAAATGTAAATTTTCCTATGACCACTTGGTGTCATCTAGTCAGAGCTAGTTAGCTTCTTGTTCTAGACTTGGTTTTAGTGTTAAAAAAATCATATTTAATCTTGATTTTATGAGACCCGGTGGACCAATACTAGCTCTTATTCTCTCCAGGTGAGCTCTTCTGGGACAGCATTGCAGTGTCACGAGAAGACTACCATCCTTATCAACTGTATTCTTTCTTAGAAAGGCTGCTTTGGGGGCAGACCTAGGCATGTGACTGAGACTTTTTGCCCTGATTTCAAAGTTATTTTGCTGTCAGTGCTCCTGGAGAGCAGACCAGGTGTGTACATCCTGCTTACTATACCTGAGATCAAACACAAGGGTCCAGCGTCCAGCAGACAGCACTGTTAGGTGACACAAGTGGAGCCCTCAAGAGTTTCTGTGCAAATCTGGTGTCAGCTCAGGATAGTTCTTCAATTCACCCTGCAGCATGAGCCTTCCACCTCTTTGCCAGTCTGCTAGCAAGAGGAAAACACTCAGTACTCAAATGAGACAAACAACCCCAGATCTCTGGGGAGAAGCACATTTTTCAAGAATTCCTTGTGAGGTGAAACACTTGGAATATTATTTTTTTCCTTTGTAAAGAGCTTTCTCTGTTCTGCTCTTCAGTTGGGTGACCCTGCAGTGAGTTACACCCAGCAAATGTGTAATTGCTTGGGACTGGATCCAAGGCTTGGAAAATCTTTTTTGTGTTTAAATCTGTACCTAATCAAATATCTACTCACTTTGTGAGAAGCAAGAATGTAGAGCAGAGAGGGGGAATATTTCCCACTGACAGAAATGAAAGGCAATGATTTGGTTTGGTTGCTTTGCTGCCTCTCAAATTCAGTTTATCAAGAGATTGGGTTAGAGAGAAGATGCTTTTGAAAGGGTTTTAATTGTTTCATATATCATAGTTTGCTGTGTTTTAAATATTTATGGCAACTACCTTTGCTGCTGACAGACTAAGGAATCCAATTGTATCTAGTGCTGCTTACCACAAATTGTAACTTGGAAAGTATAATGGAACTGGAAAAAACCCAGAGTTAGAATTAAGGGCAATTAGTAACAAGCAACAAATGAGTAGTTGGTTACTTATAAAAAAAATGGTCACACCTTGTCAGCACTGCGACAATCCAGTTATTCAAAGATCAGAGCATTGCAGATTGATGTTGAAAAACTGGAGGGAATTCGCATGATTCAAACCACTGTTGGACTTTAAGGACTGGTTTATGGGAAAGATTAAGACAGCTAGATAAAGCCTGTCTGTCTACGTACTTGCATAACAGTAATGAATGTGATATATTACACTGTGTGGTGAAGGGCTCAGTGGAAGTGGAGGGATCTAATAACCACTTACAAAGTTGTAGGCTGTAAGCATGAAGAAAGGAAAGAAATGGGTAGGGATTTCTGAAGGAGCACAAGTGCTAAGATGAAAAGGAGGAAAGCTCATGCCAAACACCAGGAAATATTACCTCCTGTGAGAACTGTTAGGCTGTGGTCAGAAGTTGTACAAAACCTCTTAGCTGAGTCATTTAAAGTGAATTGTAAAAAAGACTCTAGAAAATATGCTGTATGGGCACAGAGCAAGCCTAGATCAGGAACAACCAGCCTACTCCCTGGTTTCCTTTTTCCCAAGGGGCCTTTACTTGTGGCAGATGTTAATTGACTTAGCAAGAAGCAGAACAGGGATGGCTGGAGGCAAAGAAGGAAAAATCAGTACATGGGTTTTGTGCATCATGGGAGCTCAGCATGGCTATTTTGCACATGCAGTAGCCCCATAGACATGGTACATTAGGACACTGACTAGCAGGAGCTGAATGCACCTTGTCCCACAAAGAGCTAATCTAATCTTCCCTGTATCACTGGTCAAAGGGGTCTGCATCAAGAGGAATCACCAGGAGACATAAGGTGGCACACCAGGGAATCTGCAACCGCTGCTCCTATTGCATCCATGTTCATGGTGAGTTGTGTCTGTGGAAGGGGAGTGAGAGGCAGGAGGCTCGCAAAGACATGTCACCTTGCCACACTGATTTGTTTTCACCCCTTTCTACCACCACCACAGACTTCCAACATTTTTGATTAAGAAGAAAATCAGTTGAATATGTAATTCAGTACATTTTATGTTTCCTTCCTTTCTTGTATTAATAAGGACAGAGTTACAGGGATTTGGGGTGAAGCTTGATAGCAGTTGGAAGCAGTCTGGGAAAAAGAATTGCTCTCTTGGGAGCTTCAAGAGAACACTACAAAGTGAAAAATATTGTTCTCTGCTGCATGGAAAATGCTGTGTCTACTTACTCATCATGCTGAGGTCACCATGAAAGCTTGGTGGTGCCCAGCTGCACCAGTTGTGCACATCAAACTGCCGTTAGTTGGTTTTCCAGGAGACTTCTTTCCATGATTTTACCCCATTATGGCCACTGTGTTCACCTGGCTAAAATGAATTTAAAGCACAGTTTTTAACATCAATACTGTCTTTATTGTGAGGGAATATTTGTGATTTTTATAAACTTTCAGTTCTCATTACAGCAGTCACACTATGGGATGTGAAGTGGCACGTGCAGTGGATGTAAATGATGTTTACACATTGCTTAGCAGGCTAGTAGGACACACCATGGATATGTCCAAGCTCCAGGCCTTTCTGGATCTCTGATACTGATGCTGGTCTGCTGGGACATGTCCTGAAGCTCTCCCCTCAAAATAGACCCCAAAGCATCCCATACTCCAAGTTTTCAACAACACAGCCAGCCTGGTCTGAGGTGAGTGATGGAGAGACTGGGCTTGCCCTGGAAAGAGATGAGTGAGAGGGAAAGGCCAGCTATGACACAGAGCTGGGGGAGAGCCCAAACTGCTGCTCCAGCTCAGGGCTGGATGCCTGGTGAGAGAAGCGAGGATCACACCAGCAGGAGCTGGCTACACAAGGTCAAGCAGCAAACCCAGCTTCTCAGGGCCATGCCATCAGCAGAGCAGATCACCGTGCTACCATCCTCTACAGGCTGTGACCCTCCTCAGATGCTTATGCCTAGTCCCAGCTCTGTGCTACAGCCAGTCCTTTGTAAAACAGCCAGCCTTGTCTCTTTCTTTCCAAATCTACTTAGAGATGAGGTGCTTGTTCCTTGAGTGTCTCAAAGATGATAGAGGTAGGAGGGGATATTCACCTTCACTTCTATTGAAGTCATGGCCTTTTCGGATGACCGCAAAAAATCTGAATGAGCAGACCTGCTCTTTGCATGGACAGCGCTGTAAATGAGCTCTGCTGCCAACTTCAGGACAACCTGGTGTGGAGAAGAAAAGTTTCATGACTTAGTGACACATGACCTTGTGCCCAACCAGTGCAATCCTTCTTCCCTAAGTAATTAGAGAGTAAATACTAACACCTCTTAATTTTAATACTTAATACTTCTCAAGTGTTTAAACTTTGGGGCATTTTGACCTAGGGATCTCTTTTCTTGTGATGCATGGGGAGGCCAGACTCAGCGTTAGACTTTTTGCTCATGTAAATGTGTGAGTTGCAAGACAGTGGGAAGTTCTGCAAGAAGACGTTCTCTGGCAGAGCCTTTGGCCTTCATAGTCAAGTGCATTAAATTCTGTATGAACTGCGAAGTACCATCCCTTCTCTCTCTGTCAGGCTTACAGGCTGAGTAGCACAAAGTGGGCTTGGAAAGTTTTAAACTTTAACGAGGTCTGTGGTCTGTTCATTTGATAATGCATTTTTAGCAGAATATGATAGTATCCTTTTCTGGGAGAGAAATGCAATAAAAACTCCAGTGAATAAATACAAGTTTTTGCTTTCAATGCCCTCCTCCTGGACTCCTGCAGTCAAGTGGCTGCAGAATTCAAAGAGATTATTTTGACAGTTCCAAAAATCTGTCCTACAGATCTGAGTTTTTTGCTTTGTGTTTGTCAATGTGTGACTAAGCACAAGTATTACAGGAAACATGGAAATGTTTCGGCTTTAAATAATGGCTGTGGAAAAAGACCTCCTACTGATTAACAACTGTTGTTTAATAAAATAATTTTCGGATGTCCAAATTGCTGATTGTTCCAGTGAGGGTTACATTCTGACCAGAAGGGATCCCACTAGTCTGATGTCATCAGCCTGGGTGCACCGAGAAGAGGCTTTTCTGCAGCCATTTCCTGCTTCAAAACAATAGAGCATGAGAGATGCCCATCTTTGCTCCTACACTGCTTAGCACAGTCTCTAGGGTGGAATCAAAACTGTGGGGGAAGGAACTAGGAGAGGAGCTGGAGTGTGGGGAGGTGTCTTTGTTTCAGAGATGCAACCCACTGGATGAAGGCCCAGCTAGGATGGGAAAAGAGGGGGTATCTCATGCTTGCTGAAGCACTGAGGGTTGCTGTGGGTGTATCAGAGCTAGCTGGAAGGAGAGCAGAGGGAGCCAGGGACCCATGTGAAATTCACCAGAAGCTTCTCTATTCTAAATTTCTTCCTCCATAGCAGAGTCCAAGCCCTGCTGCTCTTATGCTTCCTCTGCAGGGCTCACACTCAGGCTGTCTGCCACATACACACTGAAGCCCTGGTGGCCACTGGAACTGTTTTGTTGTACCTGTGTTGATTCCAAGTGCTCACATACATACACACTTTTATCTCTGTTATATTTTGTGCCTGTTTTTGTTGTGCTATGAGGCTGTGATCTGGTTTGTCTGCCTTGTGAAGTGGCAGAGTGCTGCCGGGTGGCCTTTCACAGGTGACGTGGCCTGTACTGCAGCCCAATTCTCTACCTCCAACCAGGGCCTCATTCAGTGTGTCATTCAGGTCTGACATGCTCCTAGCAATATGTGTTCCCTCTGCCAGTTTCTCTTTGGACACAATACTTCAGCTCCATGCAGTCATATATTCTTAGTCTAAATGTGGCTGAAGGCAGCAAATTAATGTGACTGCCCCATTTTCTGGTTTTTTACAGGCAGCCAGCAGATGTGAGCAAGGGTTGCCTATTGACATTAATCATTACCCTGTTGATAGCCCTGGGCAGGCTGCTTTAATTGACCAGAACTGAATCCAGTAATCATATCATGGAAAATATACATCACATTTATTTCAGTAGCACATCTGAACTACAGTAATATGAGTTCATGGCAAAATTCACAGTGATTACATTAGAAGCAGGAGCAGAGCCATTGTCTGCTAGCACAGATGTAAATGAGCTGTACCCTGCAGCTTGCTGTGCTTAGGCAGGATAGTGAGGCTATGCCCAAAAGTCATAAAATTACCCTCCAAGCCAAGCTCTATTCAGACAAATAAAGAGAAGTCCTGCATGGTGGTTGTAGAACTGTGTTTTTCATTGTTTTCTGTGAGTATGGCCCTTCAATAGGAAGGATGGTCACAGTCCCTTCGAACAGCAGAAATGCTCTAGTAAGAATACATAAAAGAGACCATCCAAAAAGACAATAGGTACAGAAGCCTTTCCTTTTACCCAATTATCTACAGAAAATGATAGTTTGAAAAACAGCTGAGACAGTAAAGCAATAAAAAAAGCCACCTGAGGTTTAGTTTGATCATTTTGTGCCTGGGAAAAAACCGCAAGAATTTAATCAACAAGCAATATTGTTATATTGGCTAATGTGTTAATGAATTCAATTTTTTTCAGCTAGCATCAATATGTTAGATATTATATGGAAAAGAAACAAGGATGAATAGCTGACCAACATAGTCAATTGAGCCTATTTTTCCATGGTGAATGCAAAGTCTGTGACCTTTGTTCAACAGAATGGTTGAGAGATGAGGTTTGGAACGCTGTTAAGTTACCATGAATGGCAGAACCCAGGCGGAGAAGATGTGATTAGTTGCCTAAACTTGACTGTGGATATATTCCTGTGAACCTTTTCTTATCCTGTTCCATGCAGCAGCAGTCTAACAGCTAAATATTAACTACAATTAATTTAAAATGTGAATTAAGGTGCTGATTTGCAAAAATTGATAGCTTGAGGATGAATAGACCCCTTGGGCTCTGTGAGTGTGAGTGTATTATATAGGCTTTACTTTGTGCTGTAACTATACATATTTGTAGTTGTTATAGTGGTTTGCTGACATTAAAGCTTCACTAGCAAAAAAGTCCCTTTTGAAATGCTACTTTATAAACCAGTAGGATTGTGTATAGTATGCAAATTAAGTTACATGTAAATTAGGTGTAACTCTTGTTCAAGCTTTTTATATAAAACTAAGAACTTATTGTACATTAGAAAAATAAAATACCAAAGGCCTTACAGTGAGAGTGGTACAGTTGTTTAAGATATTGAAGTAGTTTATTAATATAGGCTTTTAAAGCAATTCTGATGTAATTTTGGGTAACACCCACCCCCTTTAACTTTGCTGTTTCTGACAAAAGAGATAGATACACATGCGGCAGAGGATACACATGCAGCAAGATGTACAATGTACACATGTGCGTACTGAAGTGGTAAGTAGTCCTTAACTAGATCATTGCTTCCTCTCTTGAAGAAAAGTTGTGTTTTAAATAATCAGGAGAGACTTGCAAGTATTTCAAAGGGAGAATTGGTAAGGACATTAGTGAGATGAATTAGAATAGTCTGCCAGTACTAGTCCAGGGAGGTTCAAAAGAGAGGCAGAGCTGGGATAGACACCAGAATTATTTTTTTTTTCTCTATATTGAACTGGTCTCATATGAAATTCTTTAATTATAGGTTACTTAGCAGGAAAGACAGCCTCTTCATGACAATGAGGAAACTTCTGGAGATGGATTGATGGTTGTAGCTGCGTTCAGGAGGAGATCCGTTTTTTGTGTCCTTTAAAATTCTCAATTTCTTCAGTGTTTTCATCTTTCTTTTAAGCCATTATGGTAGTGCATAAAAATTAGATAATCCCAGAATTTAGGCTTTTTTTTCCAGCTCTCTAGTAATAGAAATATTGCAGCATATCAGGCAATACAATTCTCAGAAGCTACAAACTTAATTGACTGATGTCTCTTATCCAGCCATCTACTACTTCAGATTTCAAAATTCATGCAGATTTTAATGGAGAATCTCAGTTTTCAAACATTTTTGCTGTTAGGCATAATAATAATGGTTTACATTATTATCTAACTTAATCTACGTGGGATCTCATTGGAAAAATTTGCTGTGTGTAGTTTAAACATACCCTTGAGTGATTTCTTTTCTTAGGGCCTTTTAGCCCAGGCTGAATGTGCTAGGGGATCATGTGATTTCCTTGCTGAAACCTTTGACAAAGAAATCAGGAACACAGTAAAGCTGCAACCCATCTTTCCATGGCTTTATCCTCAACTGTCTTCTCTGTGTAGACTTGTACTTTAAAGCATTGGTGAGAAAATTCACAGTTCTGCTGCCTTCTCTGTATTCTAGAAATGACTGTCAGGTAGGTAAGTTATGTCTCTAAAGGAAAAATTAAAAGAATTAAGCTATCAAGACTGAATTTCATTTTCTTGTACTTCCAGAAAGGTTGAATGACATTAATGACGGTTTTGTATTTGAATTTTCCCCTGCAGAGTTTTAGGGATGACATGTAAAGGACTTCTTAGTAACAAAATGCTCACCTAACTGGGTGGGCTTCCAAATTTTCCTCTGTTAGACCCCAACAAATGTGCAGACTGGTTAAAATTCACATCTTTCTGTTTAGATGTTTGGCCCCAGTTGTTTTTCAGAGTGTCAGAATTTTACTAGGAAAAAAGAAGACCCAGAAGAATGTGATGTTACTTTACAGAGGAGAAATCTTCTATTTGTACCCTGGCATTAAACACTGAAAGGTGAACAAAGAGGGAGACGTGTCTAGAAATGCACAAAGAAGCTGAGCTAATTAAGAGAGCTCCCACTGCCGCCCTTCATGAAAGCTGCTATGCTTTTGAAACCCTGGAGATGGTTTCACTGTGAATTTGTGAGGTTAGGAATACAGCTGGGATGCTGAGACTGTGGGTTGGGTGGTATGTATAGTATGTGTTTGATCAGTTTCCCTGGTTGTATTAGAAAGAGATGGCATACAAATGGGGTGGAAATAGGCAGAAAGGATGAGGAGCACCCTCTGGGATAGGTCTGAACAGACTTAGATTGTGGGATTTTTTTTCATTGAATGTTGAAATCTGGAGATTTCAGGGACAATTTTTTTTTCTCCTAATCTTTACCAATGTCACAGAAAGTCTTTTTGAGCCTTCAGAAACATGAGGTTCAAACCTTGCAGTTCATTCCTCCAGATGTCAGCATGGCATGCCACAGCCCAGCTGTCTGTATACTGACATGCAAATAGCTTACTAATCTCATCTTGCAACATTACTATGATTCCTTACTTGGTTTCTACCACTTTTAGGTATTCAGCCCAGTAAAAATACTTTTCTTGCCTGAAACTTCACCATTGAGGAGGTACTTGATCAGTGCTGTCTGTGGGCTAAATATATGTAATTGTTTCATATTGGATAAACAGAATCTGGTTGATGCAGGACATGGTGCTTCTCTTTGCAAGCCACTGCAGATGAATAATGAACAATCAATGCACCCTATTAAATCCACCAATGTTAAGGTTCCCAAGGAGATTACAGTGGTAAGGAGATTCATATGGCACTCAGTCCTTTCAGTCATATTCACAGGCAACAACTACTTCATTCTTATTCTAAGCAAGAAGAGCATGAACAAGTGCTTTACAGTGCCTTCAAATGCATAAGAATTCTTCTGTCTCCTCTTCCATGGTAAGCCTGACTTTGATCATCTTATTCCCGTATCAGTGAGAAAGGATTTCCTCACTCGACAGGACCATGGATAAACTTGGCAAAATATAAGGAGCATTAATAATAACAGATGGTGTAATGTTTTGCTGTGTTTACCAGGCCCCTGTATGCTCCATGTAATAATTTGAAATTATATTGAAATGATTGATTTTTATTTAATTACTACCAGATAAAACATTTTCAGAACAACTCAAGGGTTTTGGGACATGAAAATAAAGAACTCAGAGTTTGTCTGGGAAATTCTGTGTTTGGACCTGACTCCACCCATTAAAAACTGGTACTCAGTTAAATGAGAAAGTATAATTTGCTTTATTTTTTTTTCTTTCCTGTTATAAAAGTGGGAGCTGCACTGAAATGCTATTGGGAAAGAAATATCAGTTAAGCAGATGTAAGGAATCAGAATTTTAAAGTTTGCTTGAAAACTTTGTGCAATCCTATATGACTGCCTAATCTTCTTTCAAAATATCTTCCCTTTGGCTTTTATTCAGTTTTATTTATTAACTTTAAGCAGGCAGCAGATTAAAATCCTTGTTGAACTGGAGTAGACACAGTTACATGCTAGTTCAGCTCAGAATTATAAATATTTCCAAAACCTCGTTTCAAACCTCACGACAACTCTGTGACATGAGCAAAGGACTTGGAGTCTTGCAATAAGTTTCTTGAGGAAAAGTTCCCCTTGTACACGGGACATGAAGGGCATCTTTATACGGAAGCAGCTGTGGATTTGTAGATTCACTGAGCAATTTCCAGTGATCCTGGAAACCTGAGTTTCCTGGAGCAGCAGGAGAACTACTAACACATTTGATGAAGGAAATGGACTTTGCATTTTCTGCCAACCAGAGGACACCTTATTCTTCCTTAGGGTGTCAGCAAAGGGTCTAGCAGTCAACTTTCGAGTCTCAGTTTCTTCCTGCCTTCCTACATGATGCTTTGCAGTACAGGAGTGATGGGCACTAGGGCAAGTCATATCCATGACAAGCAAAAGTCAGTTGAGTTTGCAGTTTTCATGAAGTAAATCACCTCATTTCATCCTAAATTGTAATAGAAAGTTGAGACATGCTAAAACAATGCAGTTTACAGGTGCACTGAAAGAAGTGGCTAAATCATCGGAGCTCTTAGCACATTTTTCATCTGAACATTAGACAGACTGAAGTGAGGAGAAAAGACAGCAGACAGATTACATGTCAGTAATCAGCACTCTTTGAAGTTATCCATAAATGACTTTCAGAAAGTAGGACTTGGCCTTCAGGTGGGTGCTCAGTAGATGTCACAGAATCTATCCATCCTCAGGGAAGCCACTGAACTTACTCGAGGCTATCACTGGACAGGTTGCTGTAAGTGCAGCAAATGGCTGTGTGAAGGGGATCAGCCATTACATCTCTCCCCCTCTTCAAACAGACTTCCATGAATTACTCTTATTTAAAGCATTCCCAGAATAAGTCAGAAGGTTGACTGGGACTCAGAGGGCTGCCCCAGCTGCATGCTGAGTGCCACATTAATATCTCTCCGAGTATCTTATAAAGGGGAGAGTAGTCTGCAAAGGAATCATCTAGAACTACGCTTATGTACAAAGGCTGGTGTATAAAACCAGAATTTAAATGTATTGTGAGGGAGGACAAAAGAGATTCCTTGGGTTATAAAAGAGAGAAAAAGCCCTCCAGAACCCCAAACCAAAAATCTTGCCAAAATGCAGTGCTCTGGAGCACTCTATGACATTGCAGGTTTTTGCAGATTTGGCCTTGGTGAGTTGTTCCCTCATGAGGCAGAGCCTCCCATCACCTACCCTGTGAGAAGCTGGAGCAACTGAGCTCCCCTGTGTTGCCCCTGAGGAGCCCAGGCACTGGCAGCACCATCCCTGCAGTGGGACAGTGAATGCCACTTCTAGCAAAAGGCCAGGAAGTTCAACCCAGGGAGGAATTGAAATGCCTGCCCTTCAGTCCCACTTAGGCTAATACTATCTTCAAGATAGAGCATTATTCCATATGTCCCTTTTTAATACACCCTTCCAAAGAGTCAAACCTTCTCTCTCCTCTTTAGCAACTGGAAGATTTAAAAAGAAATGCTTTCCTGGAATCAGTGTCTGAGCAGACTTAAATTGCTTGAATCACACTTCTCACAGTTCAGGAAAGGCTGTTCTGGTTCTTCCACATATATCAAAGCCCCACATTTTTCTGTCCTCCCTTTCCTGGACCCATTCTACCACCATTTCCAAAACTGCATCTTGCCTACACTGCTGAGAAGCCTTGATCTGGCTTTACCTTAAGAAACACTTAAAGTCAGACAAGTACTTCGGATTATGAAGGCTGAGGAAAATTTGAGTTATAAGCAACTGTATTATTCTAGTGAGACTCTTAGACTGACTTTGAAAGAAATACTTTGACATTTTAGGTATAGGGTAATTTTAAAAGTTTTTTTACTCCTCACTCCTTAGGTTACAATTTTAAAGCTAGTCCTTTTATTTCCCCAAATCCATATGCCATTCTGTTACCCATAGTTCACTGTCGTCTCCTTTACAAGTGGCTGAGAGCTACATATAGGTGGTGCCTCAGTCTGCAGTACTTTAATCCAAACCTTGTCTACAGCAGCAACACTGAGGTGAAACTGTGTTGACAGATTTGGGATCTGTTGTATTGTTACTCTGAGCTTTGTGGGAATCCAAGATGCAATGTGGTATTTTGGAGTAAACATTTTAAAGAGAAGGGACAATTTTCGGTAAACTGTAAGGAGGGTGGGAGAGCAGCTTTGCTGTTAGAAGAGGAAGCTGGAAATAAAGGCTTTTGTTTACTCCTGCATGGAGAGGTCACTCAGTGTCTCTGAACTTCCAGTTACCTCCTGTAAAAAATATTACAGCTGTTAATGTGAACCATTGTAGTGCCCAAGTACAAAACCGGACAAGCTGAATGGAAGAGATGGTCTTTAGGGATTTTGGGTGTTTTTTTTCCTCTCTAAAGAAGAAAAAAAAAAGAAGGAGAATAAAATGGGTGCAAATTGTAAAGTCTTTTCTCTCCATTTTAAATTGCTGTAATAAAAAGGGCCAATATAAAACAGTCACATAGAAAATAACACAGACAGGGAAGGAATCATAAGGTTAAGAAACAGAGCTCATTAGACTGGGTGCAGTATGACATTAATCATAGAATCACAGAATCATTTATAGTGGAAAAGAAAGACCTCTAAGATCATTGAGTCAAACCATTAAGCCAGAACTGCCAAGTGCATCACTAAATCGTGTCTCCAAGTGCCACATCCACACGTCTTTTAAATACCTCCAGGGACAGTAACTCAAATACTTCCCTGGGCAGCCTGTACCAGTGCTTGACCACCTTTTCCCATGAAGAAATTTTTCCTAATATCCAGTCTAAATCTCCATTATAGGATTAATTGCCCCTCCCTGCAGTAGCTCATTTATAAGTGGTTTGAGGATTTCTGCAGGGTGTTACATGCCCTGTGCCTGGGGGTACCTGTTTTCTGTGGCTGTATCCCTGCTCCTGGGAAGTGCCCAGCTGATGGCAGCTCCTTTCTCATCACAGTTTTGCAGCTTGGGGCACAACCAGCTCAGTGGACTTGGTACTTCCCTACAGATCCCTGGGCTAGAAAGGTGGTGGCCAAGGAACTGTAGGCACTCCTGGAGTAATTCAGTCCATCTGTTCCCAATTACCCTTTTTTTTCAAGGGATTGCTAGCTGCAGACATGGGTCCATCTGTCCTTCAGCTTGGGCAACATACCCAGCTGTGGAGTTTGAGGGAAGGGAAGGAGACAGCAGGGTGAAACTTCCCCTCCTGGTCAACCCAGTTGGGTTGCACATGCTCCTAAGGGTCTCCTGGGAAAGGTGGGAAGTAAAGGATGTGACTTGTTTCCTGCACATGCAGTGTCTCTGCACAAACACAGTCATGCTGGTCAGGTGTGTTATCTCCTCTGGATTCCTCTCTATTTCTCTGGCAGAGAAGTTGGCACTGTCATGGCATTTGCTGACAGACAGCTGTCCTACTTGGAAAGCAGCATCTTGCTCCTGCTTCCTGGTTTCCCAGTCTGTGCCAGGCACAGAGAAATCCTGTGGAAAAAAGTTTAATATCATGTTTGTATCAGAATAAATGTATACAAATGTCTCAAATTGCCATCATGTGTGGAATAATAGTTTTATGCTTCCTAAATTTTAAGTGCCTGACTTTGCACCTGATCAATATTCATAGTGTTATTTCTTCTTTTACATTTTGTTGTTGTTATGGGAAGCTCTGGCTACCCATTAAGTACTACAAGCAGTCCTGAAGAAACCCGCAGGTTATTGGGAAATATATTAATTTGTTCCAGATCTCACTTTACTTATCATCATTGGTTTGGGAAGCCAATAACTTTAAAGTGGAGTTGCAAATTGTTTCAGCATGTTAAAACCCACAGTGGTGTGTAAGTTCATTTATGTATTCCATGTCTTAAACAGAGATGTGCATTTTATGTCAAACACTCAAATGACCACTTAAGAACATGGGAATTTATTTAAATTTTGGCTGCTCAGTAAGTGTTTGACTACATTTCCACTAAATAATAATGACCTCAAGAGCTTTGTTAAATTAACCACAAGACCAGGATGTATTTCCTATGGCTTTCTCAGGGGATGTCCAGTATCCTAATCCTTCCAATAGGCAACTTACTAAAATATTGCAGGGACTAAGTACATGCAGAGCAAGACTGCGGCTGACAAATGACTGCCAGGCACTAAAGTCCTGTGTAGACCTACGTAATTTAGGATTATGGCTGCTGTTCTGGAATGTGAAATAAATCCCACAACAGTTTGATGTCAGCCCCCTGGGGTGAATTGATCACTAGAATATGTAGCTGAGGATGCTCTGCTCATGCTGGGAACTTCATGGCACATCTGTTTTGCTATCTCTTGTGTACCATTGGGTTTCAGTACTGAAAACTGCTGCCTCAGGCCATGCACACAAGCAAACATTGGCTGCTGTTTTCTGTATGTGTGTGTAAGTCTGTTTTTGCTCAAAGATCCAACTAGAACTGACTGTTTCAGTTTCACTCTCTGTTGATGTAATGTTTCAGTTTCTGGTGACAGAAATAATATCCTATGACTTAGGTATAACACAAGTACCATATTCCTCAACAGAATGTTACAGTGAATTTCTTGCAAGTAAAAAAAGAAATTATAAAATGCAGAGCTTAGACATAATTTATGAATAGGAAAAATGGCTGGATTTGTTATGCTGTTGGCTATGAACAATTTCCTTATCTCTGGTACTGAATCAGCCAGGTAGTTACACTAGCGTCCAAATGGTGTTTGTCTTCAGGAGCTTTGGAAGCTGTGCTAAATGCTATGGAGGTCTGTGTAGAGCATGGAATTTCCTCTGGTATGTATCTCCCCTCTCCCTGGGCACTGTTGGATGCTGCTGCATCTCATGGCTTTGCCCTGTGTTTTAAGGGTGCAGAGCTGCCTCTGCTTTTTGATAGAAACTGCCCTGACCATAAAACACTGGGGATACACTTGTGAGCAGTCATACTTCAGGTTCTGGAGGCAAATACCTGCTGCTTCAGAAAAAGCAGAGGCAACTGTGAGTATTTGGCAGTGATATTTTGCTGGGAGATGGAGGAGCAGAAAATGGACAAAATTCTGTGCATAACTTCAGACACTCAGACAAGGGAAAATGAGGGCTGAATGAAGAGAAACAGAGGGAAAACACTGCAGGCGCAGAAAGGGGAACTTCAGTGGCTGAGTGTTCCTAACTTCCTTTCTCATACATGTTGGTATGATCTTCTCCTGTCATATTTATTCTCTTTGCACCCAGCTTCATAACAGTGATCTCAATGAAGCACAATAACTATCTCACTAGAAAAATGTTATTTACAATTTTTCATCCCTAACAGCCAGGAAAAAATGCAAACATACAATAACAATGGTGATACCTGAAACACCCATAGAATGTGTACAGAGCACGGAAAAGTTAGGTGTTTGTATCGTACTTGCCTAGTATATCAGCTGTATTCTCAGGGTTCACTTTTCATCAAATTCTTTTATGGGCATATGACTTTTATCTTGGTAATATTGGCTGGTATTCAATTAACTTTTGTAACAATATTTAAAAAAAAACCAAACCTGAAAGTGATTATTATTCCAAAAAGTCATTCCTTCAGTGTATTTAAATGTATATGTCAGTGGTAAATCATCAAAATTTTGGTGAGTTCCTAGCTAACAAAATGGAATAGTCATGCCTTGCACTAAAGTATCAGAATTTGAAAAGATGCCGTTTGTCAGGGAAAGATGGACATCATTATAGTCATGTTGCCAAGTGCACATTTTTGTGACACAAGAGCATTTAGAGTGTTATGCACTCTATGATAATGTGGCCATTAGAAAAAATAATGGAAGTCAGTCTTAAGGGAGTATATTATTTTGTATGATGTACAAATTGTGACTGATTTATCTGCATAAAAAAATCTTTAGCAAAGCAGCTGGTGGTCACAGAGCACACAGATACCACCAGAACTGATGCTAAAAGAGGTAATTACCACTTATAGCAGCAATAGCAACCACTTCTGTCTCTATAACTCTCTTGACAGGTCAAGAGTTTTCTACATTTCTTTCTTTTTCTGTCCTCCACCAAATACGTGCTAGTTGATCTATTTACCTTCCATAATTCCCACACTTCAAGAGGCGGCTGCTGTTGGATCGCCACTACTTAGCTGACTGAGCCAATTGCCCTTGCAAAAATGGTAATTGTCTGTGTAGTTTCCTACTGTGATGGCAAGCATTTACACCAGGGGTAATCAGGAGCTACTGACGTTCCCCTTGGCAGAGTGATCAACATATCAGTCAGGAAGGGGCAGCACAGGTTGGGAATCACTGCTGTAGGGTAAGGCCTTGACATACATACCTCTGCCTCCACACTCACTTGTCAAGCATCAAAACGAGTCAGTGGGGTGGCCCCCTGTAGAAACCATTCTGATTATGTATTTGTTATCAGCCCCAGTGTATGGCAGCATTAGTGAAGTCATAACTTTTTTTGTGGTATTGGAAATGCAAAAGAATAAATTTGTATGCCCAAATGACTCCTTCTGGTATCATGATCTGTGGTAGTAAGGTGTGCTTATTCCTGAGGTCTTAGTGGGGTGGCCGGGGCAACTGCGCTGTAACACTGTCTTATGATGAAGTGCTCTTGGGACATGTTTTTCATATTGCCTGGTTTAGCCATGAAAGACCAGTCCACTCAGTGAAGTAGGTAGACAACATTTTTGCTGACTAGTGACTGTTTCTGGTATTTGCCCACTAGATGGCTGCAATTCTTGAAGGTAAGTGCCTTAGGTGCTTGGAAGGGGCTTCAGATGACAGAATCTACTTTCCATTCTCTCCTGAGCTGTCATCCTTACTTTCATTGCTTAGAGAACACAAAGAACTGAGAGGCAGCAGAGGGCCAGAATTCCTCAGATCAAAGGTGTAATATCTATCTCTAGGTGTAAAAGGTGTAAAATCTACCTCAAATATGTAAAATTTATTTCATCTTTGACAAGGAAAAACTTGGAGCAGTTGTGGCCTAATGAATTGTTGTGTCAAACAAGAACTTATTAGTGGAACTTGAAAGCTACAAGGAATTGAAAAAGGACTTATCAAAAATTTCCTGAATTTTAGAAAATCTAGGAATGAATTGAGAATTTCCAGAAGTCAAGCTCTTAACAAAAGAAATTACAACAACTGACAGCAGGTATAACAAGTAATGCAAAGGGAAAAAAAAAAGAAAATGTTCACCTACTGCATCCTAAGAATATTACAAGGCTTAAAGATAATCTGAATATAATGTAAAAGATAAAAAAACACTTTATCTCAGCTTTCAATAATGATGATGCTGGTCATGAGGTAAAAAGTTGGAAAGTGAAGGGCAGTATGAATCTTAGAATGAATGTTGTGGAAACAAGAGTCAGATAAGTTCCACAAGTATGATATGTTATATTGCATAAATATATGAGTCAATTCACTTGGGTTGCATGAAAATCCATCTCACTATGCTTCTCAATATAGTATTAGTTTCCAAGCCTCCAGCAGTTTGTGACCCAGGGACTCACATACCCAGAGTAAGTGTAGGGAGGGCTGTAAGTATTTGCCTTCAGTTGCTTCCACTTTTATTGACTCATTCATATACCCCTCGTCTGTTTTGAACTTTAACCAATCTACAGCATCTCAGGATAAGACGTTCCAGAGGTTACTGGCAGCTTGACTGAAGAACAACCTCCTTGTGCTTGCTTTGAATTTGTCTTCTGCTTCTTGGTCGGGAAGAGACAGTGAGGAACATGTTGGTTTCCAAGCCCTCTCCATGTACTCGAGTCAGGGGACTGGACAATCTCCACTTGTGAGACCAGCTGGAGAAGTGTAGCTCTAGCAGCAAGGATTTTTAGCACAGCTTACTGCTGGCATACAGAATAATTAAGGAAAGGGAGGTAAATAGAAAAAAACCCATTACCTTGCTTGCATAAAGCATTTTATATTGACATAAAATTTCTCTTTGAAATAAGTGATTTTCTAACTCCAGGAAATATAGTAAAATCACAGAATCGTTTAATTTGGAATAAAACCTCTAGGATCATTGAGTCCAATGTTAACTCAATGCTGCCAAGTCCACCATGTCCCTAAGTGCCACATTTTTTAAATACCTCCAGGTTTGTGATTCAAACACTTCCATGAGCAGACAGTTTCAATATTCCTGGTCTCCTTCACTAGGAGACTTCCTAGTGAAGTATTTTATATCATATCACCTGAGAAACTGTCAGATTGGAGATGATCAAGATTAATATGAGAAAGATCAGTTGCACATAAAAGGGATGGGAAAACATGCTGTGCCGAAAAGAAACCTGTCAGGCTGCAAGGAGGTATCTTGAGACCCTGTCTTGGCACTGGTGTCATTCAATATGTTTGTTTTGTGTTGTTTGGAATAGAAAACAGGAATAAGTTGATAAAAACTGACAGTGGTAGATAAAAAGAGAAGCATGTCAATACAGATGAATAACAGACCAATGCATAAAGATGACTTTGAAGACTACTTTGCAGATAACTGCTGCAGAAATGGGATAGAATTTAATAGTACCAATAGATAGTAATTGCATTTACAGAATCACAGAATATGCCCACAAGAATCATTGAGTCCAGCTTCTGGCCCTGCAAAGGACCATCCCCAAGATGGTCCTGTGCAGTACCTGGGAGTGTTGTCCAAATGCTTCTTGAACTCCCTCAGACTCGGTAGTATGATCACTTCCCTGGGGAGCCTCTTCCAGCACCTAACCACTCTGTGGGTGAAGAACCTTTATCTAATACCCAACCTAAACCTGACACAACTTCAGGCCATTCCCTTGAGTCTGTCACTGTTCACCACAGAGAAGAGATTGATGTCTGCCCCCTCCTTTTCCTCTCATGAGGAAGTTGAAGATACAGTGAGATCTCTGCTCAGTCTCCTCTTCTCCAGGCTGAACAGACCAAGTGCCCTCAGGCACTCCTCATGCAGCTTCCCCTCAAGGCCCTTCACCATCTTTGTTGCCCTCTTTGTACACTCTCTAATAGCTTAATAACATTCTTATACTGTGGCACCCAAAGCTGCACACAATATTCAAGGTGAGGCCACCCCAGTGCAAAGCAGAGCAGGACAATCCCCTCCCTCAACTGGCTGGCAATGCTGTGCCTGATGCCCCCCAGGACAGGGTTGGCCCTCCTGGCTGCCAGGGCACTGCTGACTCACATTCAGCTTGCCATTGACCCCAGGTCCCTTTCCATGGCACTGCTTTCCAGCATCTCATTCCCCAGTCTGTATGTACATCTGGGGAAGCCTCATCCCAGGTGCAGAATCCAGCACATTCCCTTGTTGAATTTCATATGATTGGTGATTGCTCAGCACTCTAATTTGTCAAGGTCTCTCTACAGGACCTCCCTGCCTTTGAGGGAGTCAACAGCTCCTCCCAGTTTTATGTCACTGACAAACTTTCTTAGTATCCCTTCCAGTCCTGTGTCCAAGTCATTTATGAAGATGTTGAAGAGCACATAGCCTCAGATGGAGCCTTGTGTAACCCCACTAGTGACAGGTCACCAGTCTGATGTCACCCCATTCACTGTTGCCTTCTGTGCTCGACCCATGAGCCAATGGCTCAATCACCACATGCTGTGTTTCTCCAGCTGTGTTCTGGACATTTTGTCCAGAAGGATCCTGTGAGAGACAATATCAAAAGCTTTACTGAAATTCACAAATATTACATCAGCTGTTTTCTGTTGATCAAATAGGTGGGCTACCTTGACATAAAAAGAAACTGGAAGATCTGTTATAAACAGGCTCTCTGTAAGAGGTAATAGGGATTAGAAATATCGGTGTGGTTTGGGAGCGAAAAAGACTTGCCCTCAGATGTTTTATCAGGTCTGGTACCTTTGATGGAGGTAGGGAGGTATTATTTTGCAAGGTATTTGTGAGCTTGTATTTGAAGTTTTGTTTTCACTCTGTTTACCCTACCAAGAAAAACTAGGTAACACCAAAGCAGATGCACAAGTGAAAAAGGAGAGTGATCACAAATTCGAAGATCTGATCTGCAATAGGAAAATAGCAGAGGTTGGTGTGTTAGCTGAGCGGCAGGGGTATGATTGCTTTCTATATACACATGGGAGAAGAAGATAAGCCAACTAAAGCCAATTTAGAAAGAAACTAAATAACAATGTAAGCACAAAAACAAATGGGTATAAACTTACTGTAAGTAGGTAGAAAAAAAGTCAACTGTTTTTTGATGGAGCTAGGTAAGTACATAAAAATTTGCTTCTGTCAATAATTCTGGTGATAAGGGAGAGTCCAGGAAGGTCTTTGTTTTATCATTTACTGTCACTGGCTGACGAGCCATTTGCCTCTGATGTCTCAGGAGTTTGTACTGGCAAAGCATGCCCTAGCAAAGGACACTGACTACTTGGTGATACCTCTCCTGGTAAGGATTATGTGCCAGCCTTGAGCAAATGCCAACAAAATGTACAAGAGTCTTGGCACATTTGTTTGTGGTTGGTCACACCAATTTTCAGAACAGAGTGTCCTTCCCGCTCTCTTTTGGAGAGCCCTGTCTCATGCTGCTTATTTTTAGCTCCCTTTTTGCCCATTCTCTGTGGTGGGGAGTTTGCCTTCAAACTCTTAAAATGCTCTTCGTGTTCTCCTTCCATTTCCTTAATTTCTTTCTTTCTTTCTTTCTTTTTTCCCTCCCTCATTCCTCTTTTCCCTTCACTAATTGTAAACCCCGCACAAGACTGTCTTTGAGATATTTCAAAGGGACACAACACTCCTTAAACAGAGGGTTTTCAAATGCCTTCCTCTTTTCTGTCCAGGGCCATACTAACCATACCATCTGGTGAATCTACTTTTTGTCAGATCAGCTTGGTTGCTTACTGGTCCTCCTATTAAGATTCTGAGAAAGCTGCATTAATTTTATACGCCTGTAGTATAAGACACACCTGGGTGCATCTGTATGAATTGCTTGGAAAGTACTGCTCCCTGTGAGCCTGAATTTCAAGATACCACAGGGCCATTTTTTTACCCCACTCCTGTGATTGTAGGGCTGGTTATGTGGTTTCTTTTGTGTTATCATTGAAGAGAGGGAATTCTGTGTACAGAATCATCCCCTTCCCTTGCTGTCCTGGTCTGTTAGTTTATCAGACCTGAGCTCTGTTGGAAAGTGCTGAAGTTGCCTCCAGCAAACACATCGGTTTTCCTTCCTTTGGGACCAAGGGCCCGAGGAAGGGAGAGAGGCTGTACCTCTGAGTCTTGTTTTAGCTACCCCCACAGTGAAGACTGTGAGCATGCCTCAGGCACAGACTTGGAGAACTGGTCACACATCATAGTCTGTTGCAGTCTAGGCTCTCACCTGTGAGTTATATCTATTCATCTTGAGGTAATTTAGGCTTATAAATTCATTTTAAGGGAGAAGCATCAGAAACTTGTAGGAAACACCTGTTTTGCCCAAAGCTGTGGCAGATCTGGTGACAGACAATAAAAATTTATCCCCTGATCTAGAAGTAAAGTCAGAAAAGCAATGAACTGATCAACATCAGGTTTGATATTGAGATTTTTTTCATATTTTTCCCTTTGTACTACCAAGCATGTAGTCTCCCTGCTCTTCATTTTCATACATTGCATACCACAAGATAAAAACACACTCATGGATTTCAGAAACAGAAGGACTTAGCATGATTAGAGAGGCATATGAAGAGATGCCCTAGGTTATAGTGCTGTTTCTCATTATATCACATAGATTAATTAATGTAATGTTTCAGCAGTGCTTGTGAGGAAGAATATATATGTACAGCAATAGATGACAAGCTGGTCCATGTCACTGTTATGTATCTTTTCTGTGACTTTGTTTGCACATCACACTTTAAACAACAAAATGACAAATGGTAACCTCACCAAATTGTTCCATTTTCCATACAAGATGCACAAATACAAATCCAAAGGGTCTTTGGGAAGCTGCCTCTTATTTTCTGCGTTTCTTGCAACAAAGGACCTGTCTCAAATGTCTGTGGGACATCTATTCCAACACAAATACACCATGGTTAATGCTTGATTTGAAATCCATTATAGACATCTGAGACTAGAAAACATCCATAGTTTGTTTCTCAGTTTCTGTGCCAGTTTGCTAAAAGCCCTCTCAACATTTTCTATAATCCTCTTTCTTCCTTTCTATCTCTGTTGAAGGAATGATTTTGAGAACAAGATTTTTTTCCCTCAAGCTTCCAACTATGTTACAGTATGCAAGATGAAGAGGGACAGCTTGGGGTGTTTCACTCGTACTGACCTTTGTTGGGCAATTTTAGTGGAAATGGACAAACAATGCTAATGTTACAAATAAGAGCAAATGCAGTGAGCTGGGAAAGGATTATGTGGACAGGGAGTGACTTAAACTATCATTTGGTATCTCCAAAATGCATAGAGATTAGGAAAATATTTCTTGAGCTATTTAAAGGAATGGAGGGACATTTTGAACATATGCCACCAATCTGTACTGAGCAGATGACCCTGGGTCACAGTGACCATGTTAACATCAGAGGGATACCAGGGAGAAACTGTTAAGGAGGACTGCTCTACTTCAGCATAGCTGACGCTTTTTCACCATGACAAAATTACCTTGAACAACCTTCCTGAAACTCTGTATTGACACTTGATATTCTCCAAAATAAGGCAGTGGCTGTTCTGAGATTGATTTCTTGGACTGAACAGCCTGCATGACTTCTCCCAGCAAAGCTCCCCCCAGTGACTCAGAGTGCTGGCTAGCGAAATACTGGGCTCATGGCAAGGAAAATACCACTCCCTTTTTGTGATTGAGTCCTTGTAGGCTCCCCTTAGTGCATCTCCTGGCAATGATTAGGAACATCTACTTATTTTTATAAAGGCTACTCCCCCTCCCATAGACTTCAGTCCTGTGAAGTCCTTAGGAAACATACCAAGATCTGAAAAGCTATTGTTTGGTATTTCAAATCCTGGTCCCTTTATGTCCAGCTGGTGGGAAAAGAGGAGAGAGAGACAGAAAGAAAATAGGAAGGCGGCAGTAGGGAATGCGGGGGAGAGTTAGAAGTTTAGCGCAAAATGGAAAGAACTAGGGATAAATGGATCCAAAGGACAGAGAAAAGTGGGACAAAAGTAGAGGAAAATATCCTGGTCCTGCTGGATGTTTCACTAGGCACTTTATACAACCATGAAATTTCTCCTATGAAGCAGTCTGTAGGAAGAAGTAATTAAACATAGAGGCACCTCAATTATCAAGGCAAAGATTAAAAAAAAGAATAACAAACTTAAACAAAATGCCAGCAAGAAAAAGAAAGAAAAAATATCTAAGAAGCATCTGGATTATAAAGGGAGGAGAAAAAAAGATGAACAAAATGCAAGTCTTTTGTAAGTGGCTGCCTGCCAAGGACAGATGATTTTATCTCTCTGTGCTGCAATTCTTCCCACTGCAGAATGGAGCTATGGATGCTCTTTCAGTTTTTCAGAACTATTTGAAGCTTAGGAGTGGTTTCTATTGCTATTAACAGTGAATAATGTAGAGTGGAAGAGGCTTTCTACAGAGATAGAGTAATTTTTGGACTATCAAGACAATACCAACATGTAATAGTGCTACCGAGACTTTATGGGAGGAAACAACTGAATATTTAATGATGAAGAACATAAAGAAAGCATTAACAACATGTATTAATAAGAATCAGCAATATTAGTATGCAAAGAGTTGATTTGACTATAACTGCAGTATTTTCCCCTCCCATAGCTAAAGAATTTTTATTTATTTGTTTTTACCATTTGAAGTTTAATACAAACTTTTCTTTCGGTTTGATTTTTCCTGTCCCATTCCCACCTCCAGGCTGTAGGTCATCAGATTTGCTTACTGTCTATGATGGAAAAATCTTCATAATAAAACCTTATCTTTAGTTGGCTGGGCCAAACACACAGCACATTTACAGAGTCTGATATCCTATGCGAACACAATTATAATCTGTCTGATAATCTGATGTCATGCTTTTGAGACACACATATAAATGTATGGTAAGCTTTGTATGGGATCTTTTAGCATAAGTTTGAGTTCTTTTCCTGGTTGAAATGAGTTTGTGAAATGGTTTACACTACTAACAGCTGAAAATCATAATAATTTCTTTCATCTTTGAAATCACTGAAAAACACATGGTTATTCTCCATTGCAAAACTCTGATGGTCCTTGTCAGTTGCTTGAAACTCTGACTATGATTGTATCTTCTTTGCCAACCACTGCACTATCTAATTTCAGATCTATATCATGTATAGTCACATTATGCAAACTGTTGGATAATGCCTCATTTTTTATTCAGCAGCAGTATGTCTTAGACTTCACTTGAGTCATGGCAAAGGTTGGACTATGCTCGGAAAAAACAATATCAGAAGAAGTTTGGATAGGCTTCAGATCTCTCATATTTCAGACAGTATTTGGCTGCAATAAAGACAACGAATTGTGACCAAAGGATTGCATTTTCAATGCTTAGGAAACTAAAAAAGATACAATAGATAAGAAGAAGTATAAAAGCAGAAGGTTATAATTGCATTTGTACGTAAGCAGCAAGGCATTGAAATACCCAATTTTTTTTGAGGAATGCAGATTTGTTTCTTTGTCTCATAGATAAGTATGTGCAGAACATTCAGCTGTAATTAAGGATGGAATCTCTTCTGAACTCCACTCTTTTGGCTGCATGGGGAGACCTGCTGGTGTTTTTTTTTTAATGAGGATAGTCCCACAGAGTTTCTGTCTTCAAAATTGTGGGATTAAAAAGTAAAGAATGCAAAAGCTATGAATACCGAGGAAGCTAACATTTTTCTTATTTCACTGATTTACAAACCAAGTATGACTACTCGTTGTCTGGGTCTGGCTTATGGAACTACCGCACCAGTATGAGGTTTTGAATTAAGATCTTGATGACAATGGTTGCTGATGGTCTGGAGGCTGGCAGTGATCCATGGCTGTCTGGCTTCAGGATCTACTCATTGGTTTGACTTGGACTTTTATGTATTACTCATGGTGAGAGACACCCAAGGGTCTTCTAGTGATGCCTAAGTGTGTCTGTACAGCTGCAACATGTGGCTCATTCTTTCTCCCATTCTTCTTTTTCAGAGCTTCATCTTAGTATAAGTGAATTCAGGATGCTGCATAGTTCTAATGGATAAAAGCAAGGACAAAGTTATCCTTTTCTCTGGAGGCATAAAGAGTTGCTGGAAATCAAAGCAGTACTTTTTTCTACAGGCTGAAAATAGCTATCAAGTGCTTTTAAATATTGCTTCTGCCATAATGGAGAAATTAGGTCATGCTCCATGAGCTATGCTAAGTGCTGAGCAAAACTGAGGTCTTTCATGAATACTGGGTTACTTCCACTGGTTTAACTTCTGGCTTTGTAATCTTTGTGATCACTGTAACAGTATGTCTTATGGTCAAGCCAGGAATGAAAGGATTGCTATGATGCAAGATGTGCAATAAGAATTTCAGCTTTGAATGAGACTTCAGCATCTATCCTTAGGTTGTGGTGTTAGGGATTTCTATAATGTTAGTCTGCAAAGTAACTACAACCCCGTGGCCAGATGTTTTAGGGAGGAAAAAGCTGTCTATTCTCTCTGTTGATGAATTTAACAGAAGTGTGGTCTTGTAGGTAAGGCTTCATTTCCATGCTTCAAGACATTCTGCTCAAGGTTGCTACGGGATCCCCATTTCTGGGGTCTCTTGGAATGGACTGAATGTTAATGTGGAGATGGTAAGAAGGGGCTTGCTGTGGGAGGTGGTACACAGGGCAGTGACACCTTCCCCACCTCTTCTGCCCCTCAGTGGGGCTGGGACACTATTTGAATAATGGATTGATGCTCCCAAAGTAGTCTAGACAACCTGGACTTCCAAGAACTAGAGACAGACCTGAAAAGAGAGACCTGGGCTACTGCCCTGCATTGACATGGTCAGTGAGAGATGGTGAACATGGTATGATTGTGTCACAGTCTTTACCTCCAGGGAAAAAAGGAGTTAGAGAGAGATCTGTACCAAGGGCACAGAAAGATGTGAAGGGGTACTCTTTTTACCTTACCCACTGTATTTCAGAAGAGTGGGTTGTTTTTTTCTGTTAGTTGGAGTTCATGATTGCATTCCCCATCATCTGCTAAAGGCTTTGTTTCTAAGTCATAGTGTACTGGAACACAAGAATTAATGTGGGGAATAGTCCTAGGGGAGGAACACTGAATTTCTCCACATTTTTGAATTAGTCTTGACCCAATCCTACAATTTTTCACAAGAAAAGCCCACAGACATTAATTTCTAAAGGACTCATGGTGGCCAGAGGGTGGCCAGCTGCAGACTGGTAGCAGTGCAGCTGGGGGACGCTCAGGCAGCTCGTTCCCTTCTCAGGCTGCGCACTGCGGTGTGATCCCGGGACAGCTTCCCAGGGCTTATCTCAGGGATTGGCGACACCAGGCTTGGTGCAGCCCTTCTAAATCATTGTCTTCTGTTGGGGTGAAACTTCACAAAGTAACTAAAGACCATAAGGGGAAAGAGACAGCATTTCAGAAAATACACTAATTCTGGTTTGTTTTTTTTTTTCTCTCCCTTCCTCCACCGTAGCAGCTCAGCTGGGATCCAATGACTCCTTTCTGTTGCCTTCACGGAGTGGGAGTGCTCTCCGTGCCACAGCAAATTTTGTCTCTGTTAAATCAACCTTAGAGGCTTAAAATACAGTTCTAAAGGATCTTTTGTTTCACTAGTGCAATGTTCTGTATCCCTGGTGCTGATCACATTATGTTGGTTGCACTTGACACTTTTTGGCTATCTTCACAGCGTTTTATTTCTGAAGTCCACTGCCAGCAATCCAGTCACACTGCTGCCTCCTTAATAGAACTGGGAAAAAATATTTAAAACCCATTATTAATCTCTGTTTAAACCCATAAAGCTCTGCAGCACTTCCAAGAAATGAGAAACTAGTGAACTGACAAGATGTTTTAGAGGAGAATCTGCAGTTTTCACTGAGGTTCAAGTGGTCAGGAAATACAGCTTGTGGGTTAAAAACATGTATTGTCTCCATAAGGTCTGAATTTCTCCATCAAGGTGCAGGATTGGATGTTGGGAGGGTTTAGCTGGAATGCAAAAGTGCAGAGTACCTCTCCAATCATAGCAAGGTACTAAAGTATTTATACCTAAAGTATAAATGAAATATATAGTATATATATGTCTATATACTATATAAACATATTATATGTATTATATATATAATTATATACATTATATAAAATTATACACACACTTGTTTGCTCATATATTTATTTTTAACTTGTTTGCTTCCTAAGAGTGAGAAAAAAAAAGCTCTTTTGCTGCTAGAAAAGAATCACAGCTAAAAGAAAAAGTTATTGTTCCCATTCTTCAGTATAATGAGATGCAACTATGCTTCTCTACCACCTTTAAGTTCACAAAAACCTTCTTGTTTCTGTAATCATGTGGGAAAACACCGCTGGCTCTGTACCTAAAAACTGCAGAAGTGAACACTGTATTTCACTGCCCTCTCCCCTCTACGTTCTTGTATTTGCTGTAATGATCTATTCCTTGAAGTTCAAGGTGTCATACATTCAAAATAAATGCTGGAGGTATAGACATAGATCAGTGTCTGCCATTCATGGCTTTAACTGAAATCTATGCCCTGGTTTCTCCAGGGAATGTTTGACCTGACACCAAATTTATGAAAGTGAAATCCCTTCATAAAGGCAAGTGCTGAAAATTTATTATATCTGTTTCACCTCATGGAAAAATTATGTGGTTTACAGAAAATCTAAAAAAAAAAAAAGAAACTAAAACACACAACATCCTGGAAGCAGGTTGTTTCTGCTGGTTTTGAAGTGTTTTCTTCTGGCACATGCAAACTGCACAGCAGCATGCCTGAATATGACTGAAAATACAAGAAACTAGAAAGCACAGGCAGAAAGAGCAGAAAGCTGATTTAAGTTCCAAAGTTAGTGCTGGAAATAAGAGCATCAAACAAAGCCAGAAACTGATTTAATCTACCATCAGAGCAATTTTAACACAGCCATTACAGTATTAGTCATCATTAGGTGTGTCCTCTGTGAGAGCACTAAGAACCCTGTGTAGCACAGTACTTCAGTATATATTTGTATTTATGTATCTCTGTAAAAGAGGTTATTTTTAATTCATCCTCACTATCAATAAGGAAAACCTTAAGCTCAAGTTAGAGGGATACTCATGCATTCCACTGCATCTGAGAGCTATGAAGCCAAGAAAAGATTGTTCCATTTTCTGCAGATGGTATGCTGCAAGACCTGCAACCTGGTTCATCACACCTTGTCTATGGACGAGTCCTTTGTCCAGACCAATACAGCCTACCTGGTGGTTTAAGAACAAATTACATTTCTGCATGTTGCCATCATTGTCATCCCTGGTATTGGTTTGGTTTTGCCTTCCTGAGACTGCTAGAAGAGGAGAAAAATTTAAGTGGGAGAGTGAAGCTGGAAACCCCTGTATAACCTAAAAAGCACACGATCAGCTGTATTTTGCCTCTCTGGAAGACAGATAGAGTTAGTGAGGATGACCTCACTTGGTTCAGTAAAAGGCAGCATTGCCTCCCCACCTGTTGGAGATAACTGATCCACTGTTTTCACTGCACTCGTACATCTGAGCTCAATGTGGACCAGCACCCCACCATGCTAGGTGCTGTACAGCACAAAAAGATTTTCAGATCATGCTCATTTCTGAATTACCTGCTGGTGCTCAGTGGTTGCCATGCAGGCAGCCAGTGCAATAGCTGAGTCTAGGACATGTTGCCTTATTTAACTAGGAGTTTTTGTTCTCAAGTTGTACGTATGTTAGCCAGAATATTCTTCTGTTCTCAATTCTTTACTCATCACTGCTTCTAAATCCAGAGGTTCAGAGAACATCCACCTTGTGGGAATGGAAACACCCAAGCTGAGTCAACTGAGTCAGGGGCAGGAATGAAGTATTTTAATTACAGAGATTCTGAGTGCAGAGACTTTTACCAATAGAAGTTCACAGGTCCAGAACTAGTCCATTTGACCATTCAGTAACAATAATGCATATTTGTAAATAATTGTTTTCACAATCCTTTGTAATTCTGTAAATTACTGCTTCCATATCTCTTCAGAGGAGGCTGCATGGGATTGCCCTAGTGTTCTGAGAGCACACCATGTTGCACATGGTGTTGAACACTCTTGCACTGGGTTTTGTGTGCAGTGCTCTGCTGCACAGCAGAGATGCTCCTCAGTCCTCACAGGGAGGGCTGAGGCACAGGAACACAATGGAACAGAAATCAAAGTCAGACAGCTGGAGAAAATGTCAATTACAATCATTGTGCTGAAAATACCTCAGGGATCATGCAACCAGTTTATTTAGGTAATATGTTATTCTAAATAAGGCCAGTAACAATGTGATGGTATGTTAAAACAGGTATTTGTCCATATGTATTTTATTTCAACCAAATCTCTTTATAAGTAATTTTATTCTTGGCTTTGAAACGTTTGCACCCTTATCTGTTTTTTATTGTGTATGGGATAGCTAAGTGAAAACATCTGCTTGTAAGGTGGCTGCATAGCACTGATGCAGAGACTACTGGAGACACAAAGAACGTAAACTTCCAGGGAATCTGGATTTCCACGAGAAAAATTCCCTGAGTGCCTGCAGTCCTGTGTGACCTTGGGTGAGGGGATCCATGTGTGACCTTATTGCCTGGAATACCCTGTGGGACCTGCCCCTGTGGGTGCTTCCCACAGCTGACCTACACAGTGATCTGTACCTCATGCACCTGACCTGCCAGATGTGGTGATGGGTCAGGAGCAGAGAAACAGTTGCTCAGACATGGCTTCAATAGGTACCACATCAAAACACTAATAAGAAAAGAACAATCATGGGTATTCCTTGCAAGTTGCTGCTCAGGAAAGATGTGAATATGAGACAGTGTGCCTGCAGTATAAAAGAGTTTTACCTACAATACCACTCAAAACTTTCCCTTTCAGAAGCATCGCTCTTTTTTCACTCCTTGTTTCATCTTTCAGGGTCCTTGCCCCAACCACTGCTGTTTCTCATGCAGCAAAACAGTGAGTTAAGTTTCTGATTTGGAAAACAACACAACTAAACAGCTAACTTGTCTAAATATTGTCTATCATGTCTCAGGCTGTCCTCTTAGCCTGAGAACTGATTCTGATGTAGGTTGTGTTAAATGTCTGATTGCACCTGATATTTGTATTGAAGGCTTATGCAAAGATTTAATATTGTGGCTTGTCCTGTGCGATTAAGTGGTGTCATTACTTTTACAGAGTATGGTGGTCCAGCTCTTTACTTGTCCCCTTACCATTAATGTAATTGGAGTATGTTTCTCTGTTGCCTTTTATGTCTGTTGGTATGTGTATTCTGTAGAATTATAATTTCAGTCATCTTTTGTAGGATTACTGCATAACTGCCTTGTAAATTCTGACATGTCAAATGTTTTAAGAACACAGACTGGGATTAATTCACATCATAGACTAATCTGCTGCCAATGTCCTTTAAAAAAGTCTTTTATATCGCTCCTCAAAGAGGGCATCAAGCAGTAGAAGAAGAAAAACAACTTAGAAAAAAATGAGAAGAAATGAGGTTCTTCTTAACATTAAATGGTGTTAACAGATGTTTTTTCCATATTGCTAGGCTGACACTGTTTGGTATATATGTTCCAGAACATATTGTGTTGTGATCATGCAAGTAGGTTGTTTTGAGTCAAAGATCTAAGACATGTAACTTTTTTTTTGACTGCAATATGGTGATAGTTAACAAAGTGAATTTAAAGAAAGAATATGAATAGTCTGGTGCAGCATTCACTGTATACGTAGTTGAGCAGTATAAAGCTGGCTGACATCATAACATCCTCACCATGTAGGAAGGAGCCATACTACCAAAAATACTACTCTGGCTGATGGAGCTGCATCTGGAAGTTTTACCCTCCTACAATAGCTTAAGTGCTGCAGCTTGTGTGCGCAGGAAGGCAGTGCGTATCCTTCATCCTGTTGGTGCCCCTTGCATTCCCAGGAACGTCTCACATGCATTGGGCTGTATGTCTGTGCAGCTGCTACATGTGCTGTTGAAAGCAGAAGGGACAGATGCTATGTGTAAGGATAAGCACATAGTTGTGAAACATATCATGCTATCAATTTTTTAGCACTGTTGAAGAAGTGATGGCACAGAATGTTTTTTAGAAATGAGTGCAAAGGATTAAATGTCCTAAGTGGAAGGCAACAACAGCAGCAAAAAACAGTGACCAAACTTTGTATGACATTTTCTAACTGCTAGACAGTCTTTTCCCTTCGTCCATGATAGCCAGGCTGTGACACTCTTGCAAGCTCGGCATGGCTTTTGAAAAAGGTCAACTTGCAGGAAGACTAAATGCTGTACAAGGAATAATCCTCTCCTAGTAGTTCGTTAAGGAAGAGGTCATTCCTCCCTTCAAGTGAGGAATGAATCAGTGTCCCAGCATGAAGCTAAAGGCTCCAGACCTCCATGCTCACTGTCAGAGCTCCAATACAGCTTTTTCTAACAATTGGTGTCTCCTCTAAACTTCAAGCTGAGAAATTATGTTCTGGTTGTCTGTTTTCCTACAGTGGTTTTATTTGGGTGTGATATGCTCATCATCTGTAGATGTTGCAGTGTCACTGTGTTCTCATAGCACACAAAATGTTCCACCTTAGAAGCAGCCGCTTTTCAGGGTAAATACCGTCAGCATATGCAGCACATAAAGTCCTTTTAAATTCCACACAGTAAAACATCCTATATTTTGAAGGACTGTGTTCTTGTTCTTTTAGGTCTCCAACTGGAAATATTTAAGCATATTTTCAATTAAGTCGCAATGAAGTTATTACAGTTGATGTCCATATTTTAAGCACATGTTTCTAATTAAACACATCCATAGATGCTTTCCTTGATCAGACGTCTTTCAGCCTGCAAAGTGTGAAAGCTGAAGCATTGTGCTTGGCTACTCTGGGTGTTTGTTTGAGCAGGTATGTTGCCTCCTTCCTTAGTGCTAGGTCTCAGACCTGAACTGGAAACTGCAGTCAAACCTATAGAGTAACAACCTCAAGGCTATGGGTTGCTTAAAGCAGTGCTGGAAGGTATAGTGCTTGCATGTTACACAGGTAACAGTCAAACACACATATAAAAAACAAATGAAAAGGCACTGAAATTGAAAGTTTCACAAATTAATATAGTGTTCCTGACTTGCTGATATGAAAGAATACACCATGCTCTAGTACTCTTCAGGACAGAGAGCCTGGTTTAAGCCACCACTACATAGTTCTGGCTAGAAAAAGAATTAAAAAAACACTGTAAAGTACTGATTTGGGCTGAGCAATAGTAATTTTTTTTTTTTGCAGCATAAATCAGAGGTACTTTAAGCTAGCAATTCAACGTTACACCAGGATGGAGGAGAGCAGTGTGCTCACACATTAGGCAATGGTTTCAGCTGCCTGTTCATTAGAGTGTTGGGCCTCCATTATAGTCCTGTTGCATGAAGGAGATATTTGAATTCTTGCAGCTTCAGATCACTGCAAAGAAAATTTGAATAAAGGACTAGATGCATCAAGATATATACTGCAAAGTGCTCTGGTTAGTTGCATACAGATGTTTGTAAGTGCAAGCTGCATGCTTGTGTTGACTTTTATTATTTTCTCTATTATGTCAAATAAGGAACATGACACTTTTTTAACCTTTTTTTCCCCCAGGTTTGCAGTTAAAAATGGAAATGAATGGATTTTCTTCATCATCTATAGGTAATAACACCAGCAATTCTTTTTCAAAAAGAAAGGCAGGATGTGGTTGTGTCAATCATTTGCTGGCTTCTTCTACTGTCCTCATCATGTTGTGTTTTGAGGGTCTCATCAATTTGTAAAAAAACAAAACCCAACTATAGAAGAAGATTTCAGTATCTTTCTCTTTTCCCCTTTTTTGAGAGAAATTTTTTCTTGTGCTTTTAATTCTGAGCCCTAGGTGGATGGAGGATTAATGGATCACTAAGTTTCTACATTTTCTCCTCAAAGGATGAGAAAGTTGATATATGAGTCTTCCTGCAGTCATTGACAAGCAGGTGTTGCAGCTGAAGGCTGTCTGTTGCAGAGCACCTGCCAGACAGGCACGAGGCTTGAACTTCTGGATCTTGACAGCTCCATTGTCCCCGAGAATGAAGCTGTCATGAGAAGCCACTGTCCTCCCGCTTGGCTCACATCTGACTTTGATAGGTCTTACAGAGGATTTTGACACAGAGGACAAAACCTAGGGTCTGCTGAAGGATGTGCTCATAAAGAGTCAAAGAACACGTTGCAAAATGTGACAATATCACTCCTGAGAACATTCAGCCAAATGCTTGCACAATAAGAAAATCAAACTGATTTTGTCTTAACAAAGTAGAACATGGTGCTTGTCACCTTTAGTACTGAAGTATGAATGCACTGCAACATTCCAATGCATTTTGGCTTCTGATCATCCAAAAGATACCATATTATCCTCGTGAAAGCTCTTGTGCTGGTTTCTTAGGGTAGTAGCAGCCTTAACTTATGTATCTACTCTAGTTCCAAGCACACCACTGCTGGAGCTCCAGCCTGTACTTCTGCATGTTTTCCCATGAAAGGGATAAGATAACAAATACTCCCTCACTGGCACTTCACACTTCCTTGTGCCATCCTTTGCCATCTCTCAACTTCTGTCCTTAACACTCTGGAGACCAGTTCTGTGTTTATTAACCTCTCATTTTCTTCACTATCAGCTATAGACTCCAGCTCTTCCTTGGTTTCTCCCTGGTTTCAGATAGTCAAGTAAAGCATCATGTAGACAACTAGCCATGAAAAAACTCTTGAGAATATTCCAGGGTTTGTGATCTTATTTGCAGCAGGAGAAACATATTTACAATGCCCCATTTCAGAGAAGCTTGTTCATCTTCCAGTGTGTATTACATGGCCTTGAGCCTTGTAGGAGTTATTTAATATTATATTTTCTTTGCTAACACATGCTATAACACTGTACTTATTATTTAAATGCTAAAAAACATTGTTTAATTTTGATAAGACTTATATAAATACACAGTTGTGACTTTACATGTGAACTATTTAGCCTTTTTAATAAGAAATCCTAGCCTCAAAGACTTCCACCCACCACACAAATCAATTTGTTTCAGTAGTTCCTCACCAGGGAAGACGCCCCAAGGAATATCAGCTTGTTGGATGAGGTCTTCTCAAGCATTTGTACTTTTTGAACCCATGAAGTGGCAAATCCTTGACAAGCAAAGATATGAGTGTTCATTTTCTCCCCCTTTCTCTTCCCCCCAAAAGCTTGTGACATTAGTCCCAATTCTGTAAGCTCCGAATTGCCTACTGAAAGGTAGTACAAATGTATTTCACAAGGTTTTACACTTCCAAGAAGTGATATTTACAGATCCACCCTTAGATGGCTAGATACTGCACATTAGAGATGTAGGGGTGCCATTTGATTCCTTAGAAGTCTCCTTTGACAGAACAGATGCAGCCCTTTCTCTTGTCCAGAGATGGTCAGGTTTCCTTGTCTGCTATAAAATAACATGTACAGTAATTTTAACATCTTGATGGTTTATTTGATCGTAAAAGATACTTCTCTACACTTCAGTCTCTTGAGTCTCTTAGGCATGTTTTATAGCACCTATTTAACACAAGTCTTTCAATAACTTTCAGAGCTCCACCATGTGCTTTTTTGTTTGCTAGGTAACATCAGTGTGTAGAGTCTGCTCCCAAAGACAGATGAGTTGAGAGATGAAGGGAACCCCAGCGTAGGTCATGTCATCACCAATGGGTGCTGTCCCATGGTTTCTGATCACGGGGTGCAATTCTGGAGGCTGTAATGGTGTCCATCAAATGACCCTGACATGGCACATGACAAATCAGGGCCAGGTGCTTCTGTCAGAAGCAAGAGGAGATGGACCTAGCCTACTGCATGGGTCCAAAGTCCATCCAGACCCAAAGACAGGACAAGAGACAAGCTGTGGTATATGTCCAGGAGACAAGCTACCTATGGCATAGGTGTAGTGCATTCAGGAGATAGGGCTGGAGACCAGCATTGCTGTGGCACCACTGGGGCAGGGACTGACCACCCAGGTTGAATTGAAATGAGGTCCTGGGCTGTGTGCAGGGTAGGCGTACTCCCAAGGGAGGCTGGTTGGGAACAGTAAATAAGGCCTGTGGGTGTCCTTAGCATCATGACAGGTTAAGGGGACTGCTGACACCACTGCCAATGACATGTGATTTTGCTTTACTTACTAGTTGGATTTTCTAGGAAATAAGGCTCCCAACATACTATTCAGTGTGGCATGCATGTGTTTGTTGATATTCATATCCACTGATGTCTTTCAAATCAGCAGGCAATTGGTGAGCTAGAGTTGTTAGGGATCACCAAAGTGTTAATGATACTCCTGCAAGCTTCATGAAATCACACAAGCCTATTGTAAAACCCCAGATGAGAGAAACGCTGCTGGGGAAACGCAGCTCTAGGAGACACTTGAGAATCCACTGGAGACAAAGTTTTCCAAAGAAGAAACTTTACTCTTCTCTGGACACCAGCTTGGAAACATAATTCTGTGGGAAACCACGTGTCCTTTGAGCTGGCACCCGGAGTGACGCATTTGGTGGGCACTTCAGTTTTCCTCCCTTGCCCCTGGTTTGGCAGCAGCTGACTGTGAGCAGCCGGCTGGTCTGGTCAGCCCACATTGTTCTTGCTTTTCCCTCAACCATAAAGGTACATTCATTAACATTTGCAGTTGGTACTTTTTGTATGTTTACTTGGTAGGAAAGGAATAAGTGGCAGCAATAGCAATAGGTTTTACAGGGCTATCAGGAAGATGAAGCAATCTACATAGGCAATGCAGGATGTCAAAGGAGCAGCTGCAGACCTTTACATTCAAACTCAGGTTTGGCAAGGAAAGCAGCCCTTGCACAGCACAGTTCCTCTTCTGAACTGGGCACAAAATACTCAGTCCCTTCACCACAGGAGTGTAAACAGCATTATTGATAGTTTATAAAAATCCATAGGACACCAGGACTACACATGCAGCAAGACACACAAGAAGTAACAGTGCCCCAGTGTACAGGAGGAATGAAAAACAAATGCTGCCCTCTCTTTTTGTGAGCTCCCATGAGGCTGGGTTTGTATCATGGAGAAGAACAATAAATTCGGTGTCCGGCTGGAATCTCAAATAACCGTCTCCTTTTTCTTTTCTAGTAATGGGGCCAGTTTTGTGCAAAGAGGTAGACATAGAGGTCCAGGCAGAGCTGAATTTTTAAACCCAGATGTAAGTGCAATTGCAGCTGGCTAAAAAATTAGAGTGATGCTTCTTGGTGTAGGAGACTACTTGAATATAGAAGTTGTAGGCTGAAGATGTTTCCAGGGACAACTCCTGTACCTCCTTCCCACTGGTACCTTTATATTTTGTTGAACATGTCTCGTAGTGGAAAAGCATGCTGTTTGAAGAGTGCTAGAAAATATTTTGCAAGTGTGTCCAAAACCCCTGTGACTGATGTGGTGCAGTTTGGCTTGTCCTCAAAATGAGATTTTATGTGCTCTGCCATCAGCTTACAATTGAGATGATTTGTGTCTCCGAGGACATCTTCTCTATAGTTTTTAATACCTAATAACAGGTTGAAAAAATCATCACTAACCCTGGTACAGTGCCTTTCTCTGTTCCTTGTCACTCAACCACTGAACTTTGGGAAGCCTGCTAGGTCCCTGACAGAAGCTTCTTGTGGGAGCAGAACTGCATGATTTGATCCAGGGGAAGAGAAGGGCTTTTCATATTTTATAATGATGTCAGCAACAGAAACCTTCAAAGCAGAGGACTATTCCCCAGCTGTGGGCTGCGTTGCTCAGGAGGTACCACTCCTGCCACTTCTTCAAGTCTATCAGAGTAGGAAAGAGCTCTGTTTCTAGGCTGGGTGCACTGAAGAGGCGCCAGGGCCTCCCACCCGCAGTCCTCATTAAAGAAAAATAACAACAGCACAAAGCCAAGGATTGTTTACTTATTTGTAGTATCTCAGCAACGGCTACTCTCTATCATCTGTTTTTGCTTTGGTGATTTCTTTTTTTATTAAAAAGAAATGTCACATGGTGCCACACAAGTAGCTAACCTCCTGCTGCTGGTCAGAGGCTGCCCGCTATGCCCAGGCAGGATGGAGCATGGGCTCTGCTCCCCAGCTGTTTGACCTGGCTTAGAAGGAAGTGCCACAGACCAGGACTTTGCAATTGTTCTCTTTTCCCCAATAAATCAAGCATTCACCCAAAAAAGTTCATGCTTGTGACACTGTGTCAAGCAGGACAACTAATTTTGGCTGAAGCAAAAACTAACAAACAAATAGTTCTGGAAATGCCCAACTGGTTCATTTCAACATTTTCGGGGGAAACATTGAATTTTGGAAGGCTTGATTCATGGGGCAACTTAGTGACTTTCACAATGCAGAGAAGAAAGAGATGGTTGCACATCTCTCCCTTGCAATCCATTCTTATATTTTGGTGTCTACAGCACTTCTTTGAGTGGGTAATTGATTACTTGCTATAATTTGGGATGAAGATTCAGTCAGAAATACTGGGTGAGCTGCACTCCAGAATACATCTTTAATGATGAGACAAGCTCCTAAAAAGTAAAGGGCCCAAATTCAAGTATATTGCTCTCTGCGGTAGTCACAAGGAAGAGTGTTGAATTTTTGTCTCCTTGGCAAATACTGCAACAAATACTGCAACTTTCCTGATTAAGGATATAGGCTCAGGGCATAACATATTCTCAAGGCTTTTAAAGTAGTTTGGTAAATCCAGCCTTTAATTTCCAAATGTCTTTATGTTAAAGTCCTTAAAAATCAAATAATTGTTCTGAAAAAAAAAATCAATTAAATGAACTCTGAGCCAAACATTGAATTTGAAATAATTTCCTAGGAACTTGTATTACAAATTAGCAGAGGCAAGGGCTAGCACTGTATGAAGAGTGAGCTAGCAGGTTCTTTGAGATGAAAATTATGTTACTGCATTTCTGTCTGCAACAGATGGCAATAGTGTAGAGTTCTGTGAGAGTATCAGGCAAGTCTTTTGCAGTCAAGCAGTTGTAAAACCTTAATGAGTTGTGAAAGATGATTCTGGCCTATGGAACAACCTGTACTTCTGTCTATGATGGTGACCCTGCCAAAATCTGGTGGAGAAAACCAAGGGCAACAAAAAGAAGCAAGAGACCACTATCTCATACCAAGCAGTTGTCCAGAGAGGATGGCAGAACAGAGTGATAAAGCTGAGCTTAGTAGTAGCTGTTAAAAGATTTAAAGGGTAATTGGTACATGGGCATCCATCTATCTGCTTATTTTTTTGGACTCCCATACAGCTGTCATTGACATTGGTGTCCCTGTGGCAGGCATCACATAAACACAGAGAGAGAAGAACTCCTGGCCTGAGGACCCAGAGCTATGACCTACAGTAATGCAGATCCTGTGTGTAGCTGTCATCTCATTCATGTAAGATTTCTTGTCTCATCCAGATTTTCACTTAGCCTCTAGCTGAGGCAGGGACTGAGTTTAAAGTACCTGGGTATCAGTGCTCTAACCATGCAGCCATGTGTCAGGGAGACTCAGAGAAACATCAGAATAGCAAGAATGACTGAATTGAGTTCCAGTCACTCCACAGGCAAATTCTGTCCCAGCCACCAGGGCAGAGGGGATTATTCCTTTCCCTCCCACACTGCACCACACATCTTGCTTACAGGCTTCTTTGTACTTGCTCCCTTTGGTTAAGGGACTGCCCTGATCCGGCTGGCGGGACAAGCTCTGCATGTACTGGCATAATTGAAAATGGTGAGGAGCACAGCAGGAATTGTTCCTGAGTACTGGAAACAATACTTATAAAATCACTTCATAGTAGTTGTAACTTAACTTTTTGGAAAACAAACAGCTTTGAACACCAATGGCTACTCAAAAACTACTCTGAACAAATAAGTGCTCCTGCTCTGCCACTTTTAAGTCTACCTTCTGATCCTGCAGTAAAGGGGAGTTTGAGAAAAAAAGGAAGATGCCAGTGCATTCCATGTGGAGATACATGGGTACCTCTCACAAAGGAGAGAACTTGAATATATGCGATGACTTTGCAGTGGCTGAGAACACTAAGAGCTCAATTTTCAATCATCAACCCACTTGAAGGAGCATCATGGCTGAAAATGATTTAGTAAAGCATTAAACCCCCTGGCTACTGATTTTTTCATGCAATATAGATATGCAAGCTAAGTATAAAATCTCAAGTGGCCTCCAGAGACGAAAATCTGCAGGCTACCCATGCCATCCCTACACTAGCAGTCTGGAAATGATGCTGAACGCTCCCCACTTTTCTGTATTTTCAAGCAAACTTGGGAAAAAATCCCAAACAAAAACGTTTGGTGCCCTTGCAGCCCCAAGTGCTGAACTTGTCTTTCTGAAATGCTGTGTCAACAGCTCTTCACTTGCAGGCCCATTATTTTTATTGGCCACAGCTCTCAGACTAGTGTTGACAGGTTAATTTACAGTAACAGAGAGAATCACCTTTACTCACTAAACCCAAAAGTGCAGCTCGCTCTGTACTTGAATGCCACACTCTCAAGAACAGGAATGTTGGGGGAAGAGAGAGAGAGAGCCTTGAAGCCTTGTGCAGGCACTCAGGGAGTTGTACAAAAGAATGCTCTTTTGGTGAAATAATTTTTGCCAACATATGCGACTTGAGCAGGAATGGTTGCAATTATTTCTTACCGTGCTTGTTAGAGAGGACATATGGGAAGATTATCCTCAAGAATGTCACTCTTGGACATGGCCTTCTCATGGGGATTACGCCACTGATTTTCTTTTTTTATTCCTTTTCCTCTTTTCTTTTTTTTCCTCTTTTCAATACATCAAAGTTCATTGTGAGAAATTTTCATTGGTAATGTGCACAGATAGTGCTAAGCAGCTCTCAGAAGGTATGTTTTATGTGGAGTGCTTAAAGGACTTGTCTCCCTTTGCTTTTCCCTCTTCTCTCCTCTTCTGTTGTCTTCTCTCTTTTTTGCTATTATTTTCTTGTCTTCTTAAGAGAGTCTTGAAAGAGCAATCCTAGCATGGGGAAGGCAGTTACAGCCTGAGAGAAAAGCCCTTTCTCTAGTTTGTAAGGCCATAGTGCTGCAATTGAAAATCTTGGGATAGACTGACATGATACAGATGATGAAGAAGCCATGAGAAAGCCAGTGAGGAAAACATATATTGAATAAGTAGGAGGAATTAAGAACAGCTAATTGAGGGGGATAAGTTCTCTCAAGAGGCAAATTATTACAGCCAGGTTGCAGATTGACAGAGCTTTCATCATAGAAAAACTAAAAAATAATAGCAGTGAGTTTCTAAATTGTGCTTCTATAGTACTGTTTCTTTTTGTTAATTTGATGCTAATTTCTTTTTTTCTTTAGTAGCACTGCCATATAAAACCAATGAATTAACAGTATTTTAATCATAGAAATACCAGATACCAAAATTTTGTATTCTTGCAGTCTATCCCTTTTAATTGACCTGCTCTGGCACTGCTTACCCAGCGCAAGAGAGCACCAGGGCTGAATCATACACAAAGTCTTTCTCTTCTTTCAACGTTGGTGGACATTTTGCCACTGAACCTACAGCCCTTAGACTCAAATATTTTATTTTGAATCCAGAAGACAGGCCTCTGAAAATGTGACCGTAATGGAATTGAGAGTGGTTGCACTCTGTTGAAATGCTCCTATGAGTTTGCAGTATGATCTCTTTTGAGGCCAGCCTTCACTATTGCTTTTATTTGCTGCTGACACAGTGACTAAAAACATCAAAGCAATTAATGTATTTAGTCTGCAAATCACAGAATAGGTAAGGTTGGAATGGATCGCAGTGGGTCACCTGGTCCAACATCCCTGCTCAAGGACGGTCATCCTTGAGCACATGGCACAGGATTGCATTCAGATGGTCTTCAAGTATCTCAAGTGAGGGAGACTCCACAACCACTCTGGACAATCTGTTCAGTGCTCAATTACCCACACAATAAAGAAGTTCTTTCTCATGTTCAGGTGGAGCTTCTTGAGCATTAGTTTCTGCCTCTTGCCTCTTGTCTTATTGCTTAGCACCACTGAGAAGAGCCTGGCTCCATCCTCTTGACACCCTCCCTTCAGATAGTTGTACATGTTAATGAGGTCCCCTCTCAGTCATCTCTTCTTGAGGCTAAAAAGGCCCAGATCCCTCAGCCTTTCCTCATAAGAGTTCCTTAATCATCTTTGTTGCCCTTCACTGGCCCTGCTCCAGGAGCTCCATGTCGCTCTTGTGCTGAGGAGCCCAGAACTGGACACAACGCTACAGATGAGGCTTCACCAGGGCTGAGTTGAGGGGTAGGATCACCTCCCTCAACCTGCTGGCAGTGATCTTCCTAAAGCACCCCAGGGTACCATTGGGCTTCTTGGCCACAAAGGCACACAGATGACTCATGAACAGTTTGTTGTACACCAGGACCTCGAGGTCCTTCTCTGCAGAGCTGCTTTTCAGCAGGTCGGCCCCCAGCCTATATTGGTGCATGGAACCCCATTCTTCCCCAGGTGCAGGACTCTGTATTTACCTTTGTTGAATTTCAGATTGCTCCTCATCTATCCAAATTGCTGAGTTCCTTCTGAAGGGCTACACAGACCTCTGGGGGAACAGACACTCCTCCCAGCTTTGTGTCATCAGCAAGCTTGCAAAGGAGGCATCTGCCCCTTTATCCAAGGCATTGATGAGTAAATTAAATAATAATGAGCCCAGTACTTAACTTTGTGGAATACTACTAGTGACAGGCCCCAGTAAAACCTTCTCCTTGAAAATCAGAATGCTTTAATATATTTTAAAATGGACACTAGCAAACTGACGGCCACTTTAAGCTATGCCACATACAGAAGTAGTATGTGGGAAACCAGATTAGGAGGAAAAGACAAAACTTTGGTGTGCTGCTGTAGTGTCAGGAAGGCAAGAAGGCTGGGACTAATGGCATGTCGTGCAGAACAGCTTCTGCAGGGCCTGACTGGGCTGTAAAGGTGGAGGGCTCCTTTGCTGACCTATATCACTTCTGTAGCTCTGGTCAGGGGGCCCTAACTGTTTTTGTGACTAGTGGATGAAGATGTTCCCACAGCCTCCTTTGCACTGCTGTAACTCAATCATTGTCTGATAACAACAGATAAAGACAGAGACAAAGGCACTGAATCAGGAAACCTCTTCTCCTTTGAACCACAGTCTCACCATCTCTCGCTCACAGCACAGCGAAAAGAATGCCAGGGAGACAGAGTTAAAGACAAACCAGCATGCCAGCATGGGAGAATGTTCCCCACCTGTTGAAACTATCTATACTGAAGGTAAAAGCAATAATAGAGCCCTCTTATGCAAGGCAATAGCCATTATAGTTTCAGGATTAATGTGTCCATCAGTTAGTCCACATCTGTGTTCCAAGACCTACTATGGCAAAGGGTATAATAAGACTAGACAAGCATTGTCTCCTCTCAGACTGACAGCAAGCCAAGCAGGATCTGCCACTGTCCCCACTGTCATTGCTGCTTCCATGTGAGAGTCTGGAGGAGAGCACAGGATGGACAGATTACATGGTCCAAGCAGAGCAACCCTTTGTATTGTTTCTGGGATGTTTCTGGGCTGCCACAGAACCCATCACCTCCCCCATGAAAGGCCACAAAGGGTGACCAATCCAATAGCAGCCCAGAGACATTCCAATAGTCCTTTGAGCAGCAGAATGCATCTCTGGCTGAGTCCTCCCAGGGCTGCAGCCTGTCTGAGCCCTCCCGGGGCTGCAAGCCATGTTTGCAAGGTGTTCAACAGCAGTTGCAGTGAAATGGGAATGTGATGATAGTGGGAGACCTCTGCTCGAGCAAAGTGCATTGGGCCCAAACGTTTTTGTCACTGTCTATGACCAACCCTGAGTTGGAGGGCAGAGACATTTACCATCCTGTCGTTCTTATACACGTTCAAATTTTCTGTTCAAATTCAGAGAAGAAAACTCTAACAGAGCTGAAAATGGTTATACTTTTCAGCCTGGTCTCCCCATGTACAAGGCTAGACCCTGTTATGTTTTTATCCAGAAGACAGGAGTGGTAGGCTGGTTAATGCTAGACTAGAGAGCTAAATAAGTTCCATGAACTGAAAAATGGAATTCATAGCCAAGTCCCTAGTTTAGCAATCTGTAACATCTGTGACAGATTTTTAAAATTAACATCTCTGCCCTGGTGGCTTTTAAGCAGCAGGAAAGTTGCACATTTTGCTTTGCACTTTTCATTCATCACCTTTTGGGACTCACAAAAGCATCCCTGCCTCATACCATGCTGGCGTCAGTAGATGTTGCCCAGTGAAGAAGGAAAAAAGTGATCAATATTCCCTGCTTGGATTATTGGTCTGGCTCTTCCATAGCAGCAGTTTCATCTACAGGGTAGGTAGGACCCATAGTTTGGTTACAAGGTTGGAAAGTACTCTGGCAATTTTTCAGTACCTGCTCAGGAGTCTCTCATTCCCTCAGTCAACAAACCCAAAGAACCTAAAAAAAATTTTCTCTCATCCAGAAACCTGGTGTTACTCAGTTCCATTCTCAGTAATGGTGGGACACATGTTGGGAATTCTTTGGTTCCAGTTTCAATAATCTTTTCAGCATTCTTTGTTTTTATTGTGGTGGAAAAGATCTTGCTCTGGTCTCTCGTACCACCCTTCCATCTCTGTGACACCACTGTTGTAATCAGGAGGCAAGAGAGGGGGTCACAGTTCTGCTTGTTAGTTTACTTAAGTTTAGAATCTGCATACCTTTGCTGAAAATATCTATTCAGATATGATATCATTGTCTTCAGGTATTTATTAGCTTTATTAGATCTCTTACTTTTTCCAGAATAACAGGATGATTTTTGTGGGAGCTTCATATAAAGGAGAGTAGTGTGACAGAAAGCATAATAACCTTCATTTAGATAAGCACTTCAGCTGATGTAACAGGTCTAACTAAACAACACAAGAAAAGTACAAGAACAGAGAAGTTTCAGTGAGGGAGAACAGGCGGGAAAAACAGCAAGGATCTGACCTCTCGACCAAATTGGTGCTGCTACCCTTTTCCCATCTGTTGGGTTCCACATTGCCCCCACCCCTGCTTGCTGCTGTTTCTATAGTGCTGGCAGCACAAACCCTGGCTTTGGGGAACCAGGGGCTGAGCTCCCCTGCTTTCTGAGCTTCTCTTTGCTCTTGGCAGGATCAGAAGAAGACCGTGGAGCCATTACTATGAATTATGTCTACACATAATTGACTGAGAGATTCAAATGTCAATGACAATTGATGCCCTTCTCTCAGATGTTGTTAAACTCCTTAAAAAACTCCCTAAAAACCCCAAACTCCCATATTTTTACAAGAAGCCATTACTTGTCGCAGTCATATATCTCATGTGTCTTTGCTCTTAACACAGTTAAAGGGGTAGTTAATTTATAAGGAACACAAAGGAAAAACAGAAATGTATGACTTATGGTCTTCAAAAGTTATTATTTATAACTATCCTAATTGTTTTGTTTCCTTAAAAGCTATGGGTCATGGCAACACAGCTGCTTTTGCTCTGGCTAATAAGCCTTAGTTTTGGATGAACATTACAAGATTAAGTTTTCCAGCCTGTTACAAACAGCCCACCAGCAGTGACACAAACCCTTTATCTGCCTGCTGTGATCTGCTGAGAGACTGTAAAGGGAGAGAGACTTATTTGTGCTTTAAAACACACCTACACTTTTTCAAGTATTTCATTACATATTTCCCCTTGATTATGCCTGTCTGTGTTACCGAATTTGTTACCGAATACCAGGATTCTCCTGTAACCTTTTAAAGACTGTGCCCTGTACTGCAGGAGTCAGTAACTCATGTGGACTTGCTGCCTGTCAAAGGCATTCTTAAGGCTTGAAAAGTCAACCTAGCATTTTGGTATCTCAGTGTCACTTAATGAAGAATGCTTAATTATTTAATGCAAAAAAAATCTCTGCCACTACTACTTTCCTGTTAGACACTCAACCATGACTTTGTTAACAAGAGTGATCCCCACAGAGCCTGAGGAGGCTGCTGGGTAAGTGTGCAGGCTATATCTGGCTCCTGACTTGGTTATGGAGCAAAGACAAGGATTGATTTCCCCAAACCATTTGCTGGATGCTAAACAAAACTCAAAGTTCATTGAAAGAAGGAATGGCGTTTTAGACCATGAGCTAGACAGAACTCAAGGGTTCAGGGAAATCATTGCTGTAACTGTAGGATGGTGAAGGGGCTTACACTAAAAAATTCTAGAGGCAGGGATACTACTTTTTGTCTATGGGACTCTGTACACAGAACCTCATGGACACACAGCCAGGAAAATCTTCCCATCTACAAGTGTAGTGGGAGTCAGATACTGCAACTGAAAAGTTAAAGCCAGATGTCTAGTGCTGTAGTGTTGCGGCTGACACCTCAGAGCTCAGCTGGTAAAAAGAATAAGTTAGTGAATGAAGTTAACAGTTATGTCCAGTGCTCATAAACATTTTTGTGCCAGATATGATGGTGAAAAGGGAACAGATGTTAGATTGAGGTTGATTTTAGAATTCTTGCAATATCTCCATTTTTTTGTTTTTAAGGAACATGCTGGTTCTCATATTGGACCAGGATGTGGCTCGTCCTGTTCAATATGCTGTGTTAAAGAACCAGTCAGCATAAGACACTTGGTAACAAATCCTTACCTTACACAGGCAGACAGATTTTTGCTCCTTATCATCACGTTTATTCCTTACCACCAATATCTAAAGCCATCTAAATCCTGAAGCAAAAGGTTTAATGTCTCTTTTGGATTTTTTTCAGCATTATTTCTTATCATTACCTGTATTTTTATTCTTCACATAGTTCTCCAATCTCTTTTTTATAGCATTAACAATTTGAATTTTCTGTCTCAGAGGCACATTGAGCAGATACTTTAATGAGATCCTTCAGAAGGTAGCTGAATCTTCTTTCTGGTGGTTAAAATAAGTGGTATATTTCTTGGATGATAGGTAAGAATTGCAACTTGCTGTGCCTTTACTGTGTCATTACTTTGCAATTATCTCAAGGAAACCTCAAAACTATTGATTTGAGAAGAGAGAATTTTGGAGAACACTGTTAATCTCACCACATTGAAAAATAACTCTCTATGGATCCTAGCTTTTGCCTCACTTTGCTGTTTTAGATTTGTAGCCAAATTTTGTGCAGTACCAGGAATATAATCATAGGCAGAATTGTTCTATTTGATTCTTTCTCTTTCAGTTGAAATTACTTTTCTGGAGTATTATTGACCTGTCAGTTCAGATTGAGAGAGACCCACGTGTTTGTCTGATATGCAAAATTCAGTGCCCAATGTCTTGGCACCCAGTTACTGCAATTGATTTAAATGTTGGACGTTTCCTTTTCTGACCCCCTCCTACTTACACTTATGAAAGGGCCAGTGTTTTTCAAACAATGGTGATAGGAAGTGTATCACAGTACTCACAAAAGAGAGTCCTACAGTTAGAATTTGGCTAGACAAAATGCTGCAAATAGAAGAGTTGGAGCATATTCCAGCTTTAATCTCACCATCCTAAGCCATTAGGAGGGAAGATGGGCCTGATGGACTTATTCTTGTTAAGGAGAAAGGCAGCCCAAATGAAAACACTAATGTGTAATGTATCTTGCCTTCCAGAAGACTGTGATGTATGCATACCAAACAGTAATGAAGGAGATTGGGGTAGATCTTAGGAATGACTTTTCATGTGCAGTCAGCTATGCACCAAATCACGTACCTGGGGAAACTGAGGGGTCTCTGACATTTGAGATCTTAAAGATATGATTCCATAAACATGCCTGGAATAGTTTAGCCATAACTGGTCCTTCCTTGGAGTCAAGTCAGAAAACCTTTTCAAGTCCTACAGCCTGTCTGTTGTTTAAAGGTCTGCTCATGATTCTCTTGCAATAGCACAATAGCAAATGGGCATGTTATCCTGCTTGCTACTTGCTTGGAAACTGTTGAGTTTGAAACAAATCCTCTCTGTTGCTGGTGTTACAAGAAATTCTTACAATGGCTATGCTGTTTCCTAACATGGACTCTGGATTGTTCCATAGACAAACCATATTGCTATAAAATTATTTTTTCTATGTAACAGGTCATGATAACACCTATTTTGTGATTCTTTTGTTTCTCTGTTAATCTTTGACACTGAACCAGCCCCATCCCTTTGAGAGCTGGCTTGTTGCTCTCTATTCTCCAGAAAACTTGGCTTACTTTGTACACCAGTATATTTGGCCTTTGAAAATTGGCTTGCCATTACCAGACAGAAGCAGGGTCAGAATTAGTTCAAAATAAATTAATAGTCAGAAGTTCTAACTTGCTAAGCTGCATGCAATCCACCCTTCAAAGGATATTCACCAATTGCTGTAATTGCTCTCTTCAAGGGCTTCCAAAAAATCCTTGGACATGCTAATTAATGCTGTTTTAGATATATGTTAAGGTATTTGACCCGAGAGTTTAATTCTACAGTTTAATTCCATAATGATTGCAAATGGTAGGACTGCTGCATATTTAAAAGAACATTAGTGTGAATTTAGCTAGCTGTTGGCAGTTTAACAGTGACTAACAGATATTAAATAAGCATGAAATTCTAGTGGTGAATGACACTTTTATAGCGGCAAGGGCTGAGAGTTGAAGGCAGGAGAAAATATTGCAACCATCCACAACGACCTTCCCTTTCCCCTGGATTTTACAGTCTTTGTACAACTTTCCCAGCATCAGGACAAGTCTGGGTTGGTGGAAGGGCCTTGTCCTTGCAGGCTCAGATGGCACATGATGAACTTGGTGGGGTTGAAACTTGTTGATATGTTGAAGTCATTGACTCATTCCTTGCTGATGTCACGGACATCAGGATTTCCCCAATTAACTGAATTTTTTAGCCGCTCAAAGTTAATCACATCTTCTTGTATTTGCAGTGGCAAGGCAGAGGTGTGTGAGTTCTATCTTCTTCTGACAGATTTTTCTTTGTTTTTAAAAAAGTGGATGTCAAAAGAAATCAATTGCTAGAGAAGAAAAAAGAAAACAAGTTGTTCCTTTTATTGTTACTGTTCAAAAGCATCTCTTTGTTTTAGAAACAAAAATGGTAGCAAGTGACTTTTTTTTGGCACCCCTCAGTGGCTATATAAATTTTGCTACTAAGGGACAGACATCATTGATTTGACTGACTTATTCAAAACAGGTCACGAAACTACAGCTTGTTGTGTCAATTCTCATCATATACTGATGTGGCAGGATTTATGAATAAAATATGGGCAGTTGCTGTCTGGGAAGATGCCACATCTTAGCTACCCCAAACCCTCTGCCCTTGAAGAGCAGAGCTTTGAAAAATTAGGACCATGTTTCAATCCAAGCTGTACAATATGCTTTTCAATGAAGTGTAATATATTGTTTTTAGCTGAATAACTTTCTTCTCCTTTTCTCCCCTCCCCCAGTCCCTCCCCTACTTAGGGAAGAAAAAAAAAAAAAGCCATGGCATCTTAAACTAAAGCACACTTCAGTCAGTCTCTCTGTGTGTGCTCCGTGCCAGCAGCCACAGCATTTCTTTCATCTTGGCTTCAAAGTGGTGCTGAGAGGGGGAGGGGGGCATCTAATGAAAGAAGGGAAAATAAACAAACAAACATACAAACAAACACAAAATGGGGGAGGAAATGAAAAATAGCAGTCTACCTTTCAAATCTGAGTGTTGCCTGCAGGCATGCTCTGCAGTAGATGTTGCACTCAGCTTCAGCCCCTTGTATATTTTTTTTTGTTATTGCCACTTCCCATGCTGGGAAGATTCTTGTCATCCCTCACATATTTTATCCGCAGAAAAGGCTGCCCTGCCCTGTGCTTGGTGATTGAGGCTGTGCCCCTGGTGTGCCACACTATCAGTGGTTCCCAAGGCTGCCTAGCCTGGGAAAAGCTGCGTGGAAACGGTCCAAAATCAGCATTACATGCATTATTGTTCTTACTCTCTCTGATTAGAGTGCACACAATGAAAACAACAGCAACAGCCTCATTTTCTAGCCCTCCTCCCAACACAGGGCTGTTCTTAGACTGTTTTTCTTTCTCAGAGTCTTCATAGAAATTAACTGCTTCTTTGCTGGTAGGGTCTCAGGCATCACAGCAGCTTCTCTGTGGGGGAGCCCAAAAAGTTTATTCTGACTGGTAGTAACATTTGCAAAAGTGTCGGCTTGACTTGCAAACTGAAATCCTGTTTTTTTGAAAGCAGGTCTAGACGTAGGCTGCTTTATGTACCCCTGGAAACACAGTGATCAGATGCCATGGTAATATGAATGGCACAGTAATCCCTGTAAAACAAAAAATAGGCTGAAAGATATTTAGGCATTAGTTCCTTAAATACTTATGCTTTGTGTTAAACACTGGATGCAACACGTGCAATGTCCTAGCAGTGTGTCACAGCTCGTCAGTCTTCCTCAGCCTAACCACTGTCAATTTCTTTCTTACTCCCTGGACAAAGAGGTCTTGCTGTCCTGTCTGAAAAGTGCCAGAATTGACTAGGCACTGCTCTACTGACTAAGCAGTCATTTGGCAAGCAAGAGTTTAAATTTCTTGAGCCCTGTTCCATATATTGGAGTAGCCAGTTTGGGACGGGATAAAGCTTAGTTTCCTCTTTGAAGAAATAGTATCCAGTGCTTACTCCAAGCACATGGAAATGCTCTTCAGAATCACTGAGTGAGGTATGGCATTTCAGGTTGAACCTGATTTCATACTCCCTGAAATATATTAGGTGACCTATCACACAATGAAGGAAATGCATTTTCTTCACACTTAACAGATTAGACATGTTCCAGAGTACCCTCACCTTAAATGTTCTCAAGTATTTGACAGGAGAGAGCGGTAGACAGCCCTGAGTGCTAAACATGAGAGAAGGCAAATGACAGGAAGCACAGACTGTGTTTTTGCACATAAAAATACCATAGAGTACATTTTTTTTGTTCAGTTTTAATAGATGTTACTCTTTCTCATTTTTTAAAAAGAAATGCATGTCTGTCTTCAGGACACTATTGGGAACACATGTAGGAACAGACATACACTGTAAGTAGTGTTTTGTTTTAGGATCCTTTTCCGATTCTCTCTATATCTGCCAGCTGTAGTGCAGAAAGGAACCTCTGATGCTGTATTCTCTTCTTCACAGGAAGAGGAGTAGATGCTCTGGGTTACCTTGCACCCAAAGACCCCCAGGTGCTGCAAGCATCTCTTGCCATTAGGGACCCAGAATCTGCAGAGGTTCCTGAGTGGGTTAATGGTAGATGTTCTTTAATTGCCATCCAGCAGATGAAAGACAGATGTTTACTTTTAAGCCATTTCAGACCAGAGTAAAAAGTACTTTGAAATTTGAATTTCTGCAGCATGAAGAAAACGAAACGGCTCTGTCAATGTCATGTCTATTCTGTTCTTCAGATGAATTAGAGTAAACCATGGAAAACAAAAATGCAGAGTTGCATAGTTGCGTAGTGCTGTTTTGTCACTTGCTTCAGTGTCACAGTGGTTATCTATAAGTTTTTTCTAATTTTTTTTTGGTTCAGCTTGAAATTTCAGGATCTATTCAGTGATTTTTTTCTGCCCTATACATCACTTGTGGTAAAAAAATGTGAGAAGAAAATCAGTTTGCTATTTTTCTAAGATTTTATGGCACAGTGTAGGAAAAGGTTTTGTTTACTCTTCAAGAGCCCTACTGACATTGTGTTCCTCTGAAAAATAAAGTTGTCTTTTTTTATGCTGACAAAATCCTTACGGTCCAAAGGCAAAGCTGGGCAAAAATCTGCTCTTGTCTTAGTTGACTACTATATCTTTGGGCAGGATTGACCCTTTGGTTATCTTATACGTCATAATTCTTTTAACTTTCAGGGCTGCATAAAGAAAAAGGTGAATAAAAGGCTGTAAGAAATCATTTTAATCACCTTTTCTGAATTTTCCATGTTTTAAAAACAACTTGTGCTATTTAGTATGTGAACTTAAATATGTCTGGGATGGGACTTTTTGTATCAAAAACATTTCCTCTACAAAAAAACTGGAAATTGGCTGTCATTACTCTTGCTTCTCTTTCTTCCCAAACCAAATAGGTTTGCCAGCTGCTTGTTTTGTTTAGCAGTCTCAGTCAAAGAGATATCATGCCTAATCACAGTATCATTTTCTAATGTTTGCTGGAAGGAAATCTCAAATTGTTCACAAGAACCTAAATATTTGGCTTATTATAAATCTGATTAAGCAGGGGCACCAATTCTTGAAAACAGAATGAATACAACTCCTAGCAAATTGTGAAAAGAAAACTAAGTATTGTTGAACCACACTGTTAACAGGTTGTTGGGAGACTGGCCTTCCCAAATGTATTGCTTTTCTCTGCTCTCATTAGATTTTTTGCTTCTCAATTTCTTTTTCAATAGTTTATAAAAGATCACACTTTAAGGGGAACTGGTAAAACTCCTCCCTGTACTTTTTGGTAATGTGCCCAGCATGAACTGAGATACTTATGTTCTCCTGTCTGTGATGCAGAAGCAAAGGAGTCATGTTGTTCCCTGCACGGGGTCTGTGACCATGTGTTTCTGTCTACAATGCCATATGCCAAACAGGAGTGTCCATTGCAGCAGTGACATCTATGGATCGAGAAGTGTGAAGCCCAGCCACACGTGAAGTGTTGTAGTTGCCAGCTTGGGCAAGCCACCAGCCTGACCAAGAGCTGCAGCAAGTCAGGCCCTAAAGTCTCTTTGAAAAATGGTGTTTATATCCACCTGACAATTGTCTGGGCTTACTTGTCATAATTTCTTATTTCAGCAACACCCAAGGAGTTCCCTGCAGTCACTTCGTTTGAGTAGAACAAGATAGGATAAATCCTGGTAGTAAACATGCTAGAAGACAGTTTTCATTCTTTCTCAATGTTTTATTTATGGGGAAGAGGCCACACGAATAATTGAAGATGCCTGTTTGCACCCACTGCAATCTGTGAGTGGTTTGAAATGTAAACATGTCAACTCAGAACTGGAGCTTGAGAAACACATGTGCCAAAGAGCCTCAGGCCGTTTGTCTGTCTGTCACACTTACATTACCAGCAGCCCTCTCCTCCTCTCACGCACGGGAAGCCCAGGTGGAGGGACTTACTATCCTATATGACACTGGTGCAAGTTTCCATGGAAAAATCGATGCGGAGAAGAATAGAAACATGCACATAGTATGAGGTGAACTTATGGCATATTTCATCCAGTAAAAAGCAAATGGTATTTCAGACTGTTTGTTTGTTTTTTTTTCTTGTATAACATACAAATTGAGATCAGCTGAGGCTCCAGTAGGGGTGCCTTTAAAGAAACTGAAATGCTGTGCAGCAATACACAACAGAAACAGCAGACAAAAAGCAACAGGTAGAAGGAAAGAGGTGGAGAGTCCTGGAGCATTGAGAGGGATGTTAACAGTCCCACTTGCATATATCTAGTAAGGGGTAACAGGAGTCAAAAGTATTGCTTAATAAGGTGCTATTAAAAAACCCAGAAATAATGCAAAAATCCACAATTCTCTAAAGGGTGGCAAGGTCTCCAAAGTCTTGTAAATCTCATTTTACTACACATAGTCCAGCCACTGAATGGATCAGGTTCCCAATACATTTCTTGATCTGGTATGATTTCTGAACACAAGAGTAAACTCTGTAGCAAGGCTGTAGTGAAATGAATCAATTCCTATAAATATTAAAGAAAAATTGACATTCAAAACTTCTACCATCCTAAAAACCTAGGGCACGGGGAGGCAGCATTTCATCCTTTCTGAACCTAGTATTGGGCAGAGATAATGAGTTGTTATTTAGATGTATTCGATTAAAACTTGGGAAGAGTCAAAAGTATCTTCCATACCCATCATGGTGAACTAAAAAATTGAAGTAGACACATCAGACCCAAGAAGGCTTATGCAGGGGACTATTCTGAATGCACAGAATAAATATTAGAGAGGTCTCTCTGACAGACAAAAATATTAAAAGACAGCTATCATTGTTTTTTTTTCCTCTTTGCAAAAAATGTGGAGTGTGAGTGAATATGATTTTATAGAAATTGCTATTAAAGTTTACTGAGTTGAGTCAAACTGAGAAAAGCATCCTACCAGCAGCTTCAAAACTTTGTGTTTGTTTTAAAAAATGAGGTGTGAGTGAGCAACAGGACTATGTTAAGAACAAAGCTGATGCAGAAAAAGAGCTCTGATGTAGACTTCTCAGCAGCTTGCACTGATGTCACACTGTTGGCTACAGTGGACCCAGCCCTGATTAATTGCCCTTGTCAGTCAGATCCTGGGAAAGAGTCTTAAGGCAGACTGATACTCCAAGGACATGTCAGATGTGAGGTTATTTGATTAGTGTCTTAGCTGAGAGCAGACTTATAATGTTTTGAGTTGCCAGCCTGTGCAGCGAAAATGAGCACTAAGAATTGCCATATATACAGGTTCTGCCTCCTGTTTCTCCATGTAGCTGAAGGCCTCCTTTCAAAATGTGCACATACTCCTGTCAAAATCAGTGGGAATTATGTGAGTGTCAGAGGATGATGACATCATGGTGCACTTTAGTTTTCACTGCTTGTGAGAGTTGTCTCAATGCATTGTTTCTTTGCAGAAGATTGGTTTCTGCAACTTAAAGCTTTTATATTAAGGATAGTAATGTCTAAGATTTTTTTTGTGATCTTTCCTGAATTAGAACATGCATCACTTGTATCTAAATTTAGTCTGGGTATGACTGCTCTAATATTTTCTCTTATTTTATATTCATCTCTCTTCAGTCTGCTGGCTTCATTTCAGACAAAGAAAGTCAATATTTTCTCTGCAAGTTATTTCATTTTGTTGGTCTATGATATCATAGCAAATGTCGGCTGATCTTATGTAATATAGAGTTGAAGACAGACTGTTATCCATCCTTTTACAAATAAACAGATCTAAATAACATAGGTTCATAGTCAAATTGAGTATTTTTAGAGCTATTAAAGCAGTTGAAACAGTTTTCTCTGCTGATGAGAAAGTCTGCTTCTTACCCCGGTGGTCTCTTGTTTCTCCTCCACTGGCATTTGATCTCTGTAACACTGTGCCATTTTGCTGGTAACAAGTCATCATTCACTCATTACTTATCAAATCTGACCACATGTTATGACTGATAGCTGGATTGCCATCACGATACAAAATTAGCTTCTCTCTGCTTGTTTTTGCTTAGCTTATAGGACCAAGGCAGGGCCAAACTCCACATGTTGCAGGAGGCAGCATTTGGTATCCTCTGTGTTTCCTTACTTCGAAGAGGCTAAGTCCTCCACTTTCTTGAATGCAGGTAAGTCTGTGGTAGCAGATGAAATTCTGGTCCAACAACATCAAGAACCTCACCATTCTTTCAGTCTGTGATCTGGGTAGGAGCTGGATATCTCTGGGTTTACAACTGCAAGGCCTTCAGATGTCCATGATACATAGGCACAACAGCTTCTTGCCTGCTCAGACGGTGGGAATCAGTGAGCAGGGTCAGTAGGAGGATCAGCGTTCTCACTGTGTCGCCATTTTTCTTGGTTAGGATGCAGATGGGGGGAGCAAGGGCAAGCAGGATTCTTTGGTGGGATGCAGTTCTCGGGGGATGCTGGTCAGCCCCAAACATCAGCACACGTAGGTTTTTTCTCCCAGCACATTGGATTAATTTCTGCTGTTGGCAAAAGGGCAACACAAATGTATTTTAAAATCTCTTCCTCTGCATAATCAAAAAGGGAAGGAACACAACACGAAAGCTGCCGAACAAAGAAAAGACAAGCACTCCCAGTTGTTGAACCTCCCTTTCAGTCACCCACATGCCGGCTGGCTCTCAAGGCCTGTCTAGGTCGTGTTATGACTCCTTTATTACTGTTTAAGGTCACCAGGAGACACGCAAGTGCATCCTATATCAGGAAGTGTAGTATGTCTCGAGAGTGAAATATTTGGCTGTTAGCAAGAGCCGTGGCTGCGACTCGGAAATCCCAGGACGCGCCTGAAGGGCAGGCAGGCTCCAGGCGCCGCGCTGCCTCCCAGCAGATAGAGCCACCGGGAAGCGGAGTGGCTTTCCTGCCATTCTCCGCACGGGGCTGCCTTCCTCCCAGACTTCCCACCGAGCGCCGACAGCTCCTTTGCCACTCTGTCCAGCTGGCTGTGGGCTGCAATTCCAAAGAAAAGGCCTCCACTAAGGCAGGTACCCAGCACAAAAATGTGCCGCCGTCTGCCCCGGCATTGTCGCTCCTGGAGGAAGACTGATTAGGAGCACATAAGGCAGGCAGGGAGGAGGTGGGTGCCAGCCTGCAGTTCTGCATGAGCAAGAAGCAGATTTATTGGTGTATTTATCAGCACTGGGACGTGAGGAGTCCTGGCAAGTGTATGGAGGCACGCTGCCCTGCAGCACGCACTGCAGCCCAGTGCCCATGGGAGAAAAGCAGGAGTTGTGGTGCTGGGACCTGTCTCATGACCTCTTTAAAGTCAAAGGTGCAGGCCTTTCTGGAGCTGCAAGTCCTACAACCAAAGTTAGATCACAGGTGTGAAGATCCTTGAAATGCGTTGTGTGACAGAGAGTTTCACAGTTTCCTTAGCTGTACCTACATCCATGCTATCTCTCTTTGCTCTAATATCACTCAGGCATAAGTTACCCTCAGAGTATATGCATTTTTTCATGTAGCACGCCTGACAATAGCTAAATGAAACTGTTGTTGGCAAAATGTGATGCAAAAAAGGGAGGCAGAAACAGGAATATATTTCCTTATCTATGTAATTATCTATGTAAATATTTATGTTGCATCAGTATGTGCAAGGATAATATTCCCTTCTATTTAGTGTCCTCACATAAGAGAGAGAGACAGACAAGGCTGTGTGTCAACAAAAATTGTAGCATTGAAATGCTTGTCATCTTCTTCAGCTCTGGTCTTGTAACAGGGTGGAGGATGCTCTCAGAAATACTTTAAACTGCAAAAAAAATAAATACTAAAAGAACGAATGTTTGCCCTTACAGCAGGAAGAGACTATCAAGAAATAATCATCTCAATCTAGCAGATTACAATTACAACAACATCTCTAAGCCCCCCTAGAATGTTAAGCACAAATAGATGGAGAAACTAAACTTCTGGTAACACTGATGCCCACTGTACCTACACAGTTATTCTACCAGAGATCATCATTTTCAGGCATTTCCAACTGACTGTTTTAATCCAAATTGGCCTCTGCCAAAGAGTGTGTGTGTGTGTGTGTGTGTGTGTGTGTGTATTTGTGTGTGTGTTTTTAGATGTGTATATGTGTGCATGCAAAGTGAACATAATTTACTTTTTGATTTCTTAGATTCAATGAAATGGACAGTCAGCCAAAAATAAAAGAATGCCGTGTAAAAGTCTTAAGATTGCAAGGTTTCTGTTCTGAGCCATTTTTCATTTCCCAAAACTGTATTTGACTTATTAAAGGGATATTGTTATTGACATTTCATTAAAAAACACACTCGAAACACAGTTTCAAGGGAAACAAACCAATAAACATTTTAAAAAGAGAGCTTAGTAAGGGAAAAAAATTGGCAAATTATTCAATTGTTAATAATACTTAGACTAAATGTCTGAGCTTAAAGGAAAAACTCCAGTAACACCACCAATGTGTGGCCAATAGTCATCTTCTAAAAATGCCAGGTTTTTATGAAGCGTTTCTTGGTGTTTTGGTCAGCTGCAGAATAATTTCCTTTTTACTATTTTTTTTTTTTTAGCACAATGAAAGGAGGACAAAAGTCACATTCTATAAATGCTCAAGCCTCTGAGTTAAGGGTGTAGTTTTAACACCCCGGATCTTAGAAAATTTTCACGCAATCAGAGACATTTTATTAATACAGCTCATGTAGGCAAAAAATGGTGTATGTGCACGCAAGAAGAGTCAGCTTGCCCTGAAGTGTTTTATCCTATTTAGAAAAGAAAAAATTAAAAACCCAGTGCTAGGCATTTAAGACACATGTGACATACAGTAGAAATTAAGTACTGCCCTTCACACCCCTCTGTCCTAGGGGACACACACCTGCCATGAAAGAGCAGCATCTTTGCTCTGTGTAGCTGACACAGGCATGCACAATATGTCCCCTGAGCACCTTGGGCACTCAGCTCACAGCTGGAGATTTTCTTGTGTGCTGATTTTGGCAGTCAGATCAAATTAGTCGGTCTAACTATGCCAGCAGGTTTTGACAGGTTCATTTTTTACATTATATTTAATTATTTATGATTATACTGCAATAAAATCTGTCTATGCCTCATATCACTGCCTTCAGAAGACCGTCTATGATTTGCATTATTGATAGCACCCAGAGGGTCAGTTGGAGGTCTTTTGGAAATGTTAATCTCAACGGGTCTCATGTGTGGTTTTCCATTTTGTTTCCTCACCTCTTCCTGGAGGGACATCTCTCCTGCCCTGGCAAAGGTAGTAGCAATACACGAGGAGGTGATGGTGATAAACTGAGGATTGTTTCTCTTCCTCATCCAGGGAGGAATGCTGTTCTCCAGTGCAGGCCATTCAAGCCTTTGCAGGTCTGGAGAAGTTGTAGAGTTGTGTGCAATCTGTTCTTCTCACGCAGATCTGAGATCAACAGCGTGACAAACCTGGCTGTGTCATACACAGCAGGCTCAGACCATTAATAAGCACTTTTCTTAGCTGTTGATGTAAGAAAAGTCTCTGCTCTGTGAATCTGTTGGAAGATATTTACTGCTCAAATTAAAAAATAAAGGCAACTGTTGGACAGATGATGTTAATTAAATGTTTCATTTTGCTAAGTAAAATTTCATATTTCCCTCCACATAGGCTATTGTAAGTTGCATGATGACTAACTTAAATATTATCACATGACATGCTGTCATCTTTCATAAATAATACAAGGATTGCTGTAATACTGCATAACCCCAGCTTTGGATGTTGAGAAATATTATGCAAGTGTCCAACATGAAAAGAATCATGTTTCTTATTCCACCACTCTGGCCAAATACCATGTTGTCTTTACTGGAAAACTGGTGTTCATCAAACAAGTTTAAAGCTGAGAGTGGGAGAGGGTGGGACATTGCATTCTTGAGAAATGACATTATAAATAGTACGGTACTGCTTTGTGCTGTTAGTAAACTGGGGATGTTATAGAGCAGGCAGGGAGAGCACACCATGGTGAACTTGCACTCCAGCTTTGCTTTTTTCTTCAAACCCACAGACTATGGAAGGTGGTTTGTGCTGACAGAGGCTTCACATTCCCTTTTGCTTCATTCTCTTTAAGCTTGAAGCTCTGGATCAAGAGATGTGAAACTTTCTCCGTCTTTTAGCCCATAACCAAAAGTCAAAAAAATGGTGGGTGGTGGAGACAGGTAAAGAAAAGACAATCCAACATGGCTTTGCTTTTATTTCCACATAAAAAATTAGATGTTACGGAGGAAGGGCAGGACTAAGGGAGGGGATGGGAGGTTGACTTTGAGAGGCTGTGTCCCGTAAGTGTTAAGGCAGAAGCATTTTTTCTGCATGTTAATGACTTTCTGAAGGCTACAGGTTCTCAAATCGCAAATATTGAAGCATTTTAAAGGTGCAGTTTTTAATCCAGACTCCTGTCTTTCTTTAGGTAGTGTTTTAAGCATGGAAAATGGGTAGATTTTTAAAAAAAATAAGATCAGGACTTTTTCCTTTGTAACAGATGTAACAGACAGTATAGTAATGTGTGTTTCTGTATATGCAAATAAATATGTAAAAAAAAAGAGTAAAAAATAACTTTCCCTAAGCAGTCTTGGAGGTCTGCAGTACCAGCCTGTGGTGCACTGTGCATGCTTTGGGAGTTTTGAGGAATGCATAAGTATCATGAACATGGAGGTGCTGCTGATAGGTACTCTCATACACACAAAGTGGGTGGAAGCTGTTTAGCTGAAAGATGCTAATGGCCTCCTTTATCGAAGGAAACAAGAGGCAAGACAACAAGTGCTTTATTAATTTCTTATGTGTACTTTTTGTTTTATTAATTTCTTATATGGATTTCTATATTTCCTCAGAATTGGCATGTTGTCAGAAATCCCGGAAATTATCACAGTGTAAAAATAAATAGTAATAATGAGGAGGTTTTTTAGAAGTTAAAATCTCTTTCTTGTGGGAGCATTTTCTGAATGGTCCAGCAAGCTGTTGAAGCCTGTAGCTGTAAAAAATGTGACTTGGCTGCACAAGTCCAAAGGTTATACAAGGCTCTTCTCTACTTGCCATTTTTCCTCTTGCCATTTATCGCTCTTCCCACCCCCCATTTCCATTTCACCTTCCTTCCCTTCCCTGTTTCTCCACTAGTGCACAGCTTTTGGGAAGGAATGAGACAGACTGCTGTGTCCCCTGCCTTTGCAGGCACAGCAGAAGACAGCAATGAGAAGGAACTTGTCCCCACTCGTCATGTCTTTAACACACTGTCCTCCTGCAACATCTACACCTCAAAACCTGGTAGATCATGAGAGCACTCCAAATGACACCAAAACAACTGCCAACCATGACTATAATGAAGAGAGAAAAAGACTAAACAGTTTATTGGTAAAAGAGAATCAAAGTGCTCTTCAGCCAGAGCTGGCTGGCAAAGAATAAGCCTTGTCCTGCAGAGGGAGGGACAAGTGCATGGCATGGTGCTGGTCCCAGCCCCAATATTTTCTTGATAGCTCTGTAAATATTGTTGACATCTGAGACAGGTTTGAGTAAGTGCAAATAGGTTCAAGCAACACTGAGCAGAAGAGAACAGAGAGATGTCTTTGGGAGGGATCACTAAAAGACCTTGGAAGTGGGCTGGGCGTTTGCTTACAAGATTTTCTTTATTTTTCTAAGCATGCAATATAGAAATATTTATGAGAAGACATAGGCTGTGGTTTCTATCCCCTGAGAAGCCCAAGGTAGATTACTCCTATCCATCTGTGTATTTATTAGGCTCATGTAAGCCAGTGAATGCCTCAATCCTGACTAATAAATATCTGCTAATAAATACTGCCCCCAAACACTCTCTTTGTGAATATCAAAAGTTCAGGCCAGCTTTCCTACACAGCTACAGCCTACCATTCAAAAACCTCTTGGAGTCCTTTCCTGAGCCTAAAACCTAGTATCTAAACTTTCATTGAAAAGGCTTTTCTGTGGAGCGGTGCTTTACTTTCCTCACTGGTCTCAATGAGTCTGTGGACTTAAAGGACAAAACTTCATCTATAATTCTACATATCTGGCAACAACATGCCAGAAATCCTCATCTAATTCTGGTTAAAAAGCTGTTTTCCAACACAGAAGTATAGGATTATAAAAATATTGAAGAGAAAAGCTATTTTGTACACATATAAGGCAAACCTGTGAATGAAACAAGGTATTATCAGAGAATAAATAACTTCTAAGCCTGGGAGCATTTTCTTCCTTCATCTAATGTCATATGTTCTTGAACATACTGATTTTTGGTAGTTCTTGATACTAAACATATGCATCAGAGTCAAATTCGTAGTGAAAATATGATCTAAACATCAAAAGCAGAAGGACATAATTACTTTTGACAACTACTTATGAACAGAAACAGTTTAAATGTAAAAGAATCAATAAGTAAAATGTTCTGCTTTAGTCTATAAACTTACTGTTTTTCTCCCAGTCTGCAATAACCCTGAATAAAGCTATTTTGTCTGCAGTGTGCTCCTGAAGCCCTTCCAGACTACCCTCGTGGTGAACCCAGAAGTGAGGACTTTGGGTCACTTCTGCAATACTCTCGGGTCACTGTGGCATACCAGTAGCAGAACAAGGCCTATTCCCTTCAGCTTTCACATCCAGGCTGGCACAGAACAGTTTTGAGAAAAAAAATTCCAAAAGGCTTTCTAATATCCTACCAGTGTTTTGAGAGGTAAAAATTATGCAATAAATTCTGTGTTTTCTGGGGAAATGATAAATACCTTTCTGAAAAATAAATATATTGGGGAAATCTGGAATTCCTTCATAATAATAGATATTTCAAAGGAGGATACGATGAAGTCTGGAATGTATAATCTGTTTTTTGGAAAGTTTCATTAAATGCTTGGGGTTAATATTTAATACTATTAATTTTTGCAAGTTGAGCTTTCTTTCATGATAGGATATGAAGTAAGAAAACTATGGAAAGAGGGGGTTGTCAGACCTTCAGACAGAATTTTGGCCTCAGTTTCTCAGGGTCCCAAGTTGGTAGCAGGGCAGTACATGTAATATTCCCACTAATAATGCAGGCTGCTATCTCACTATTTGACAATCTGGGGTCATGTAATGAGTGTGCCATGTAGGTTGTCTATTACCATGATAGGCTCTTGTTGTGTCACTTGAGTTGTTTAAATTATGATGGGTCAGCTTTCCAACAGATTTCCTGGAAGTGAGTGGCATCCTATTGGAAGACATGAAATTTTGATGCCAATCACACATAGTAAATTCCCATCTTAAAAATAATTTAAACCAGAAATGTATAGAAAACTAAAATGAGTGTACTGAACTAGATATCAACCTTCACAAACTATTTTATTTTCTTAGTCTGTAGCAGTTATAAATATGGTCTAAAATGCAATTCATTTATTTCCACAGTTGAAGTTTGCAGCTTCCACACTTGGTGAATTTGTAAACAGAATGGCACAGCTGCTTAATTAAAACTACAGATGCAGTTTTGACTTTATATTTGGGGTAAATTCTTCTGCTTTTCAAGTCACGTGGGTAAAGCAAATGGCTTCTGGTATGTGTTTTTTGTTTTGTTTCGATTTGTCTGGGGGACACTGTTTCCTCCAAAGTACCTGTATAGAGGTTTACATGAATAGGACTCAACAGAGAATTTTAGTGGAACTCTATAAAAAGAAAAATAAATTGACCAATACATAACTTGCTTTATAAATACCTCTATTCTGCAGAGAACTTAGGTATTAAGCTACAAGAGAAATGGACAATTAGGACCAAGGCTCACTTCTCTTTTGCATCTGTTTATGCTAACAGAACTTTGGTGAAATGTTTCTTTAAAATACTGGGTGTATCCTGCAGGAGAAAATAGGTTCCAGAAAGCACCACATTATATGGTGAGCTCTCTTCAAATTACTGACCATAGAAAATATCTGTGACCGTTCGTATTTTACATCACTATGCACACTTAAAATTCAAGGCAGAGATAAAATACTAAGCATTCTGGGATACAAAACCTGTTGCACATTATACCAAAAGTAATAAGTGTAAGTAACTGAATCAGTACATCCTCCGAGGCAGACCCAGATTAAGTGCAAAGAAAAGTGCTCTATGATCATATCAGAATTTGTTCTTCCCCCTGGAGCCAATAAAAGGGCTCCCATAAACTAATGTTATTCAAGTTTCTGTCCTTCAATTTACAGTGGATGACTTTGAAGTATTACCTCCAGTGTCACAAAATGAGACAAATTTTCTCTGCAAGAGAGATAAAAGAGATACATCTTTTGAGAAAGACCTAAAAGTAGGTACTCTAGGGTCTAGAGGGCCCTAATCTTTTCCCCTCTAAGGCAAACTAATTTAAAAAATATATTATCAGACTTCCAGCAGATCATATGAACTCTCTAGGGCACATTTTGGTAGTAGATCAGGAACATTAGTGACATGAAATTGATTAACAGAACTGTGCAATCAGAAAGGTAGAGAAAGCTTATGGTGAATGTCCTGACAGAAGTAAGTTATTAACCCATTTGAAAATGCCAAACTAGCATATAAATAATTTGGAAAGCATCTATTTCTGTAAGAGACTGACTCTTACACTTTAAAAACTGATGTCTCTGATAAAGTCCAGGAAAGAAGACTCAGTGTTATCCTGCTAGAGGGTTCCTGCACAACTGGAAGGCAGTGTAACTGGAGGGTATTGCCAATCGGTTCTGCTCCTGTCCAGATTTAGAGACAGGATGCTGAAGGCCCCTCTGCATATAAGGTTCATTATTATGTTACTGATATAGGCTACCAAAAATACAGGACAAAAAGTGGAAAAGTGCAAAAGAAATTGAGATAGTTAGGAAATACAGATTATCAAAGTTAGGTAATGTTCTGGGCAACACATCGTGGACCATCTCTGAGGAGCTCTTGCTGTAGGATGCTAAAGTTGCTGTATCACATGGAATGAGTCCTGTAATATGTCTCTGCATTTGAAAAAGGTTTTGCAAATTGAACTCTGAACAGATGAGGGCCTATAATATAATTGTCAAGCCCTGTGAATGTTGATTCCATCACAAAATGACACATGATGCTGTGATGACTGTCATCTCCTGCTTGAACACACCAGAGGAGTAGGAATCAGAACATGTGAGAACATGTAGGAGAAGACAAAAAGGCTTGCATAGATTGAGTGGAATTGCAGAAGAGATAAAGAGCAAACATGGAGGCAGGATCCTTTGCAGAAACTTAGTGCTGCCCTAAGCCTTCAGGTTCCATCTTCTGATGTAACTTAAAGCAGCCAAGGGTCAATCTAATCTGAATAGAATGATAGCGTAAGTGCATCATTGTATTGCTTAGGTGTTGGCCAAAGATGTCTACACTCTAGGCCAAAATACTTTTATTGTTAACACGCAGTTCCCAACCTTCACAGCTCAGCTCCACCTCTTCTTTTCCATGAAGAACAGCAGCTATGGTACCTGTGTGATTTGTACTTAGAGGAGCTTTCACTCGCTCTTTACTTTTTTATTTCCACCTCATTTCTTTCCATTAAGAGCTAGTGTCTTTGTCTGTTCTCCATAATGTCACTCACTGAGACCTTGCATCACTGGAACTGGGAGAGCTTTGTATTTTGCTAAGAATGGAATTGCCTCAAGGTAACTGGCATTTTCTTCCAGGAGTGGGTTTCAGACTTTTATTGTTGCTTGGTTATATGAAACCACTGATGATGAGTGAAGTCAGCCAGGTTTCTAATTTTCTCTTGGATTTCATTTGTATTTCAAAGAGGTTTAAGAACAATAGGTATTATGTTGAATGCTGCCAGACTTAATGCCAAATTCTCTGAATTCTCAAAAGCTTGTGCCTCTGAAAGAAAACATTTTTCTCATCTGATATGCACTTCCAATCTGCAAAAAGGAACAGCACTGAATATAAAATTAGGGAGTTTCTTCATTTACGTACAGATGAGGATTGTATTATCATTTTGGTTGATATGAAGACTGAATAATTCACTGTATTTTCTTTTCCAAAACTAAAATGAAGCATGATTCTCCAAGAAATCCTGCTAACTTGGTCATTCTGTGCAACACATAGCTCTCACTTTCCTGTGGTCCAGTTTAAAAGCATGTGATGACTTTGAAATACTCAATAGATAAAGATTTATAGGATGACATTACATCCTAAGAAAACTGTGATGAGAGAATACAAATAAACACAGACATACAGAAATTACTCCTAATTTGACAGCTGTACTGAACATTCATGTAGTGAGAAATCAGGTAACTAAAGACAATGGAGAACTAATAATTTTGCCTCCAGGGACCAGAAACATGGAGTCTCAAGAATCACTCCAGGAGGAAGATGTCTACACTAAGGATCTTGTTCTCTTTTCCCAACTGACAAGCGACAGGAAAAAAGGAAACAGCTTCAAGTTGTGCTAAGGAAGTTTAGATTGAATATTACGAAAGATTTCTTCATAGAAAGAGTTTTCAGGCATTGGGAGAGGCTGCTCAGGGAAGTGTTTGAGTCACCATCCTTGGAGGTATTTAAAAGACATGTAGAAGTGGCACTTAGGTACAGCGGTCAGCGGTGGACTTGGCAGTGCTGGGTTCATGGTTGTACTCAAGGATCTTAGAGGTCTTTTCCAAGTGAAATGATTGTATGATACTATGACAATAAATTTTAGTTATAAAAACTCTTACACACTTGGAAATAAATATATGTCACAAATTTCTATTATTAAACTTAAAACAAAGCCTTACATTGAAGTCAATAAATTGAAAAGTACCTTAGTAGAAAGTGGTATAAAATATTACAGGAGTTACTTTTAGGTTGGAGAATTTGCTACACTGGAGAATTCATTACTACTTTTCTTGCTAACAGAAAACCAGAAAATAATTTTTTTATTACCTCTTCCATTCTCAAGTTTGTAGTACTGTAGAAATAGAAACTAAGGCAAATATCTCCTAGAATGACTTATTTGGAGACCATATGGTCCCTGGGGTCTCTGTGGAAAGTGTTCACAGACAGTGTGCAATCACTGCATCGTTTGAGCAGAGCTAACAAAATCATCTATATAAAATAGGAACAAGAGTTTCTTCTCTCCAAATGGAAGTGGAGCATAGACTAGAAGGACACATGAGGAGCAGTGTTGCTGGCTCTTCTGTTGTCATCTACACTTCACCACATATCTTGCAAATTGTGGGTTACAACAATTGCTATCTGAGCAGTAATAGAGAAATGGAAGTGTGAAAGAAGATGTAATGATTTACAATTACTCTAAAGAATAGGATTACAAGCATGAAGTTTGTGTGTTACCAGATACAAAAAGAATGTGAAATATTGTGTTTCCTGCAACAGGCCATTCTAAGAACAAACATTACAAGGATAATAAATTCAAAGCTTTCCAGAGACAAACTTGTTAAAATGTTTGTTTTAGCAAGGAACCACAGTCAAACCACTAAGAACAGAAAGATCCAAGTCTCCTCACATTGCACTGAGTGGCTACACATCATGTTCCAGATTTGGGTTTCACAAGGTTTCACAGTAGTGATTTAGGAGCCCAAGTCCCATGAGCATTCCTTGTAGCCACTCTTAGGTTACAAGTGACAAGTAACTTCACTTCTTTCAGGGATGTCAGGACAGATGATGTGTCAATTCTTCAGCTGCTCCCAGCCAACTCTGTTAACCTGAATGGATTTAGGCTGTGAGGCAGATATCAGCTGAGTCAGACTGGGTGCAGAGGTGGAGAGATCCATGGGGACAGTAACCTCTTCAGGGTTATCATTCCACAGATTCCCAGAGCTTCTGAAAGGACAGTTAGAGATAGACAAACAAGCAACAGAAAATCCTAAACATCTCAGAGAACTGAGAAATAGCTTAGACAGAGGCTAGACAAATTTTAAGTCTCTGTGTGTGCTGTTTTGCTTTCTACATTTTGTTTTAAGGAGAGGTTTATGATGACTCAGATGTGAACAGAGAAGCTGGAAAATTGACATCTGGATATTTATTTTATAGTAAGCTGTAACCCTGTAAATGTATTACAGTAAGATACTATTTGGTATCTATTATTTCACTGCCTTTGGGTAGATACTGAAGTTCTTTAAGAAATGTCACCATGGAAACCAAAGTTTACACCTATACCAGTAAAGGACCAGGGGCTGTTTTCTGCTCTTGAAAGTGACTCAAACACCTTCCTGGGGAGCCTGTTCCAGTGCTTGACAACCCTTTTGGTGATGAAATTTTTCCTGACATCCAATGTAAATTTGTCCTGGGACCACTTGAATCTGTTTCCTCTTGTCCCTGCCCGTGCTGTCCCCAGGCTGCCCCTGGGACCTCCTTCATGGGCACTGATGCTCAGCAACACCCAGACTGCTTCCACTGCTGACCCTGTGAACAGAGATCTGACCTGCCACCCACTCTGTCTTCATGTCCTGGGGGCTCCAGTATCTCTCTGTGCCTATGGGCAGGCAACCAAGGGGTACCCCTTGTAAGGATCTTCTTCTCTCTAAGGTCCCTTACACCCCAGGTGGGTAAGACAGGCTGAGGGCCCTGAGCTTCTCACTCTCAGAGCTCTATGACCATACGAGATGGCAGGTAAATTGCTCAAGGTAGCTGGCAAAATGGATTTCTTTTCTAAGTACTCTCACTCTTCCATTTAAACAAGTTAGAAATAGTCTCATTTGTATAAAATAGCTTGAAGGGGGCTGCATTTGGGAAGCAACTTTGATTAGACACTGACACAATGTGGCTTTTTTTTAATCTGAAACGAGTTTTTGTGGTGAAATAGTGCCACCATTCACACCAAGTGAGGCTTAGGATAGAATTTGATAATGTTAAGGAACAGTGATGAATTAGTCAGCTACGTGTTGGGTTGCAAGTGATCATCAGATACTGTACAACAGTTTCCTCTTTGTTTGGTGTAAGTGGTATTCCTACAGACATCTTAGGACTTGAATCATGATTTTCTGTGTTGGGCAAATAAATGCTCATTTAATAGGGGGCAGTATTGCATGGAATTTTCATGTACCCATGGGCATATACAGCAAATAGATCTCAGACTCTTACCTCAACTGCATAGTACTGCAATGAATAAACATTTCAGCTTTTGTTTCAAACAGTTACAGTTCTGACTTTCTGAGGGCTGAAGGAGCATAGGTGGCTACGCAAGGGCTGGGAAGAACAATGTTAACAAGCCTGTTTGTAAAGAAAATGCACGTAAAAATACTTGGAGTACTTAAGAGTGATTTATGTAGCCACCTAGATAATGTTACAGAAGTTACTGTTATTCTAAGTGCATAATACTGTGTTAGTCCTGCTTATCTCATTTCACTTACTTGACAGACAGATCTTGTACCAGACCAATTTGTGCTTGTGTGAAATAAGCAGAGAGAATAATGAACAGTTGGTCTTATTTTAATGTTTCTACCACCTGGAGCCAGAAATGGCCTTTCAGTCCAGGGAACGAGGAAACTCCTTTCGTAACACCCTGACGAGTTCATGCTTCCCCATTTGACATAATGCTGCACACAGCACATCTTTCAACAGATGTTGTAGAGCCTATTGATGAGTACCTGCTTTTTTTTCTTGAAACTGGAGAGTTATTCCACTGCCCAGGAGTACAAATAGAGATGAGGAGGGAACTCTGTGTAAGTAAGGATGTACATAATGTCCTTTATTGAATGTGAGTTTGATCAAGCATCTACTGAAGTCCTGTTCTCTGATAGTACTGATGACACATTTTAAACTCTGAAAAAAAGCCCACCCATAAGTTACTGTGGGGGGATAATATAAGAGGTTGTCATTGTGCATTATTAATGGTGTATCAGTAGGGATGGATGAACAGCAGTGGGACTGACATGGCCATCAATGCTCTGGAAGACCAATAAGACCTGTGATGCTGACAGGTAAAGAACATGACTGGACGAATCTAAGAGAGCTCTGTACATATACCCTTTACCCTTGAGACAGTGGCAGTGGTAGCTTTTGAAAGCAGACTGATGCTCTTGCTTTCAATTTACTTTGTCTCAAAGCAAATATGAGTTCAAAGATTGTGAAATGAAATAATAATAATACAAACTACATAAGAAATGGAAAATGGTGATTAAGGAACTATGATAATATCACAGAGGAATGTTTTCCCAATTTTGCCTACAGGTAAAAGTATTACAAACTTCCTTTTGCATTTTGAGGCTTTCATCCATAAGACATTTGAAACATGTAATTTACATAGAATATCAGAAAAAAAGCTGTCACATTACTCATATTAGAGTATGTTGCATTAACTCATAGAAGATATCTTGATGTGCATGTAGAACTTTAATAATTCTTTTTATGGAAGTTACAGTGAAAATAACAAATCCCCCAAGCAACTGAAAATCAAGGATTAAAGTGGAACCTGCATTACAATCCTAGCTACAATGGTGAATTATTGAGTTAATTATCCTGTAAAGTTTAATGCTCTGTCATTCTCTTTCTACTAATTGCTATCAGAGTGTCTTTCTCACTCTTTATGGATAATATAATAATTTTCTTGATACCATTATGGTCACATGACACAAAGCACTGATCAAGAAGAAATTCACATCAGCGGCATAAATGTGCCAAAAAACACTGACAACCCAGCTTTGTACCAGTAGGATTTATGCCAGATCTTGTACTATCTTCCTGTGCTGCTCTAACTTTTTGCTGGTTCAGCTATTTTAAGTCCTCTTCAAGTCAGAATAAAACTGGTGGAAAAAAGGCCTAAAATGGGTACAGACTCTGTGGTGTGTGCTCTGGTTAATCTGGCAGAAATGTGGTTGTGTGATGAAGCTTGGACTGCACAGGTGATCTGACAGGGCTCCTATCTCTAAGAGGTGTTGACCAGAGAATGCAGAAACCCTGAAGTTGGGAGAGAGCAGGAAACTTTCATGGGCCAAAACAAATCCTTGGGCTGGAGCCCCAGTCAAACACCTGAAGTGCCTTAGTCAGACTCTGAACGTCGTTGCATCAACCTGTTCCTTACAGGGATAGGAGAAACAGATAGCTGACACCTAGCAATGGCACTGGAGAATAAGAGGATGGACCAGCATGAGATTCCTCTGATTAGCCCTCATCATTCCCTGTATACCCTCAGTTCTTCTGAAAGAGTCAACTTGATTTGAAATAACTTCATCAGAAAAATTCTTCTTTTAGCAGAGAAGGGATGATTCCTTGCCCCCCGGAACTCTCAGTAATTTGATTTATTAATTTATTTAAGTTCCCTTCAAAGAGGCTGCTTACAGGGATCAGGCAGTCTCATCTGGAAGTACACTTGAATGCAATCCATAAGAATAAGAGAAAACACTGGTAGCAACTTAATATTTTCTTCGAGGAAGGTGAAAAGGTATTGAAAATACTTTTTATCAGGTCTCAGGAGTGTCTTCTGTGACCCGCAGAAGGGAGATAAAAGGGGTTGTGTGATGTTTACACAGCCTCCTGAAGAGTAATTGCCATAGCAGCTCATATAAAAGCAACAGTAGAAAGGTGTAAAAGTCATTTGCTGGGAAGAAATAGGAAGCAATCAGCAACACTTTAAACAAATTATTGCCATGAAATCACTCTCTCAGCTTGAGATAAGCACTCGGGGTCTGTTAAAGCTATAACAGCCCTGTGACTTCTCCTAAGACATTTTTCTGCTAAGATTCTTTATTTTCATCAAATGAGGGGATGCAGTGGAATTATGCTTTAAGCCAGTGCTGAATATACTGGTCCACAGGCTATAGATGTTAACTCTGCCTTGTGTGATTGTGTGTGTGAGTCTACATGTGTGTGGAAGGACTTTTCAAATGTGTACCTAAGCGTCATGTCCTTTTCAGCCAAAAAAAAATAAAAAAGAAGTCTGCAGATTAAGTCTGCTGGTTCGAAGTGGCTGTTTGCAGAGGAGCCTCTGCAGACAGATGTCTGTGGCAGGCAGCAGAGCCCAGAGCTGCCCCAAGAGGGAAGCACTTGGCACAGGTGAGGTGGGAAACAAATGTCCTTTCCTGTGGAAACCTAAAGGATGGGAGGAATTTTTTTGGCTGCCGATGAACCTGGGCCAGCTCTGTGGCCACCCTGGTTCCCAGGAAAGGAGATGTGCTTTCCTGGTGCTCTGCTTTTAGAGAAAGTATGGCCCCCGGGAAACCCCTTCCCTGCCCTTGGCAAGAGTCCGTGTCCGTGATGAATATTTGGCTGCTTGTTCCATTCCCAGCCCTTGGTTACATCCAAAGGGTACTTGAACTCTGTATCCAGTTTCCGTCATTACGGGAAACTCAGGAGTGTTTGCTTCATATTTTGTCATATTTTTGGGTGTGCAGAACTTTTTGCTATTATTTCTACTTATTCACTTTTTAAACAAAAAAAAAATTTTTTTTCCTCTTTTGGGACCAGATGGGTGTGTAGACAATGAATATGAAACCACTCACTTTTGCCTTTACAAATTCAAACATCTACCCATTTCCCCTGATGTCACTGGTAGGATTAGGAGTGCAGGTGGGGACTAAATGGATGAGTTCTTGAGAAAAATTCTCATTTTGTTAAATCTTCTTTCTGAAAGAAACTTGGCCGTCTAGAGCTGCAGGGCTCCAGGGTTATGATTCAGAGGGTAAAACAGGAATGGCAATAGACTGTGGTGTTACATTCTGTGTATGCGTACAGATCCGTGTTAACACAAAGGTAGTTGTGAATGAGGTGGGGTGGTTCTTGAATATGGGGAAGGGGCTGTGATCGAGAGGGATGGGAGGTTACAGTGCTACCTCTACTGTGAGAAAATGGTTCTTAGCATTTGCAAACCATGCCCCTGCAATGCAAGCAGGCTGAGAGGCAGCCATCAGCACTGCTCCCAGGAGTCTGCTGACAGCCAAATGTCAGAGGCAGCCGTGGGCCAGTGCTTAAGCCTTTTGCCTAACCTTGCTGCATTTACTGGAGCAGGCATAGCTGGAGCAAAACTGACATGCAGAAGCTAGTTTGAGAAAAGAAATCTCTGCCATGAAGGAGGGGAAACAATCACAGTGTTCCCAGTAGGGACTCTGACGGACAGAAGCATTGCAGGTAATCCTTAAATCAATGAGAAGAAAATGGTAGTGGAAAGGAAAAGAACCAAGAAATCCACAGCTGCCTGTTTTTATGTATCATTTTTTTAAATTTTGATGAACAGATATGACTGCAGGGATAACCCTTTCAAAACACTTCTGATGGAAGAGATTTGTAATGTGTCACAGAGCCAGGGCTCGTAGACTTTGGTATAAAATCTGTGGTGAGCTCTAGTTATTATTTTGCCTTCCTGACCACTTATGCTGCAGCACTTGTAAACTTTCTTGAAGGTAAATTCACTCAGAGGGAAGAGTGAAAGAAGGACGCTGCTGATCTTTACCGCTGCCTTGTCACTAGCCTGGGAACCTTCACAGTCATACTGGAAGGTACTGCTGTCACTTTTGTTACTGTAATCCTCATTCCTTTTCTTAACTACAAGGGCTTAAACGTTACTGAATGTCTTACACTTACTTATATCTAAGTATGTGACACATCGGGTTCATTTTTAGTTTTGAAGCATCACTGAAGTTGGTCTGCTTTGGCATTTTTGTTATCAGTTATGTTATGCATTTTCCTTGAAGCTATCCTTGCTGAGGATTTGACTTTTGTTAATGTTAAATGGTGATGAGTCCAAAACATAAAAATTGGATTAATCTCGATACAAACTTCTCCAAAATTCAAGCACAGTGCAAGATAGAGTTTGTTCAGGATCATGTCTGAATGGAAAATATTCAGCCCTGTTTCAAGGTTTGTTTACATGTTTTTTGATTTCAATATTACATGAAACAACTGCTATTTAATTAGTGAGGCATTGTAGAAATTCTTTTTACAGGTGTAATTTGCTTTGATCTCTTGCCTGAGGATGGAGTTTAGCAATGGAACAACTGCTCCTGCCTAGCACAAGCACCCATAATTGTAGTTGCTTTGTCCTGGCTGTGGAGTAGATTATTTCTTTATTGCTTTTTAAATATTAGTTCTTCCTCTCAAATAACTCTTTTCTATCAGGAGTTAACTGTATATCCCTTGTTTCTTTACTAGCCTATGATGGTCATACTGCATGCTGCTGCAACTGTTTTTATTAAGGCCTTTTGACTAGAAAAGTGATTAGTGAACATCTTTTGCAAGCTGAATTCATAACCTCATGCATTGCTTCAGATCTTTATTTTACAATTTTTTGCATATATGTGGAGAACAAGTAACATCCAACAATCTTACCTCTGCAGTCAAAAAACTCAGAAGAGTAGCACATGTGCAGTTATTTGCTTGTTATGATGACATTATCACATTGGAGCTTTCTGGGGCACCTATCCTGTTGACCTCTTTGGTATTAGGTGGCCTGAACGCTGTGCATGTTGCTGTTTTAATTGTGTTTACTCTGGCAGGAAGCAGTCTGCCTGGACACGCTGTCAAGCAGAGAGCAAGGGGTGAGTCTGGCCCCTTTGCTTCAGGAGAAACAACTGGGCTGGAGTCAGGCAGGGAGGAGAGGCCAGCAGGTCACCTTGGGGTCAGGGGTGCCAAAACCTGATTTTGAGTGAAGTCCTAGTTTCCTCAGAAGCAGCAAATCTTCCCTCCCATTTTTTTCATCTTTCTTTCATCTCTCTCAGCTCCTCCCTGGTCTTGGCATCTGTGGGGCCAGCTACCTCATCTTTCAGCAGCAATCAGAGGAGCAGCTGACACTCTCACTGTGTATGCCTTTTGCAAGCTTGGCAGGAAAAATGCTCTCTGCTGGAGGCAAATCCATAGCTAGTTCTGACTGTAAGACAAGGCTACAGCATAATGGGACCCTAAAAGTGAAGGTTGAACTGGAAACTGGAAGGGCAGAGCAGGCTCTAATGCTATAGCAAGCTGAGGACACAGCAATACCAAGTTACATAAAATAGGAGAAGAAGGCTGCAAGAGGCAGAGAGAAAAAAGCAAGTCCCTCCTGCCCCTGCCCACAGTCTCTGTTGAAGGGATGTGTGTGGGAAAATTGCTCTTGAACATGTTTATGGTACTACTTGTGGGAGACATAAAATGGACCATATGTGTTTACTTGGTGTGATTTCACCAATGACCTTCTGACTAATGTTTTTTCCCCTGCAGATTATCATGCGCTCTTCTCCATCACTTTCTGACAGCCTGGACTGGGACCCTCAGTATCTTCCTCAAAATAAAAGCTTATGCACAGTAAAGTGTGGCAAGGAATGAGCATTCAGTCAATGCCAGAGCTTCCTTTTTTTCCCTCTTACTTCCTCCTGTGCCTACTGTTTCCAAAGTTTCGCATTCCCTCTTGGTTTTAGGGAGAACAAACTAACAGATTGAAGAAAGCTGGTGCATTAGATGAAAGTTCCTTCCATCTCTCAGAATACTCTGTCACACATTCACACCTGTAAAATGGGGTCAAAACACCCTTACTAAATGCAGTGACCATGGAAATGAGACTATGTCAAGTAACCGGAAAAACAGCTGGATAGCATGTCTGAGATAAAAACAAAGCTGAGCTTGAGTTCTCAGCCAAAGCAAAAGTGAATCCTTCATTTAATAAAACAGGATGAAGCCATATACTTAAATGAGCTGGCAACAGTAAGAAAGAGGTGAACATCCAATTGGTGTGCATTTATGAGCAGAGCTTTTGCAGCACCCTGCTGTCACATGCTGCTGTGTCCTTCTTAGCTTCTTTGTGCTTAGTTCAGACTTCAGCCATCCTATGACATCTGGACAGGGACAGCACTCTACCCATCACACAAGGATCTAAGCAAGTTCCCGAGCTCATCTCTTGAAGCAATATAACATTTTCTACAGGTCCAGCATTCCTATTCTTCTTGTAGAGCATTTTAAAAAGTCCATACAGGCTTTGGTATGGTTATTGTTGTAGGCTGGACCTCCTGATTGGCAGACACTCTATGGACATGGCAAGAGTTGGCAAAGTAAGTATCTGTGCTGTAGCACTATGTTAAAAGCTTCCTTTTCTTTTTTTTTTTTTTTTTTTTTTGAGAACAGAAAATAAAAAAAAAGCAGCACCGTTCACTGTGTCCCTGGTGTCTTTTGTCCCAAAGGCAGAGATGAGCCACTCAGACCCCTCTGAGGCTGTCAGCAAAGAGGTGGGGTCATGCAGGGGTTGAGGACCTGGTGAAGGATAGAATGAGGGTGAAAAGAGGGTATGCTGAAGGCAGCTGTCTTCATCTGCCAGTGCCTGCACTAGAAATTTGCCCAGAGTTAGCTGGGAGCAAGCACTTGTGATGAACTGAAATAGGAGAGTAAAAGAAGATATGGAGGTAGTGCATGGATGGCCTTTAAAATTCCCCTGACTTGAGGAAGGAAGTAAAAACATGTTTCTCCAATGTAGGTAAAGTATAATATTGTGGGAGATAGGATCCAAGGAGGAAGGATTTCTTTTTCTCTTTGTCCCTTTGTTTTCCTTTTCCTTCCTAAACCTCTTCCTTGACACAGTGAGTGATGATATTGTGGCAGAGGGGTGGGAAACTTCAAACCACAGATCCTCTCTGGCACAGCCATACTCCCAACTGAAAATCCTACTGATCTGCCATGTCAGCTCCATAAAGCACTTTTGCAGCTGCTGCAAAGCAGCGCTCATCACCTTTGGGATACCCAAACCAACAATTTACAGTTTGGTAAATAGTCTCATCATGATTCCTCTTCAGCTATAAAACTGAGGTAACGGGTAGAGCCTGTACTTTGATCTTTCCCAGATTGTGGATCTTCTGTTCATTATAATCACTTAGGGATATTACTTAAGCAGTTGCAGGCCTGATAAAGGCCAGATTTTAAAATGACTATTAAGCCATATCAGAAAAAAGCAATAGGATGCTAGACTGCCCCAGTGGAGATGCTACCTCTGCTCAGCTGGTGTCCCCAGCAAGGTCTTTCTGGCCCTGGGCTGTTCTTCAGGTTACTCTTCAACTTCAGGGAGAGCCAGGTGCCTTACCAGTCACAGCAGACTTGTGTTGTGTCAGACCCATTTTGAATATCGGGAACTAGAGCAGATAAGTATCAAACAGGACTTAAAATCCCATTTAGACCAAATCCTTCTTCATACTCTGAAAAGCTTCTTAGGATCCCTTGAACATCTGGGATAAGTGTCAGTACTGCTGTTATTAAATGGCATCTTAGCTGCCATCCTCAGTCAGGATAAAGGAGGATAATTTAGTTATTTTATAGGCCATGACTAATATTAATATCCTTTCCCTAAACAGCATTAACTCATACCTTTTCTAAGGTGCAGAGCTAGTAACACCAGTAGGGAGCTCTGCCTTTTGCTCTCCTTGGACCTGTGGGAAGGTAGATGTAAGGAGTGACACTGCCTGAAATCAGTGGGAAAACTTGTGCTAGTTTCTGTGGTAACAAAACAGTTCAGAAGGTGTTTTTTAATAAGGCGGTAAAATGGCAGATGCCTTGAGAAGTTATACTTATTGTGGCTTTTATATTTATCCTGCAAATGCAGCCATGCAGCAGTGATCATGCAAGACAGATCAGGTATAAGCTGTTCTTTGCTGTCTGTGTTTCATGTGACAAATCAGCACTTTCCATAGCCCAGACCATTTTTTTTTGCTGCTACTTTTAAGAGGAGGGTTTATAGATCTGGAAGCACTCCTGAGCAGAGTATTTTGACCAAAGAACTCCTCCAGAATTCCAAGTTACCTTCTGGATTCTGTTGAGATAAATACCCTATCATCATAGTCAAACCAAAGAGTGATGCACAGAAAATACACCTAATCCAAGAATAGGACTATCACTGCTTTTGAAAGGAAAAGGAAAAAGGAGCATGATTACACTTTCTTTAAGCAGTGTATTGTGTATGTAAAATATATGAATCAATAATTTTTCTTAAAAGCAAATACACAAACATTTTCCTGAAGTTTGGAGAGCATTTCAAGTTTATTAATATACATACATTAGGCTTCAAAGCTTTCATTCATTGAAGTATGCAAGGAAAAAGGTAACATCTGAAATAACACAGATCAATCAAAAATGCCCTTAAGATGCATTATTTTGTTCTTCATTAAAGATAAGTTTTTTATATATATAATCAGCAACTTGTGAAGGTATAAATGCAGATCACAGTACGTCTGTTTTGGTCATAAATTTTCTCCAGCATCACATCTATCCCATAGTACAGAGAAAGCTCTGATGTCCGATCTGATCTTACGCATCAACAACAAATTTTTTCTTGGCTTTTGCTCTGTGCAAAAAGCATCTCCCCTTCTTGTGGCTACATTTCACTCCAGGTTTTCCCCTTCCACTCTCGGCTTGTGTAATAAGTCACAGCAAGGGCATCTAATAATCTCTAGAATGTGACAACATTTGGTTCAGATTCCCTTATCAACATTACCTTTCCTTCTGCCCCCGCCCCATCCTTAAAGAAGACAGGCGGTGGGCCTTAGAGATCAGTCACACGTCGACCGCTTCTTCAAACACTTCATGTGGGAAACCATTCAGAGGCATGATTGTTGAGATGCAGACCTGGAAAATAACTGTCATCAAGACCTTTACATCTGTCAAAGGAATTTCAGCCCAGTGCCACAGCTTTGCCCTTATTTTGTTGTTCTAAAAAAACTTTAACAAGCCTTCAAAGATTTTAGCCAAGAATTTACTCATTTAAGATGGAAAAGCTCGCTATTGTATCTTTTGTTCTAATTAAGATGAAACCAGAGACTTTGCTTCCTTTGTTCCTGTCAATTTGTGGAAACGCCCCTGCTCCTGAAGCCATATAAAGCCAACTGCAGCTGCATCTGAGCTGGCATGCTTGTGCCAGTGGCAGGGCAACCTCCACCACCTTGCTGTCCTATGGCCCCAGCCAGCATCTGTGGAGGGCAAAGGCTGTCCACTGCTCCTGACCACCTTCCATGGTCAGCCAAAGGATCCTTGCTACAAGATTAATGTCAGCCAGCAGAGCTGTGTCAGGCAGGCTGGTGGTTCTAACCCCAGCCATACTGGGTGAGAAAGGGTGGCTCTGATCCTGAATGCATCACCTTAGCCTGTGCTTGACACTTGGTGGAGGAGGTGGAGAGCTACTGAGTTGGTAGGACTAAAGGTTGGCTTGCATTGATGGGTTCTGCTAGATACTGGCACTTGGGTATGCGTTTATACATTTTGTTGAATCAGGAATGTGGCCCACGTTGCATAAACCTGCATTAAAAAGTATAAAAACTGTTGCAAACATGACCACTACTGCCTCTTGTTAAATAATATACAACACCAATTGCTTCCTACCTGAGTGCTCTTAGGTGCAATGGCATTAGACTATAATGGCATTTAGAGCATTACAGAACACAGTTTTGTTTATTTGGAAATCTGTGCAAAAACTTTTTTAGGTCTTCAACTCTGCTTATTTAGGAGTGAGTTTTAGAAGCCCCTTTTGAGAGCTGAATGCATATGTGCTAAAACTTTGAAGAAATATGTAAATTATACATTTTGAGTACATTTAAATGCATCAGTGTTAGCCTGCTGCTACCAGCCTATATGGAAGGCAGAAAGCATTTTGTTCCCTTACACAATTTGCATTTAAATTCTGTTGAACCTTTTCATGAAATGATCTCTGATTATTTTTTTTTTGCTTTGGTTGGATGCAAAATCACATCCAAATATCAAAAGCTATGTGCTTTGAGAGCAAATGATAACTTGCCATTTCTTTCCTTGCTGATAATAGCAACCTTGAAAAAGATTTGTTAACTTTTATGAGGATATGTCTTTTTCTCTGTAGAATGAAAGGTAGAATGTTTAGTAAATCTAAATAAAAACATAAAGCCTAAATTAAGTTGCGGCTTTGACCTTAATATCCTCCTCAGTGTATGAACCTTTGTATGTCAACTAATGAGTTAATTGAATTCACATGGCTCCTTTTTCCCGGAGATCACAAAGAACTTGAAATAATTACCCACCAGAAAACACTGCAACTATTTAATGTGTCTCTGAGCCTAATTTGCATGCAATTTCCCTGGCACTTTAAGTGTTGTCGTGTTATTTTTGCTTCCCTTTAGACTAGAACAGTAACCAGGGTCAGCTAGAGAGGGTCAACTCCATCAGCCTTCATCTGTGGTGTTCTGTCAAGGGAGGTTGGTTCTGAATGTGATCACAGCTTTTCAAGCAGACAATGCATGCAGGTAGGATGTTAAATAAAAGGTATTTTTCTCCTTTCCTTCCTTTCCTTCTCTCTCTCCCTCCCTCCCTCCTTCCTTTTCAGATAAAGTACACTCATTCCTTTCCCTAAAATCTTCAGGGATGTGTCACTGCAAGACATCCAACAGGATACTGTCTCAGCCTGTCTTAGCTTTCATCTATAAAGTTCAGATTTGTATCAGTTAACTACTCATAAAGTATTCCTTTATAACCTTCATGGGGAGGATATGGATTTTCTAAGCTGATGGAGTTGTAGTGAGACTGTTGTGAGGAAGTGCAGAAGATGGGTCAGATCCGGAGGAAAGCCCATGCATTCTGGATTGAGTACAAGGGAAGTACAAGATGAGTCTTGAAATGGAAGAAAAAGTCAGCCACTTATAGTTGAATCTGCCTGTCAGTCACCAGCTGTGTCTATGGGGTTATCAGTCTGTATGTTTCTGCCAAAGATGAGGAGATAGTAGCTTATTTCCAAGACACCTTTAATTGGCTTTAGCAAGTAACACAGGGTAATGATAAGCTATCTACCCTTTCTAATCAGACACCAGTTCTCCAACATACCAGCTAGACCCATTTAGGCAGTGGTCACATGCCTGTAGTTGGAACCAGCATCTGAAACACAGTTATGTTTAAAAGCAAGTTAGTGAGCAGTTAAAAAGTTGTCATACAAAACAAAACCAAACCACCAAAAAAAAAAGATTTTACATCAGAGGAAAGAAAATACATTCCCAAAGCCCAAAGGGGATGTGCTTTGTTTGCGTACATGGCAATGCAACAGCCTTTCTAATTATCACCTAGTCAAAGAGGATGCTTTCTGTTTTGTGCATACAGTGCATATTACTTATTCCTGGGTGACTTCTGGCCCCTGTAATTTCAGCACTCATCTGTAATGCTGGAATGTGCGCCCAAAGAAGAAAGCCCATGAAAAACAGATTGGTAAGAAAAAAGAAAGCAAGTCCCCTCCTCCTTGAAATCTGTAACAACATCCCCCTTCGTATGGTTATGAGACACTTCAAAAATATGGGTGTAGTAGAAAATTGAAAGCATGCTTTGGCTTTGGAAGCGCTAGCTCAAGTAGCAGCAGGTATCTTGCTTTTTCTGCTTTCAGTTTCCTCACATCAGATTTACAATATATTCCTAAACACACACTAGGAGCATGCACACCAAGAAGACACTTTTATTTTCAACACAGTTTCATGCCATCTCCTTTGTACAAGACTGTGACCACAGACAGAAGTTGTCTTTTGCAGGGACCTTATCATTAGTGATATTCTCATTAGTTTTATCATTTTCCTCAATTTTTTTTCTCTTTCAATTGCAACACTGACAGGATACTGAAATATTTCATTGTCCGAGGAACATATTTGCTCTGTGTACCTCTCACAGAAGCCTACAGCATAAGTTATGCAAAAGCTCTTTGCTTCTTCATTTCACTGCAAATGTATGAGGGAGTCTTCTCTGTTAACATAGTTCTGAACTCAGGTTTTTCCAGGCACCTTCAGGAAAGAAAAACTGTCCTATGTACATTGTGTTTTGAAATTAAGATGTCATGTTTAAAAGCACAGAATCATTGAAATCTGAGATAATCTATTTTTGTTTTGCATTAACATGGGCTGCACATACCTGCTCACCACGACATGTTGCAAAGTCCCAGTCCACCCATCATTCAGAAACCATCTCAACTTGAAATTCAGTGGTTAAAGCATGCTGCAGATCCTGGCCATGTGTAGACCTGATTTTCCTCAGCCCAGGAACCACAATGCCCAGGAGAGTGGGGAGCAGGTCTCTGTTAAACCCCCCCCAGTACCCACCTATTCTCTTGTGCCTGTCTGAATGGACAAAAAGGGATGGTGCACCAGCACACACATAGCCCCAGCATCTGAGCACCTCAGTCGTTCAGGGAGCATGTAGGACTTGTATTTTCAGATAGAGAATTTGAAAAGTGGAAATGGTTGTTCAGACTGACATAGGGGAACTAAGTTCAGAGACACATAAAGACTTCTCTGGATTTGTCTGAGCCTCACACAAAAACCTCTTCTTTGGGGAGTGGACTGAGACTTGCACTACCTAAGCTTCTATTAGCTATTCTTCCTCTCTGTTTAGGTGATAATATTAGAATGGCAGGTCCAGCCCATTCCCAGCCAGTCTGGAGTGGTTCATTCCTGAGCATTTACTTGTCTTTTCCCCAGGTCTGTTTGCAATGTGTCAGTGATGGTGATAAAAGTCGGCTGACCCTAAAGCAATGCAAACAGCAAAGTACTGTCTTCACACTGTCCCTCTGAAGTACCTCCTAGAAAGCTCAGAAAAAAGATGTGAATAGTTTAAGGAAAGTCTGTTGAGGACATAACCGCCTTTTTGGGAGCCTCTTTACAGACTTGCAACAAGGTTGCTCATTCCTTCCATGGCCACAAATCATCCAAGTGTCTTGTCTATTAAGTGGGACACGGCTAAATTAAATAGAAGGCATAGCTTAGTTCTCTGACAGCAAGGCTTCAGCTGCGGTTTGCTAGGGGCAAGCTCCATCCCTGCTCAGTGTCCCAGGAGGCTGGGCAGCCCCTGTGTCCCCAGGATTCTCAGACTCCTATCGGATGGGCTCTGCAGCTTTACTTTCTATGGATCCTTGAGAAACAACGGGCTTCACAGAAAAAAACAAACCAAAACAAAAAAACAACACACCAAAAAAAAAAAACAACCTAAAAAAGAAAGAAAGAAAAGAAAGCTTTCAATTCAAAGTGCATAGTTGTGAAAAAGCCGTGCTCTGAACTGGCATGAGGGAAAGCAGCTCAAGGCATACATTCTACCCCAGCCTGTATTTAATTATGCGTTTTGAATTGAAAACAAACATATTTAAAATGGCTACTGAGACGCACTTCTCGAATGAATCCAAGATGGTGGCAGATGTTACGGCTTCTGTGATAAATGATTTCAAAGGCACCGAGGCCCATCACCCTTTTAAAGTGACAGCACTTGGGTCTCTACAGCCGCTTTCCAGCTCTCCAGTGGTTTCTTCACTTGACTGCTTTGGAGATGCCTTTCCACCCTGTGTTTCACAATATTGCCACATCATTCAAGAGGGATGAAGCCAAGCCATTTCTGTGACATTCGTGCAGAAGGACAGCCACTGTGATCCTAAAGAATGTGGCACCCACAAGCAGACACATGGCTTTGATATTTTTTATTTTATTCCAGAGCCCTCTAATTCAGAAAGCCATGTGTCATCAGGCAAAACCAAATGCTTGCTAGCAGTGATCACAACCTCCTGCCTCTGCCCACTCCTCTCTCCTGTGCAGTAGTTAACCACTCAAGAAGCTGCTAGGCAAGTTACTCAGGAAAGTTATCCCCTGCCATTTTTAAGAAATGTTTGCTGGCTGTCAGGGAGCCAAAATGCTGGAAGAGACAACTGCCCCAGCACAAGCCTTAAGGAATACCAAGCTATATAAAAAGTCCAGGTCATAACCAAGAATAAACTATGAACTTTCCCTTAGAATAATGGTATAATTGGTAGTGGGGCAGTGGGAAAAATCAATATGTTCAAGTACAACAGAAGAATTCTGAAAAATGAATGTATCCTAAACACTAGTCTGGGACTGACACACATAGAAGATATAGAAAAATAGAAGATATAGAAAATACCAGTGTGGGAGAGGAAGGAGGGGAAGAAGATAATGTATTGGACACAAAAAAAAAGTCATCTAGCTCATATTTCCTCTTAGGATGGAAGAAAAGTTTCTTCTCAAGCAACTTAAAATTTTACAGTAGGTCCCTTCTTTTCTGCAACTTTTCACTGCTTTTGTAGAAGGCTTTTCTCCCTGGACTTCCTAGTCTTGCTGACTTCAAGATGCTCTGCGAAGGTAAACAACATGTGTCTGATTCTTTATAGACTTGGGAGATGACTCTGAAGGGCCTTCTAACCTCTGGGCCATAAACCTTCATGTGATCCGGGTGTCTTGCTGCATCTTTAAGGAGACTAGGTTTCTTACCTGGGTCCTCAAGGTGCTCACTGACCTCCATAGGGATAGAGACATCTTGCCGATCCTCAGAGCTTCCCACCAGCTCTTGGAATTTAGGTAGAAAACACCTGGCTGTCAGTGCAAGGAAAATATTTATGCTATCCTGAAATAAAGGTAAGAAGGCAGATTAACATCAAATTGTATTCCACTACCTGTCTAGAATTATTTTGAAAAGTTTGAGTTTAGGAAGGAGAGCAAGAAGATAAAACTACTTACATTCAATTAAATAATGAATTATTAAGCTGCTAAGTGTGCTTTTTGTGATCTTTTTACACTGATAACACCTAGAGTCTCTGTGACTGGGAAGAATCATGAAATGTGCTGAACCTCACCCAGTGAGGTCTGCTTGACCTCCCACTTGACTCTGTTACACCTCGCCTGTGATGGAGACCATGACCTGCGCTCAGGCTTCCCACTTGTGAGTGCTGAAGTGTTAGTCTCATAATCCACTTTGTAAGTGGACTGTAAGATGGGTGCATGAGGCACAGGCAAATTCCTGCTGCAAGAGATAAGTCTCCAGTAGTTGTAGGCATGTAGATCAAAAGGCGCAGGCTGGGGTCAAGGCTCCAGATAAGCATAAGGTGAGTTCCAAGAGTAGCGTGCTGTCTCCTCATGTGGAGAGTCCTGTAGCTCATTTTCCTTGCTATTTCAACCTGTAGCAGCACAAAAACATCTTCAAATAGCAGCTCAGTCTTGGAGTTTCTCAGCATCAGTTCCTTTGATGGTAATACTATGATTCTTGTCAAAAAACAGGCACTTTCTGTATCAAACTCTTCATTCTTTGGATGCAGAACATACCTGGAATCTATGGATGAAGTAGAAGTTGTTCTCAGGGAGTCTAGGAGAGGTTTGTCCTAGCATAGCCATCAAAACAGGATGAAACTTAACGTCATCAGCATTGTATGTTACTGTATTTATTCACGATTAGGAAAAATATAAAAAAGAGGCAGATGCATAGAGCTCTTATACACCATGCTATGCTCTGCCATTATGCCAGTAACAGCCTTTTGGAGAATGAAACACACAGCTACATATATGTAATGGCACTTGGCTTATGCTGGGATCCTGAATGGAGTCTGAGTTTCTGTTAAGTAGAAAACACACAGACATCACTCCTCTGCAGACTTTGCAGTGCTCTGGCAACCTCATACCTTCTGCGGTGTGTGTGTGTCTGTGTTCTTGTGCCCGTACTTGCCATATTTTCATACACATACAACCATGCACATGATGGTCACTTGTCTTCCAAAATACCTTGGTGTTAATTTTTGACTGTGTTGTATTTTAAACATACAAATTCTTTCCTGTTGGTTTCCTGTTGACTAGGTGTGGAGACAGCAGTCATAAGACAGCAATTTCATTAATATTCATGTTGCTGCTTTCCTTCTGGGAGTTGTATTTCACTGTTAGGAGCTATTTGGAGTTAGATCCAAGAAAAAGACAACAGAACTAAAAACTGTGTGCATGCCCCCCAGAATGTAATCTGAAGGTCAGAGCTACACCCCTTCATTGCTCTAACAAAGTGTGGTGAGTGCCCTGAGCAGAAAGCCAGCTATAGTCAGATAAAAGAAAAAAGCCGGAACTGCATTGGAAATCCTGTCCAGTTCTATCTGTCAGAGACAGGGTTAGGGTTGCAAGAGACAGTCTGTCCTTGTGTGAAACACTTCCTCTGACCAAAATGAGATGGTCACATTGTGGCTGCCACATTATATCTGACAGTTCTCTTGCTTAGATGATGCTCTTAGTCAGACCACTCAGAGAAAACGGAAACTCATGCCACAGTGGGAAGGGATTCAAGGCACTTGAAGTTGGGCATCCCATCCTGGCAGCCTCTTGTGTGTGTACCTGGGTGGGTATTTTGCACTATCCTTCTGATGCTGTGATGCTGTGGAGAGGATCAAACTGTTCAAGGAAGGGCAGAGACATGCTTCTTTTCTTACAGAGACTTTGAGTCTAAAACCTAAAGCCAAAATACTCCTGCAGCAGAGATCTAGAGGCATATCTTCTTCAGTCTGATGTATTTTCAAACTGTCAGAAACAATTCACCTTTACAAAGCAAGAGCTCATTCCTAAGATAAGGTTGAGATCCAGTGGACAGTGATTATTGTTTCTCACACTATCCTTCTGGACAAAATGACTGGCATGCAACTGGACATGCCATAGGTGAACAACTGGCTCACAGGTCAGGCTTATGGTTATAGTGAATGGGGTAACATCGGAGTGATCACCTGTCTCTAGTGGGATTCTGTAGGGCTCCATCTTAGGTCCAGTTCTCTTCAATGTTTTCATAAATGACTTGGACCCAGGACTTCAAGGGATACCAAGTTTAAGGATGATACCAAATTGGGAGGAACTGTTGACCCTCTCAAAGGCAGAGAGGCTCTGCAGAGAGACAATCTGGAGGGTCGGGCAATCACCAACCATATCCAGTTTAACTAAGACAAGTGTCAGATCTGGTACCTGGGACTGGGCAACCCTGGATGTTCATACAGACTGGGGAATGAGATGCTGGAACACAGTGCCACAGAAAGGGACCTGGGGATCCTGGTTGACAACAAGCTGAATATGAGTCCACAGTGCTCTGGCAGCCAGGATGGCCAACCATGTCCTGGGGGTCATCAGGCAAAGCTTCACCAGCCAGTCGAGGATGAGGATTGTCCTTCTCTGATCTGCACTGGGATGGCCTCACCTGGAATGTTGTGTGAAGTTTTGGGCACCACAACATAAGAATGGTATTAAGCCATTAGAGAGTGCCTGAAGGAGGGCTATGAAGTTGGTGAAGGGTCTTGAGGGGAAGCCATATGAGGAGCAACTGAGGTCACTTGATCTGTTCATTCTGGAGGAGACTGAGGGGAGACCTCATTACAATCTCCAACTTCCTTGTGACAGGAAGGGAAGAGACAGGCACTGATCTTTTTTTTTTCTGGTGACCAGTAACAGGATCTGAGGGAATGGCATGAAGCTGTCTCAGAGAAGGTTTAGGTTAGATATTAAGAAAAGCCTTTTCATCCAGAGAGTGGCTGAGCACTGGAACAAGTTTCCCAAGGAAGTGGTCACAGCACCAAGCCTGCCAGAGTTCAAGAAGCATTTGGACAATGCTCTCAGGCACATGGTGTGATTCTGGGGTGGTCCTGTGAAAGACCAGTTGGACTTCAATGGTCCTGGTGGGTCCCTTTCAACTCAGCATATCTGATGATTCTACGATTCAGTGCTGTGCAGAAAGTTAGCATGACCCAGATGGTCCTGCCAGCCCCAAAAGTTTACAAAGAATTGCTTTTCTTGTTCAACACACCTTTCCAACCTACCACTATAAATAATTTCCCCTTATTCTGATCACTGTAAAGCACCAAGTCTCTTGGCCTTTTCTACTTCCCTGTGAAAAAACTCTGTTTGTAGCAGTTTACCTTCAGCTTGTGGCAGCAGCATGGGATGGTCCCTGCATAGGAACGAGACCAACACAAAACACCCGGCAGAGTTGCCTTCCTCCCCATTCCTGCTTGTGTGGCTGCAGTCCGCACATACTGGCTGTGATGATGAGAAAGGAAAGCCCTTTTTTCAAATGCCACAGTGTGAAAGGATGGTAAGAGAGGAAACACCAGAGACAGAGGAAATGAGAAAGGACAGTGCGACTTGCACAAGTCAGCAGATAAGCAAGTACAACAGGGAAAATAAATAAGCTGTCAGGGAAAACAACAAATGAATAGAGGGAAAACACCCAGGAAAGAGACAGCCTGATCTAGGATTTGTAAGCAGGGAGTTTCCCTCTGCAGTATTATTTCAAGGAAAGGTTAATCAGGAAAACGCTGAGAGGCTTTTTTAAAGCCATTGGCTGCATCTGTATCAATGCTAAAGCCCTTTCTCTGGCTCCAAAGCTGGAGACACAGTCTGGACACATCTGTAACTATTGAACACTCTTAATCTCCAAAGTAGAGTGGTCATGGGTAGACTGCCTATTGGGAACAGGCCCAGTCCGGGATATGACCAGGAATGCCTTGTGAGAATTGCTAACTGGCATAACTAAACGGTGACAGGAATCTTTCAGCAAGTTAAAAATGTTTGTAACTGACAGTATGTTCCTATTTTATCATCACAGATACAGCCATGGATGCCAGTGAATTTCTCCCTCCCATTAAAAGCATCACCTAGAGCATTTGATGGTAGATTGTGAGGATGCAGGTTCAATTGTGAAAAGTGTGATGCAAAGATGTTTTGCCATTAAAAAATGGAAAAAGCTCTCTCTGTGATCCAACAACCTGTCTTGAGGAGCGGTCAAGGACCAGAGGGAAGTTGGACTAGCAACCTCCTTAAGCAGGTCTGGCTCCCTCAGTCTCTCCTTCAGAGAAACTTCAGAACCCTAACCACCTTTGTGACCCTCTGCTGGACCCCCTCCAGTAGCTCCTTGTCTTTCTTGAGCTGTGGAGACAGAATGGAACACAATACTCCAGATGTGGCCTCACTAGGGCCAAGCAGTGGGGGAGGATCATATTTGTTCAGAGTTAGAGAAGAGACTTTAGATTACGTCTGGTTGTGTTGGTTTTGCTGTTGAGCTTGCAAACACCACAGAAGAATAAACCACAAACTGTACCTGCCAGCAATGTATTTAATGTGGTCTTTTGAAGATGATGACTCTTCCAAACTACTTAGGCTTCACAGTAGAAGCAGGGTAGGAAATACTTTACCTGTAGGAATGTTTGTGTTACTGCTTGACAATGCTGCCAAAGGGACTTCTGTCTTTGGTACAGATACAAACCAGGAGGCATTTTAAAGTCCAAATATTGTTGATTATTCCCCCTGGCACCTGTGGCAATTACTCCTGATTTTCACGAGTGAAAATGAGAGCCAAGTCTGCTGTGTTTTACAGGTTGAACTGATCATAAACTAATGGACTGATCAGAGGTTATCAGACATATAGGATGAAAAGAAACATGCTTCCTTCTTGCCCAGATCCTGTTGCCGAACACCTGCTTTCCAAGTAGCCTCCTTTTACAATGAGCGCAGTTCCTTCCATACCACTATGAAAAAGATTAGTCTATTGTTGCTCACAGTTAGGGTTATTTTGGTTAAGCCAAACTTGATATAAATGACTTGGACAACAGTCAAGTCATTGCAGGACTGTAAGGAAATAGATATTTCCTTGTGTGCAGAGCTGGAATACACTCTCCAGAGGACTTGCAAGAAAGCATGGTAACATCACTAACTTCAATACCACCTTACTCCAGTGCAGTAGAAGACACAGTCTGGACACAGTGACCTTTTAAGTTTTCCAATGTTGACAGGCACAAGCTCCTTCCTTGAAAGAAAATATTGAACCCTGAGGTCAGTTTTGTTATTTTGGGTAGAGTTCCTTCTTTCAAGCAGGCTTCTGTGTAACACATGAGAACAATTTCCAGACCCTTATCAGAGCACCAGCCAAGGAGTGTCTAACCCACTATCTGCACCTTCTGAAAGAAACAATGAGAACTTAAAGGCAGACAGTGAGGCAAGCGCCAGTACACCCTCCCTGGAGAGTGGCAGCAAGGGTGGGAAGGAGAGGCAAACATTGCCCTGTTGGGAACATAATAGCCCCCGGGTAGGCCACTGCAAACAGGAAGGGTGTGGACAGGATCTGAGTGCAGCAGCTGCTCTGCTAACAGCATCTGTTCCCACCAGCTTTGATCTGTGGGCATGCACCATTCTGTGCCATGAGATAAAGACACTCTTGGAGTGGGGCTTGTTTGCCTTACATGTATCTCCCTAGTGAGCTGTGTGCCCAGGCAGCCATACACTCCATGTCCAGAGGTGACACGACCAAGCCTTTCTGGGAGGATTGCTGTAGGTCCTCACAACCTTTCCACAAGTCAGATCTCTCACAAACCAGCCTAATCACAGCCCTTACTATCACTCATGCAAAACCAGCCTAGCTCTTTCTCTCCTTGCTTTCCTCTGTGATTGAATCCCTTAGAGCATGGCAGCCAATTTAACATCATTAGCTCTCACGAAGCAAATACCCTAGTTGGCTTCCTGGCAGGGCTCAAGCACTTTGTGTGCCCTAGCTGGAGCCCTTAGGTTTGGAAACAAGCAGGGAATTCCAAGTTCCCAATTTACAGGGACCAGAAACACTGCCTCACAGGGAATAGACCTGAAGTTGTGCCAGCACACCCAGTACAACATCTACTGAAGCAAAGAGGAGGCTGTTAAGAAATTCAAGGGGTGTTTGTGAGTCCCTGGCAGACGAGGAGGGAAACTGAGTAAGTGTCATGATTTTAGAGGCCTTCAAGATCTCTTGCCTTCCCAGAAGTCCAAAGGCTCACACTGAGAAGAAGGGAGAGAACCTGATGGTAGCTGCTCTATTCCCATCTTCACAGGTTAAGCATATCATTGCACATGGGGATATTTGCATTTGCACATGGCATTTTGTAAAAGTGAAAGTTCCAGCTCACCATTAGACAGTAGCAAACTACCTTCAGATACTTTGCTGGAAGAGACAGCAGGGAAAGAAGTTAGGAGGTCGATGTTTATTGACAAATCATACTCTGTTCAGTTGCAATGTTATCTGTAGCCAAAGGGTTGTGGCTCCTGCATGTCCTCTTCAGGAGCCCACCTGAACCCATGAACTCTCTGTAGGGTCCCTACATAGAGCAACCCAGGGCAGGAATTCATCTCGAATTGTCTTCTTCCTCTAGTCAACAACAAGCAGTGATACATATGATGTGAAGATACTGTACATGGGCTGGAGAACAGGCTGTGAAAATGCTGGAACTTGGGGACTAACACAAGGAACCTCTATATTCCTTGTACTGATATTCAAGGAAAGCACATCACACTATGACAAGACACTGTCCAGTTTAGCTGCACTCCTGGGAGTGATTGCCAAACTTATCTATGTACAGAACATTTCTTGAAAGCTTGGTTGAATTGAGAAGAAAGACTTTTTAGATGTGAAAGATGAGTTAGGTGGACACTGAGGGCCTTGATTATGGTGACTTTTCCAAAACATTTGTATTTCTGGGATTTTTAATGAGATTTTTCCTTACGGAAAACAAACCACCAAACTCAAATTTGTAACTACCTGAATCCATTTGGCTGCATCTACTCAGAATTATGTGGTGGATGCCTGTTTGTAAGCTGCAATAGGCTAAGTCCTTCAGTTGATACCTTTGACTAATTTCATGACCATTTGCCAGAGTTAAAAATTAATTAGGACCTTAGTATATGGTTCAAAATAATTAACACCCTGGGATTATTTTGTTGGGTGTGCCCACGACTGACTAAATAGATCATGCACCATATGTGTTCATAAGTTGTGGTTCTTTCTAGTGAACAGCTGCAGGCAAATAATTGTTTCTGTCTGCATCGAGGATTAGGCTTTTGTTTTTTAGACTGTGGACTTCAAGTTTTCCTTCCAGTCTCTCTCATTTGTTTTGTGAACTGTCATAGTGCTGTGGCTTATTAGATTTTGTGTCTTTTTGACAGCCGTTATGGCTATTCCAAAATACTCTTCTTACATTAGACTGAAGTCAAGGAAAAGACACCTTCTTCTGTCCTTATGAAAGAAATGAATCATGAAATACACAGGACTAACGGGATCTGAATCAGTGTGTTAATCAACTTCTTGCAAACACCAGGTGTAGCCACTTTGCAGTGGGCAGCTATGGGGGCTGTTAAACCTGGAGCACAGGGAGCACCTACAGGGTTCAGACAAAAGCTCCACAGCACATTTTCCCTTCAGCTTCAAAGAGGTTTGGATCCAGCCCATCAGGCACTTATTTCAGAAATACAAGGTTGTGGGAAAGGGAAGAAAAAGCATTGAAACAACTTTTAGTTTTGTCATTTTTTTTAAGTTACTTTCATCTCTGACTGGCCTAGTCTGAGGATTATTCCTACAATATGTGGACTGAAGTCAATATCAATAATTTTAAAATAAATATATTTCTCTGATTAACGGCCACAGTATTAAACATATTTGTCAGATAAACACTTAGAAAAAAACTTATCTGTGATATATATATATGTATGCTATGTCAAAGTTTATAGAAAAAATCTCAGCAATACACTGACTAAATTAACTGAAGATACTATAAAAATCTCTGTGTTTTTAAAAAGTGGTTAGAGCTCATATACTGTGATCAAAGCAGAAGGTTAATTTCTAACTCTGTCTAATGGTGGAAAGTTTGTGGCTCCTCTGCACCAAAGAGGAATGAGCACAGTCAGATCTGCTGCTTATTAATCAATATATTCCATTGTGTGCAGTGGCTGATTTGCTTCTTCTCAATTCTATGAACCCATGCAAACCCCCATATTTCAAGAGATAGTCTGTCTCTACATTCCATCACTACTGGGATAATCACTTCACTCCTGTTAAACCTTCTGCCCTTTTTCATTTCCATAGGATCCAGCCAGTATTTATATATATATATATATACATATATATATATATTCCTGTCCTGCTAAGATTTGTAAAATACCAGGGAAAGGTGAGAACAAGAGATGTCCCTGGGAAATATCAGAGGTACAAGATGGTCCCCTGTCAAGCACTCTAGATGGCAAAGGGCAGGGAAAAGTGTTCAGTTCCAACTTTGAAAATTGTGATTATTTTCAAAGATAGAAACAGTGATTTAGGGAAGCTAAATTAGACCCAGAATGTTTTAGACTTTATCAGGAGTAACCATAAGCTCCTGCATATATTTAGCCCTGTGCATGGAGGTATTCAAGTATCCAAAAAATATTAATGTATTTCATATTTCCAGAGGCATGCCATTTAATTGACTTGTTTTGACTTATTAAGTATTTGTGGAAACTTCATTTTATGCAGGAAATAGCTATAATCACCAGCAAATGTGACTTTAATAAGTAAAATAGTGGGAGCCATTTTTGGTTGGCACTAAACCTCACACACAGTAAAACCTTGTGATAAAATAGTCTGTTTTCTTATCTACAGTTAAAAGTCAGGACAAATCCAACTGATTAAGAAAATCTTTAAGCATGATAACATACATCCTCTCTAAAATTAAACACTGGCTGAGGATTCTCTTACTTCTTCTAGATGTACTCAAAATGCAGATATTGACAAAAAAAATGAAGTCTATAGAATATTTTCTTTTAAAAATAATAGTCTGTGTCATGTCTGACACGTAAAAGAATATAAAGCACATCTTGGAAAAACAAATTTGTGAATCAGTACAAGCAGTTGGTTAACGATTGATTTCTATTTTGTAACTTGAATACCAGTGAAACCGTCTTGACATTTTTGTTCTTCCAGCCTGAGGAGAGTTCATGTGAAAATATATGTGCACGTGCAGGTTAGGGCAGCCACCGACTGCACTTCCATTGAAAAAAATGGAGAGAATCCTATCATTGGGGTATTAAACTTTAAATAGGATAATGGAAAATACTCAAACCCCCTGCGAATAGCAGCCTTGGTGGATTTGTTTCTCACCCATCCCCACTGCCTGTGGGACACATGACCTCCGGCTCCCTACCCAGACAGTCAGACACACAGTAAAAAGTAACGCTGGTCCTGGGAACCGTAAGGGGGAAAAGGACATGTCCATAAACAGGGACAAACATCTTTCTCTAAGCAAATCTGTCAGATCCATTCAGGCAGACCTGCTCAATCTTTTCCTCTGGGGCCACTTTTTCCTGTCTGGGAACGTCTGTGGCATTGCCTGTCTGCTCCCGAGCGGCCATCCCTGAGAGGTTTAGATAAGGCAAGAAATTGCACTCAACAGTCCTATGACTGGCTCCAAGACAAAATGGGAAAGCCGTGCTTTTGCTACCACTCTTTCAGAGGAAAAGAAACACCCAACAAAACCCAAGCACATATCAACAGAACAAAGGTTCTCTTGTCTGCTGGGAAACACTGATCCTTAGCAATTGTCCTCATTTGTATTTGTCTAACAGAGGTGCTTTTAGGTGGTCTAGCTCAAGTATTATTATGGGGGTGGCAGTTACAAGCCTCAGCTATGTAGGTGACTCTAGAATAAAGTTAGACAAGGGAAGACAAAGAGTAAATTTTACTAACTGTGTCAGCATAAGTTGTAACTATCTTGAAGAAAAACTCATGTACTGTGTTAGAATACAGTGCAGAACATTGTAACTGCAGATAGCAAATATCAGTAATTAATATATATTACGGTTTAATTTTAGCAAGGAAATAATTATTATTTCAATCATCTGTGAATACATACACAATCATGTTAATCAAACATTTACATATGAAATTATATTAATAATTGAATAAATACAAATACCCCCTTTGCCTAAACACTTGCCTTCCAATGTACCTCAGATATAGGAGTTGCTGGTGCCTTTTCTATACAGTACAATGGTCAGAACCACTTGTGTACCAAATGACAGTGTATGTGGAGCTGAAGGGAGCAGCTTGAAGTCACTGCATCTTTCAGAGTTTAGAAGGATGCCAGATCACTTGGACAAAACCACCTTTGACATGCAAAAACACTTCATAGATCTAATGCAGTTATTATTTATTATTTGCACTGGGAATGGGCCCAGAAACCTTAATCACATGTGGTGTTTGTTTCTCAAAGACACTGTAAACTAGTTGTAATGAGAAAGCTCCCTGTGCTCCACAGACCTTGAAAGACAGGCTTCTGCTTTCTGTTTTTAGAATACGTAGCAGCTGTTGATAAAGGAATGCAGCACAAAGATGGTGATGTACAGAATTACAGGCCATGCCTTTAGCTGGTATACATTGGCGCAGGTCCAGGTACATCACATTATGTGCCATGCCTTCAACTGGTATATACTGGCACAGCTCCAGTGACTTCACAGAGTGCTGCTAATTTACACCAAACTTATCTGGCTTTATATCCATAATTATTGCCAGAAACAATACATAGTTATAGAAGAGAATTATCATTTGAAAGCTTGAATGAAAGGCAGACAAGATGCTTTCTGTCTCCCAGGAGAATACACATGCTGTTTTTTAGCTTTTTCATCATTCAGGATAATTGCCAAATAAGGGCTCAGGCCAGCACAGGCTGAAGTCAGTGGGAAGTTTCCCTGTAATATCCTGGGATTTTTGCTCTTGGATGTGACACCGCTTCATGCTGGAATGAGTTTGGCTTGTTGTAGGTTCAGATAACTTTTGATAGGTACATAAAATCACATTGGAAATATCTATCAGAGGCAGTTAATTTTTGCTCTTTGGATAGGATCACGCTGGGCATTATCTCAAAGTCAAAGCCCAGGTCTGAGCCCTAACTGTCCTCTTTAAACTGTTAAACCCTAACATTAATGTGAGGTGCTCCTTGTAAAGGTTGTCTCACCTTCAAAGTGTTGGGAGAATGGAAGGAAAGCCATGGGAGGCATGAGGGGTATCTGCAAAAACCTGAGCCTAGAGGGACTTCCTTTCCTTCACATGGCTTCTTTTCAAGTGCAGCAGGACAACCACCAGCACCTCAGAGAGATGCTTTCAAGAGGAGGTTTTCAGCCTAGAGCTCTCAGCAATATGTTGTGTAGCCATGCCCATGCTGCAAGTACTGGATTCGTTGGCATGAAGAATTGGTGTCATATGTGAGTAGATTTATATGTGCTCTGGTGGGAAGCTGGGATGAGCACCAGTGGATAGGTATGGTGCATTTCTGTCTGTGCTTTAACAGCCAGCACTAGCTGGCGTTCCCAAAGGGCTCACTGACTTTATACTCTGTTGAGCTATTGAAGAGAGAGAGCTCAACAAATTAATGGAAGAGGTTGTATGATATGGCACCAAGAAGAGCAGTGGGACAAATGTGACTTGGGATGTCCTTTCCTGTCCTGTGTTTCTGGCTAATACTCTGGCCTTCTTACCAAGTGGCAAAGGTAAGCATATCTGCATTCACATAATATCCCACCATAAGGAGACAGAGTACCTGAGCTAGATGAAGGCAAATAGCATTATTTGAATGCTACTTTTGAGTGGTTGAACAAGTTAGTTTGTAGCAACTAGAACAACAAGAACATTAAAGACTGACTGAAAACACTTGCTATTTGATAAAACACAAAGGATATGATTGCACTGCTAATAAACGCTGACTTGATACTTGTTTAGTGGAAGACAGGATGAAACTTAATCTTTTAATTGCATACAACTGAATCAGAGGTTTAAATTTCCTCTGAATCATGAACTGTTTAATGCAGCTGAGCAATGCACATTGCTGACCACTACTAAACAGGCCAGATTTCCAAGTTAATTTAACATCATTGCTTTGGCTTCAAGTAAATCAACAAAGGATTGTGCTCAGTTTTTCTACCTTTGGCCAAAAAAACAGTGCTGTTTAGCTTTTGGAGTTGTCCACTGAGACTAGTTTTTGCTCCACATCAGTGTGGAAGTGGACAGTGTTTTCTGGTTAAAACAAAAGGTCATTCAGGTTAACCAAAATCTTTGGTGAATTATTATTTATGTTGTCAACTTGTCTCAGTATGAATTCTCCCTCTCTGAGTCTATAAAGTCCATCTGTTTTGTTCAGTTGCCTCCAATATGGGTTCATGTTTCAGCCTGATTAAACTGTCTTCAAATTTTTAAAAAATATCTCAATTTTTTAAAAAAATATTATATCACACCAAAACAATATTTCAAGCATAGTTGTTTGCAAGAATTTTTTTAAGCTATTTTAAGCTGCTTTTTCAGAATGCTCTCAAAAAATTTTAAAAAATGCATTCACAGCTCTTCTTTTTAGCAATATACCTTATTGAGGCATAATACAGATTCTGAAATAATTTCCAATAAAAATGATTGGATGATACCCCTCTTTTCCTTTTGACTTTGGCTCCACAGCAAAACATTATAGTCAATGATTGACAATAAAAGAAAACTAACTTGTGTGGAGATTGTCTTTGATCCATGGTAACAAAAGTCCAGAACAAAGAAAGGGCTTCAGAGCTACGGTACAGATCTCTCATCTAGGGTGAGCTCATATGATTATAGGAACTAGGATCTTAAGCTAAAGATTGTGTTGTGTTGGGAGTTTTCCCACTGACAGGCTTCTGCCCAAGATTTCACTCAGGACTATGATGTTCTGTCTAAAGTGGCTCTGCAACAGATCAGTAATTCACAGGAATTTCTTCATTCACGCTGCAGAAGTAAAAATGAAAGAAAGCATTACGGTGTTACCAGATGAAGACTCCTACTATTTTAATAATAGTCACTCTTGCATGAAAAGTAAGAGTTATATATTCTGCTTTATAGATGTGACACACCAATGTTGATCTTTGGAAACCTGGATGTATTGAGCTTTTTGCTGGGACAGCAAAATTTTTGAAACTGCAGAAAAATCACCGTCAAGTTTTCATACTTAAATAGCATTATCAGGAGAGTATTTAACAGTTTCTTCAGAAAAAAAGAAACTGCTTCACAGTCATGCTCTAGTGCAGAACTAGTGCAATTAGCAGGTTGAAATCACTTGTGGGGAGGGACCTGCCCACAAGGTGGACCATTTGGCTCCTGTAGTCCAACAGGAATATTCTTGGAGAGCAGAAAGAGACTTTCTCTGCTTTTCACAGTTCTAAGTCAACTTTTTCATAGGACTCTTTCAAATGACGGCTGCTGCAAGACTAACTGATGGTCTTTCTCTATCTTGGGAGTGTTCTTCTGACTCTGGCAATTTGGCAGGTAGGTTCTAATGGAGGCACTCCTGGCATTTCTGAATATATTCTCCATTGTTGTACTTTCCTAGTTCTGAGGTAAAATGGGAAAAGCCAGAATATGCTCATGTGATAAATATCATGACTACCAACCTGTATGGAAAGGCATGAACATCAGGGAGAAAACTCAGTCCATTTTGTTGGGAGAAGCTGCTAGATTTCCAGTAGATATTTGGGAGCATTTTTTCAGATAAAATTATTGTGTAGAAAGCTTATAATTAACAATGATTTCTTTCCTATTGTCAAGGTGTTTATTCATTAAGTGACCTTCCTCTTCCTAATTTGATGCTTAGAAAAAATACCATGCAGGACAACGAAGATTTTTCTCCCTGCTGTTTTTAAATATCTGAGAAAGAGTTGCCAAAGGTATTTTTAATTAATTAAGGATTCAGTGGGGTTAAAAACAGTCCCAGAGGATATTGTGAGGCAAATTACATTAATGGTAGAAGTAGTCCCTAGTGTTTCCCTCTGTGATGATTATCACACAGATGTCCAAGATTTTTGTCCTAACACATCTGACGTTACTTACATTGGCACTGAAGAAGATGGTAAAATATAGCACCAGTACAATTACTTTGGTAGGGGAATGCAGTGGCTGCTTTCCCTTAAAGCACATGAATTAAAGCTTCCAAACAATACCTAAAATAAGAGAATGATGTTTCAAGTTGTATAGCTACTCTACTAACAGATAGATGTAGTATACATACACTGCCTCTGGTTATTCCTAGGGAAAACATGAATTATTTTGGGAGAACCCTAATCACAGTTCTGGAGCTGAACGATGAAAGGGCTGCCTGCTGCCTCCAAGGCGCTGGTGTCTCCTGTGAGTCTGTGTGCAATAGCAGCCCCCATACCAAGCTTCACAGGAAGCTGAAGATTGAACCCCATCCATAGATGTCACAGGATCAGGTTACCTGCATTCATAAAAAAAAAAAAAAGGCATAGGAACAATTAACTTCTCAGCTATCCTTCATTACAAGCCAAACAATCCCACATTGCAGGTCGCTTTCCCTCCTTCCCACACTGGTTTTGTGTCATCCTAGCTTCCAGCAATGACACATTACTAGCATTACAGGCACTGAGATCAGCGTCTTAAATTACAAAGCAGTTCACAGGATTTGGGGTTTCCTGCTTTACCCAGACATGTTGCTGGGTTCCTGCTGGCCATCTACCCCAAATTTCAAGACACAGTGCTTCTCATTTTATAAGCTTCACTTCTTGTTTTTTAGGGCCTTTTGTTTAGTTTTCTTTTCTTTCCTATTTTTTATTTCCATGTCCAGAATGATGGTTATATAATTATTAATTAAGGGTGGTTTTATACTTATTGCACTTTTATTTCACAGAACCATAAAGAGTTAAGGCACTGAGATAAATTGCAGAATAATTAATTACAGAAAATTTCTGTGGGATTCATTCAGAGTTAATTAAGTTTCCAAGGAAAAGGTTTCCAAGGAAAAGATCTCCCTTCTCTCAACCCACCTATTTTAATTGTCACATCCCCTTATGCCATTCTTTTTTCATTTATTATTTTTCTTCTTGTATAAGGTAAAAATTAAGGCTGCAAGAGCAGCCTGATGAGCTTTAATCATGTCCTTCACATACAATTTATGTCAGTAAAATTAACCATTTGCACTTCTATTACAGGGCGGAAGCTATAAATTATAGCCTGCCAATGAAGTGATTCATGTAGAAATAGAAGAGGAAGGAGATAAGTGAGTGACAAAAAACTGACCTTTATTTCAGCATGTGTAAGAGAACAGACTTTGCTCCACACATGCATCCTGAATTTAGTCAGGAGCACATACTGTAACTTGGAGTCTTAGAAAAGTAGGAAGGTTTGAAGAAAAAATTATGGAACTGAAAATAGCTTTAGAAATGAAAGAAAGCTCACCAAACAAAAGGTAGTCAATCCCAAAACATAAAACCAGGCAAGTACCAGTTCACCCTCCAAAAGAACCCAAACTCTGAAAAGTCAAGATCTTTGTTCTACAAAGTATTTTTAAGTCTCGTATGACAACAGTTTCCAGACCCCTGGCATGTTCCCTAATAAAAATGAGCTCCTTTCAGACTTGAAAACATATCAGATAACTGTAAAGTTCTTCTGCATTTAATATTGCATTAGCTGGGACAAGGGTACTTGTATCAGTGACTCTATAACAGAGTGTTCCTGGCTTGCTGGAAGTGTTTGACTGACCAATAGTGGCAAATAGTCTAAAAAGGGAAAACATTCAAAACAAGAAGCACTTGCTAAACAATTCCTTAAAGCCAGATTTTCATTGACTTCAGAGAAACTGCACCAAATTATTCAGAGGAAGAAACTTACTTGCTTTCATCTGAAAGCCATGGAAACTCTCTCTGTGAGAAAAATTACTTCTTCTCAAACTACAGAAGATACTGACTTCCACCTTGAATACTATTTAGCATTAAGCAAGAGGAAACTCAAACAAGAATTTAGAAGAAAAGCAGACTCCCCACTCCACACCCCCCAGCTCTTCACACAATATATTCCCAGCCTAGATATCTTATAATCACAGGCAAAAAGAGCCACCCTAAGTCTTGAATATTAACTATAATGATAGAAATTTTCTTTAGAGAAAAAAAAAAAGTCCCAAACCTTGGAGTGTTAACATTTTCTGACTTTGCTGGTGGTATGCACAGCATTTGAGACACTTGGAGACCTCCAGCCACCCTTCTGTCTGAGAGCCAGCCCAGGTAGGAATGTGACAGCCTGGCAGCCCTAGCACTTAGGCAATGTTTCTTGCTCTTCAGATTACTCCTGCTACAGCACTTCAACTCTTTAGTCTCTTAGCATATTCAAACTCCTGAAGCAAAAAGTAAGAGATAATAAGCCTAAGTTTATCTGATCAGTATTTGTAGCTCTTTCATGCATGAAAGACAGTCCCCTGCTACTTGTTATTCATATTTTTTCATGTGGGAATGTCTTGTTCTTGTGTCCTAGCAGCTTTCTGTATCAATCGCTGCAGTCCAGATATAGGAAAAAATGTGAAGGATTTTAACAATTCAACCTAATACAACACTCAAAGAACATAACGTAGCCTCTTGCATTACATGATTAAAATGCCCTAATTAGTTCTACACATAAAACATAGCAAAATAGTTATATAAATTTAGCCCCTACTGCTGATATGCTATTATTATATTTTAGCTGCAGACCTAAATAATATGGTTTGATCAGATGGTTAGGCAACTGTTCTTCCCAGTCTTTTGATCACCAGTGAAGTACTCACAAATCAAGGGCTGTCATAGATAGCCACAAGGTTTATAGGGAGAGTTGCAGTTTTAAAAAAGATCAGTGCACAGATAGATCCTTTACTACATCTCTGCAATAGCACTGAAAACTCAAACAAGGTCTAAGGAAGTTTTTAGTCCAGGATACCCATTTGGACATGTAAGAGAAAATACCCCCCATAACTGTTACACATTAAAGCAGTTCACTTTCCGTTGGAGGTCCCTTTGCTTCATTCAGTGGCTTGTTGGTTTAATTAATTAAATCCCATATTTCATGTCAGTGCAGTCTAGGAAAAGACATTTTCTGTTAGTATCTCTATTGCTTTATTCTTTTAATGAAGTCTAATTAGATCTATACTGATGATTTCTTCTAAAATAAGAGCAGTTTCCAAGCTCCAAATAACCATTCGATACATTGTTATTACTACCTCATATACAAACTGCTGACAACTGCTTGTGTTTATGAGTGATTTTGAACTCCAGAGCAAAAGAAAAGGTACCAAAGAAATGAAGAAGGAAACAACTCAGCTTGGTGATCTGGACAGTGAACTCCATCTTGCTAACAAGAAAATTTAGCGATTCAAGTCTTAATAGCTAAACTTCTGAGTAATTCTATTGGTCATAAATTGCAGTAATAGGATTATTACAGTTAGTAATATAACATAAAACTCCAGTGTCTCTCTGAGCTGCTGGCCACTTTTAGAAAAGAAAAAGCATCAGAAGAGGGCTGTCACACCTACAAGCCAGTTTAAAACCTCAGATGAGGCAATGCTGTTACATGTATAATTTTAGAAATGAGGGATGGTTTTGCTTCTGTAGTGTCTATACAGTAATTACTGACCTGTGAGTTAAATTTGACAGTCTGTATTATAATGTTGTATAAAGATCAAGAAAAATGAAACTACTTTTGGACAATCCTAACATTTCCATAATGCATTTCTTGTGTGATGACCTCAACTCACACTTGTGCTCCATAGGCATCCTATGGGTATAAAATTATTCAGAATATTCCCTGTGTGTTTGTGGCAGAGTTGCTAAAGTATGCATTGTGGATTTTAAAGCAAATCTAATATCTCATTGCATGCAAGCTTAATCAACAGAATTTACAATTGCTCTTGTGTTACCAGAATGAAGGACTGACTTTTTTTGTGAGTTGGAAGATGGTTTCTCTAATCCTCATTGCCTTGAAAGGCTGCATTGTTGTTTTCATCACTTGACCCATTACTCTTTTCATATTTTAATTAAATTATAAACCCTCTTGCTGATGCCGCTTGCTTGGATATTTTCCCGTCATTTTTTGTATGAACTCCTTTTCACCTATTGCCTTTTCAGTTTTCTAATCTGCTTTGCCACAAACTTCACTGCTGGAAGTTAAAATCCATTTAAAGTAAGGTCTGGGTCTATTTTTTGATCTGATGCACATTTAATGAAAACAAAATAAACCAAAAAACTTCATGAAATTGTACAATTTCCTCTACTTTAAGCAAGTGCAAGAAAAATGAATAGTTGTCTGTTCTCCCATGATGTGTAGGAGGCGACCTGGGCTGCATTGTAAGTGAGTAGAGTAGACAGGCTTTTGGAGGTATGCTGTGAAACAGTCACAACCCTCCATAACAGGAAAACACTCTTCTTCTTTCAGGAAAATCAGAATAATTTTTGTAGAGTAAAATCAACTCAGTAGCTTACCACTGGCATGTCATGGAAAATGTTTGCAGCATTTCATTTTCATTTTTGCACCTGTTCAATGTATTATGTGCCCAAGCTCCCACCAAAGAAGAAAACAATTTTCTTCAGTAAGAATTATTACATGTGGTCAATATGCATCATTGCTATTTGTACTTGTTGGAAGTTTTTTACCTTAAAACTTTGATCAAAGTCAAATGTTTTCATTATTACCTATGATCACCTGGGCTGTATCATTCCTCTTTCATGCTCTGGTTTTCTGTTTGCCTGCTGATACCAGCAGTTTCTGAACCATTAGAATTATGTATAGGAGAAACCTTTTGTAATTGAGCTGATTACTGTGATAAAGGCCAACCTATTAATACTGGATATCAGAGAATATTAAATGAGGGTGTTTGTAAATCAAGTACAACAATATCACTTCTTTCATAGATAATGCACTAGCAATGTCTTCATTGGCTGCCTATCTCTCTTGTGAATTCCTTGAATGAAAAAGTAACCAGTATTTTCTTTCTAACACAATTATTTTTTCAACTCCAAGTGTAGCATCAGACTACACTTGTAGTAGTCTGTAAGTGTTCAATATAAGATATTATCTCTTTCCAGCACAAACCCCTTACTATCATTACCTTATTTAACATATAGTACTGTATTTCCAAGATGACATTTCTCCCATAAAATCACATTCATCACTACAGAATTCATTGAGATAATTATTTAACAAACTGTTCTATAATTAATTTTTCTACGCATAGTTCTATTGTTATTTGTACTGCTGTTTCCTTCATTAACAGACCTCGTAATCCTAGAAGCTGTACACCAAAGTAACAAAAAATCTTTACTCAAGTCTGGTGAAAAGTGTATAATCTTGAATAGTAATGAGAGACAGTAATTGAAAGGTACAGGTTGCAGAAAGAATAGAAGACAGCAAATTTTACATCATAACCCATAAACTCAGCCTACCATAAGCTCTGCTGAGTGTTAATGCATAAAATACATGAGAAAACTGCCCTTTTTTGTGGTGGACAGTTATTTTATTTGCTATGTGGTTTGGATAACTGTGGTGTCATCATGTATCTACATTCAGTATTTCTTACATCATTCAAGCCTGGTGTCAGTTAGGAAAGACATCAGTCACTGGAAGTTTTCCAGCAGTGCGCTTCTATCCACCCTCCTTTCCATGTACACACAAGTTCAGCAAGATTTACAGAGGTCCCCACCTCTGGCAGATCTCTTTTACAGCTATAAGTGAAAATACTAGCTTTGTGAGAAAAGCTACACAAATAAAATAATTCTTAATTCCCATGGGTAAGAAAGAAAATATAAACTTATATCCAGTCACTCTACTCAAGGCCATCCCTTCTCTATGTTTTGCCTCTCTGACCATGTGGATTGCATAGCTTGTACCATTTTCCTCCCACATGCTTTTCTTAGCCCAGGGAACAGGTGTGTGCCTGTGTATATGTGAGGAGCTGACCTGTTTCCACACAGGAGAGCAAGGGTTGATGCTGGGGCACGGACTCTGCTCTTCACCTTCCGATTCCTGAGACTTGCAAGCAGAGCCTGAATGCTTCCAATATTTAGTCCAGGTATTTTAAGATGAGGTTGATGGTTTGGTTTAATGTAACAACCAGCTTTCCAGTTTGGTATGACAGAATGAAAAGCTGATGGGTTCAGCAACTGAGTCTCTTTCCCATCTGAGTGGAAAAGAAGCACGTTTAGAAAAATCCAATGACAACTGCTGTGTAAACTCAGGTATCACAACAGGTTGAAAAATCACATTTATTCTGCTTCACAGGGCTCCCTAAGGAGCTTTTTTAAACGTAAAAAATGAATTAATGAAAATCTAACTGGTTTTAGTCATAAAACCACAGTCGTGTAAAATGCTACTCACACCATAGAGATCACTAGATCAACATTATATCACCATCTGTATAAGCTTTCTACATCCCCAGGGCAACATTTGAATCCAGTTTCATTCATCTTGGTCTCTCTCTGTATTAAACTACTGAAAAATGGATGCTCTTTCCCATGCTATTTGTCTTCCAAATCTCCTCTCCTGACACAGATGTGCTGTGTCAAAAAGCAGCAGCACAGAGGGGGAATAAGGGAAAATTCTTCAGTTTGAGCACGGAGGGGAGAGAACCTTGAAAACCAATTGCCGTAACTAAACTTCTGTCCCACTGGGGGCACAGGAGGAAGATATATGCACACAGATTGTCTCAAAAAACAATAAGTAAATAAGGATCAAAGCAAATCAAAGGTCTGCATTGCCCAGGATCCAACCTTTGACAACTATCGGGAGGAGCTGTCTAGGGAAAGTATAAGAACAAAATGAGTATGTACAGGTACACTCCCACAACATTCTCCTAGCTTCCAGTGATTTGTTGCTCTCAAAGGAGAGGGGTCATTTTTACAGCTAACAATCACAGAATCTCAAAATATTCTGAGTTGGAAGAAACTCATGAAGATCATTGAGTCCAACTCTTGAGTGAATGGCCCATACAGGGATCAAACCCACAACCTTGGTGTTACTAGCACCATGCTCTAAACAACTGAGTTGATTCTTGAGACAATTTTCTTCTGTAACTTTGTCCAGTTGTTTTCAGACCTATATAAGCTTTGATTGCATACAATGTCCTGTGTCAAGGAAATCCATGACTCAACTATGTGTAATGTGGAACAGTATTTCCTTTTGGTTTTTTTTGGAAGCTCTGCCTTTACTTGATACCTTGTAGTTTGCGCACTGGAATAGCCTTCCAACCATCATCCCTGCTCTGTGTCCTTCATGCTATCTGTTGTAGGGCCACCACTCATTCCTTTTCCAGGTATAAGTGCTTCTAGACTACATGGAATTTGTGTTGGAGCCATCTCTCACTGCTAATCGTCTTTATTCCTGCCTCTATGTCTTTTCTGAGATCTAAAGTCCAGAACACTGTAAAGTCCTCAGTAGAACAGTATTGAGCACTGAGATGATAATTTCATGTATCTATTTATTATAAAACAAATACTTTATTCCTTAGTGGTAACAGTAACTCAGAACCTATCCTAGTAGGCGTAAAGGGTAGACTTTGCATTTATCTGTGTTAAATTCCATCTACCAGTAAGTATAACTAGGTTTTCCTGCAGTTTCACATAATTTTTTACACAAATTTGAAGTAAAATCATCTTCTTCATCCTGTGCAAAGAAGGATCCTAGTGCAGAAACATTCCCAAGCTGTTGTATTCGGAACGTAATTTTGCACTTGTCGTCTTAAAGCAGATGTTTGGCCCTTTACAACTAAATAATCTCTTGCTCTACAGATTCTCTGGCAAGATGCTTCCTCTTAATATATTTGTAAAATGATTTATCATTCATATTCTTGTCTTTTGCAAGTAGTTTCTCAGAATTCCCCCTTTAGGGGAAGTATTATTCCTTTTAACCTTGCAGAGCTTATGATCTTTGCTATTTTCCTGAATTGGTTACAACCTTAGCACACCGAGACCTTCCTCAACCTGTTGCCATCCTACCAGCTTTCTTCTTGTCTTTTAATGATCCTTTTAAAGATATGGCATGTGTTTACTCTGTGCCTCTGATACTCTATTACTGTGGTTTAACCCAGCAGGCAGCTAAGCACCACACAGCCATTTACTCTCTCCCTGCAATGGGGTGAGGGACAGAATCAGAAAAAAGGTAAAACTCCTGAGTTGAGATAAAGACAGTTTAATAAGACAGGAGTGGAAAATAATAATAAAATGTACAAAACAAGTGATGCAGAGCACAATTGCTCACTGCCAGCAGACTGATGCCAAGTCAGTCCCTGAGCAGCAGCAGCCACTCCCCAGCCAGCACCCCTAAACTCTATATGCTGAACATGATATCAGAAGTTATGGAGTATCCCTTTTGTCCATTAAGTTCAGCTGTCCTGACTGTGTTCTCTCCCATCTTCTTGTGCAATTCCAGCCTCCTTGCTGGGAGAGCAATACGAGAACCTGAAAAGTCCTTGACTGTGTAAGCAATGCTCAGCAACAACTAAAGCATCAGTGTGTTATCAATATTATTCCCATCCTCAATCCAAAACACAACAATGTACCATCTATTAGGAAGAAAATTAACTCGTAGCCAAAACCAGGACAATTATCTTTAAATTATTTGCATGCTATCTGCAAAGTCTTTACTTTTGAAAATTTTGAAGTTTCCTTTTTTATGTAATCCTACATGTTTTTAAACATATTTTTACATGATTATCTTTTGAAATTAGGCACAATGGTATAGATATTGAGTGGTTTTACTGGTCCTGCCAGAGTGTTGGCTCTGAGTCAATTTTGATCCCTCTTATGAAGTGCCTGTTCAATAACAGAATTTTTGAATCAAGTCCAGTGTTACCCAGGGCAAAGTAAAGAGCTAACCATTCTACCTTATGTTCCCCGAGTCCTTGTTCCAGAAGGAAGTAACCAAGAATAACTAAATGCCTAACTGTGACCAATACACCCAGCCAATTAGCCAATATACAGCAACAACTAAAGCATCTCCTGCCACAGCCATGTTTCCTGTTCCTGCTTCTCATCTCCACCAACATGTCACAGGTGCTGCTGCATTTCAGTGGATCACTGGGTCATATATGTAGGTATAGGTATAGGTTACAGAGGAGGGACAGGTCCATTAAGCGTTGCCAGAAGTAATGCAAATGAGAACAGGACAGAAATATTTCTAACGTACTTAGAAAACTCAATGAAATATCAAGGCTTGAAACAGCCTTTGAAGAGTATAGCAATACAGAACTAGTATTTGAACTAACACTGAAGAAGTTCAAATACATAGGAGGGTTTTGCCTGCTGTAGTACCAAATCTGTAGGCAGCTTTGAATATATCACCCAAGAGACAGACTTTGCAATATATAAAGAGAGGTAAACAGATGACTGTTCATTAAAGATGTCTTGTTATTGTAGTGGGTCCCTCAGAGTCTGATATTCTGTAACAAAAGTATAATAATTCATACAGAAGCCAGATTATCTACAATAGCTAGTGAAGGTAAGGATAGCTGAATGGAATGAAAGAGTATTTAAAGAAATGGCACAACAAAAAACAGGGATAAACATAAATAAGTTGTTTGTCTTTCTAATCTTGAAACATTCATGCCCTTGTTTAGAAGGAAAAAGTTGTCCAAGACAAGTAGGCTATTGTACTGAAAAATATTGGCTGCCTGAAGATTTTGGAAAAAAAATTTGCCATGTTCACAAATACCTCCCCTGATCTGTTTATTAAAAAGGACAATAAATGACTGAGCAGTAAATACTCAGAGCCTGGGAGATTTTATCAGGCATAATGTTTCTGAAAAAAATTTGTATGATACAGTTGGCTGTGGGAAGAACTACAAGTTCAGATCTTTCTCAGGTCAGCTGATTCTGTTCCTTTTTTAATTCCATGTACAGTTGCTATTTAACATTTTGCCAGTCTTCTGGGAAAGTTTGTTAAACAAAGGTTTTGGACGTGACTTGCACAGATTGCTGACTGCCTTTCACAGCCTGGACATTTTATGAAGTCCTTCACGGGTGACGGTGTTTTGTTTTATTTTTAAATGTATTCCATAAAGGAAGAATTCTGAACTAAGCCACTCTGATTGCACTTCATCAACTTGCAAACAACACACAGAAAAGAATTCATTATATTACTATAGTGAATTCCTGCTATTTAAGGATAGTGTCATTATGAATAGAGCTTATTGAAACCAGAATGCCTGAATTTATTTATAGATCCTATGTACAAACGAAAGGAGAAAAGTAGTTTGAAAACAGCCAATACACTTGCTGTGATGTTGGCTTTCCTGAAAGTTAGCTGCAGGAGGGACAAGTCACCAAGGGTGAGACTTTGTGCTCAGAATTTAGTATATCTACTGATGTTGAAATTTGAAGGAAATCTTCATTCGTATCACAGGAAACAGAATTCTGACAACATTAAGCTTTTCTGAAAATATATACTTGTAAAAAATGTAGAACACTGCAGCTAATGATTCATTAGCACTAGGAAGCAGCATTTAAATATGCTAAGCATTTTGCCCTTGGAACTATATTCTGAAATGTTTTAGAAACCATTATCAGAAGTTCATGGAGGCTGATTTTGTACCCAGAAGAAGGACAAATAAATAACCTCTCAGTAATGTGTTCTCCCTGTGCCACAATTCCTAAAGATACTTCTCTAAAAACCCCCAATAAATTAGCAAAATATGTTATTAAGCTAAGATTTTTTTTTATCTGTCTGAGAAGAGTAGCAGTTTAAACAAATTACAAAGAGAAATTTTTTAGACTGTACTTAATCTCATGGAAGAAAGATGAGCCAGTTAGTAGTTTCAAATATTTCATACCACTGTGGTAATTTCTGGTGCCAGCATATCATGAACATCGGTACTCAGAAAGGAATGCTGCAGGCCTTGGATATGCTACTAAACATTCATGGTTTACAAATCAAGGTACTGTTGCTCCACTGCACTGACGCCAGTCTAGAAGAGCCCCACAGGAGTCAGTTGAGTTACCACCAAAGATGAGAAGAACTAGATCAACGTCAGGCCTTGTATCACAATGTGTAACTCATTAATCCTTTGAAAACAACTAATAGCCCACCAATTCCACCGCTTTCACAATCAGGGAGTTAGGCATTTCCTGGCCCTGGCCTCGGACATATATCATGTTAATTTATTGGAAGAACTGCAGAGATTGACTTCTGACAACTTTTGTTATTATTATGACTGTTGTTTACTTATGGGAATCAGCACACACACTCTGCTAGTCACTGTCCCAAAGAGCTTACTGAAAGAGCTTTCTCCCTTGGACTTCCAAGGGACATGAATTGAAGCCAAGGAGAGTTGCAAGATATTTTCACTTCAGGGTTGTATCCTAGCATGGGATCTATTTCAAGCTGAGCTGACTAGGAATTTGGCTCACTTGCTCTTTGGCTCACAGTGGTGTTGCCCATCAGGTTCATGATGACAAGTGAACAGGAAATTTCGCCACAGCATCGTCAGAATGTTTCAGATTGCTTCAGGTGCAGCATGGAGGCAACCTCTCTGTAGAAACCCTGAGATGTGATACACAATGAAATCACTGTCTCTTGCTCTCCAAACAGCATGCTTGAATGGGCTGTGGTGAAACCTCCCCAGGGAGACAACGGAAGCCTGATCGCTTCACTCATTTAGAGCTGGATAGTAGGAAACACTTATGAATGTACTGTAGGGAGCAATTCTTCTTGGCAGGGTCTGTGTTAAGTGATGTAAGAGACAGCTTTTCAGCTCTTGCTTCTATGCCTTTGAGGATATAGTGTTGCTATTTGCCTTTTTAAGCAGAGGCCTGAGCCTCAGAAGGAATAGTACAAAAGAGGAGATAATCAAATAACTGATTTCCTTGCATGCTTTCTCTGTAATCAAGGAATGTTCAAAAGTGAGATGCTGGGCTAGAGGCAATCTTTGATAGAGTTACAAGGAGCTGAAACGTGAAATGCTTATTGGTGTCCCTTCAGCTCTGTTTCTCCTGTTGCTATCCTTATATTTTCTGTTACACCACGATGCACAGATGCTTTCCTTGAATAGCACTGGAAGATTTTAATCCATATCCAAGATTTTTATGTGCTGTGACATCTACAAGAAACTGGCAGATAATTATAGCTTTGCAGATTCAAAATGGGAATAATGCAATTAAAAAACTGGAAACAAAATATTTGTTGCTAATCAAATGGTGTTCAGTGACAGATATACAAGTGCTGTAATCATGTTCATGCTAGTTCTTGCTAATCTTATATCAGTCTTTTTTCAGGCCTTTTTCTTCCTCTTCAACAAGTTTTTCATTAAGTAGATGGAGCTGTTCCAGAATCAGCTTTCATTCATATTATTGTAAATCATGGTTGAAACCTGTGGTATTATTCCTGTTTTCTGCACGTACAACTTAGATGAGCTTTTAGGCTGTTGCCTTAGGGCTCAATACATCTTGATACCTTTCAAAAAACATTTGAAAAGTGAAAGAACAGTTCTGAGGGTTCTTTCTTTCTTTCTTTCTTTCTTTCTTTCTTTCTTTCTTTCTTTCTTTCTTTCTTTCTTTCTTTCTTTCTTTCTTTCTTTCTTTCTTTCTTTCTTTCTTTCTTTTCTTTCTTTCTTTCTTTCTTCTTTTCTTTCTTTCTTTTCTCTCTCTCTTTCTCTCTCTGTCTCTCTCTCCCTCTCTCCCTCTCTCCACACCCCATCCCCATCTGTCTTTCTTCTCTTTCTTGCCTGTTGTCCCAGGCTCATGTTATCTTCCGTGTCTTTTTTTTTTTTTAAAGGTAATTGTGATGAGGTAGCAGGATAATTTGTAACATCTCCCAGCACTCCAGCGATGCTGTGCTAAAAATCTGAAATACCCACAATTCACAGTTGCTACAATGGCATATCTGCTCTTGCCACTTGTTTGTTCTCTCACCTACAAGCCTGTTCACATGTTAAAATCCTCTCATGTCAAAAATCGTGCACACTGTTAAGCTTCATAAAGACATGAAATGTGAGACACAAGTAATAGCAACCTACTCATATAATAGCATTGAGGCTAGGATTTTCTTGTTGCCTTAGGTGGACTTCAAGCATTTTCTTTTGTATCCCCACCTTTAGAAAAAAAATATTTAATTGTTAACTTTCTGGTTGGCTCAGAATCTGAAGTTAGTGCTGTTCAACTAGTCTGAGTATAATTTTAAAGTGTCCCAGACTTTTGATAGCTGGGCAACCTTTAGATAAAGTTGTGTTATATTAAAGGAATTCAGGAGTAAGGTCAATGGAGTTCTAGGCTATTCAGTAAATTATGAAGACAGATGTGCTATGAAAATTCCTAAGCTATTACACAGAATAGATACAGTAGATGACACACAACCCCTGACTGAAACTGACTTCCAATCCTAATTAGGTTGCAAGTGATTCATTCCAAATTTCCAATTCAACGTGTTCTAAGCCCACCAAGCCATTGCTATAGATGGCAGTTTCTGCTCTGCAGTTGCTGAAGGTGCAGTCCCTGGGCTTAGAACAGTGGTGTTATCTAGTGTTCCACCTGGGCTTACAAAGGTGAAGTACCTCCAGCATGTGCAGGTGCTCAGTATTCAACCTGGTACAAAGTTGTGCTGTTTATCAGGGACTGTGCTGACAGGGTGTCCCAGAGTGTTCTGTTGCTAAGAAATGATTTCTTCCGCTTTCCTTTCTGCTCTCTTCAAGTCATTCTGCTTAGGCCAGCCTCACTATACACCTCAAAACAATTGCTACAAATCCTGCTTGCAACAGGGCAGTAAAACTTTGCCTGTGTCAGAGCTTTGGAAAAATGGGATGGAAGATGGTGCTGAAGAGCAAGTCAGTTTCTGCTGAGGCAACAGGGACTGTTTCTGCTTTCACTTCTAGTATCCCCTGAAAGTTGTACTTATCTTGCTGCTCCTGGTCTCTTCCCGCAGCTCTGTTCTATCTCTGACCACAGATGGAATAATCAGACCTCTGGCACAAACCCTCATGATTAGGGAAGCAGACATCGATTTTGTCGATGGGGCTGGTAAGTTCAGAATGTATTCTTGTTACCTAGCCATGAGCTTCAAGTCTTAGTTAAAAAAATATGATTCATTTCAGTTCTCTCTTCATCTTCTTTAGCAGGTCACACTGGCACTTATTTCATCATCCTTACATGAGCCTAATATCACTTGAGATGGGAGATCACACAATGAGTATATGCATTCCTTTAGGACTAATTATTTAAAGTTGGCTTCCAGCATTTTTTTGTGCATATAGTCTGGGGCCAAAAGATGTATCTCACCTTAGTGTTTAGGAGATGCTAGATAAAGTGAGGCTGAAAAAAGCATGCTGTGTTGAGTGCTGTAATTGCTGACACATTCCTGTGGTATACTTGATCATTAGAACAGCTCACTTAAAACAATATTTTCTTTATAGAAAGGAAGTTGGTAATCGAGTTGTTATGCTTCTCTGCTTTGCATTTTCAGTTTAAAATTCAGCTGGAATTCAGTGTATGGTTGTTGGTAAGCAGAGCATGTTGATTCAAATTTTCATTACCCAATTGAAAGCTGATTTTGTTGAATGTTGTTTAAGCACTTGATTCCTGAAGATTTTCTTGTGCATGCCTTTTGGATTTTAGTCATGTATGTGGACCATTTGAAAATGGTATAATCTCTAACTACACTGTGATTAAAATGGCTGTGACACAGATTTGAATTTGGTCAAGTCTATCCCCAAACCACAGTGACCAAAATGAACCGGTTGTAGAAACCATGCAAGGAAATACATTATGTAAAGTACAAATCTAGCTCTGAAGTATATGAGGCTAAGTGGAGTCTTGCCAAAACAACCCATTTTACTGTTTGGGGAAGAGCTAAACCTCTATTGTTGATGAGTTTCAAGTATTTGTGGCCGGAGTACAGAGTAATACAGGGAAACAGTAGTCCTACACAAGTCCTACTTTTTCCCTCTAAGCTGATAACCGAAGTTGTTCCCACTATGACCTTGTCACTCTCCATCACTCAGGGTCATTCTACTGGCCCAGCCTTTCTCAGTCTCTGCAGTGAAATGCCCTCATCTCACTGTTGCCCTTGCTACACGACAGCATGTGAGCCCCATCTGAATCCCAGGCTCTTCTCTCTGAGATACTCTCCCTGCTCAGACTGTGCTTGCCTATACCACCCTTCCTCAATTTTTCTGGACAATTTGGAAATCTTGGAAACTTTCAAATGCATTCAAAGGGGTTTATGTGATGGAAAAGAAATGAATAGAAAGGGGAAAAGATCATCTTTTTTCTGTGAAATGCTGTCTTTCTAGTAGAAAAGGCTCCTCTCAACAAAGTCTAAAGTTAGTTACCATTTTCCATCAAACTTCCATGAAAAAGATTCCATGCCAAGAATGGATTTCATTGTGTTGGGATTCATCTGATCTCTCTTCAGGTTCGGTGTCTTGTCTACATTGGCCAGCCCTGCCCTTTTGGAGGGAGGGACACTTGCACCTGAGGAAAGTAATCCAGTGCACCTATCTGAAACATCTGCTTTGAGATGGGGTTTCCTGTGCCTCTAGAAGTTGCACAGACAATTAACTCAGGCAAGGTGCTAACCTTTTATGTCCTGTGTTAGGTCAGCTGAATTCTGCGTCAGAAGAGTAATTACAGTAGTTCTTGCAGAGTGTGTGGGACAGGAGAGGGTTGTATTTCTAAGCAGGAATTTCTGAAACTATTTATTATGAAATTATTATTTTTTCATACATTCCCACTAAAAAGTTAGGAAGTCACTCTGAATGAAGAAGTCCTACTGAGTGGGTTAAACCTATGGTGCCTCACTCAGTAAAAGTCACTGTCTTTTTTATTACAGAAATGGAAAATGAATACCGCAAAACACTGCTGGAAAATCCCAAAATAATTAATGTAGATGTAAGCTGCCTAGGCATGTCAGTTAAAACTTTAAATCCTGCATACTTGATTTAAAAGACAAGTTAAATCTCACAAAACTACTAAAATCCATTAAAAGAGAAGTGCACTCATGAAAGTCATATAGATTGCAGACTAGAAATTTTGTCAGCAGTGACTCCCTGCGCTCCCTGATATCTGTGAATAAAATGTATATCCCTGCCATGAAACATTGAGTTCACACTATACACAGACTGTTTTTTGTGAGGTCTGTACTCTTTCAATATGTCTTGAGAACACTTTGTAAGCAGCATTCAAAGTCCCAGTCTGAGATCTGAGGGATATAATTCTTCCATGAATTAACACAGAAATAACCACTATGTCTGGACTGATCACCTAACTTCCTTTGCCAGTCAACAGAAAGAAAAATTCCCAGGGAGAGTCACCTCATCTTGAAAAAGGCACATAAACAACTGGCAAACCCTTTCTACCAAGGATATGAGGGTATCTGTTTAGGTAAAATTAGGTAAAATTTTGGTTACTCTAATGTCAGGCAAGATGAACAGAACACTCCTCTTTTTAGGTTACTAGAACATAACGCTTGCAAGGCAAGCACCTAATCAGGCTGCTGGAAGTTGTGCAGGAGTACCATATGTGACCCTTTGCTTCAAATTTTAACACATGAAATTATTTCAAGGGAGTCTAATTAAAAGAGGATACAAAATTTCAGCTGATATTTGTGGATGTTACCATATTTCCCTACTTCCATAAACATACACTCCTGCTTGCTTCATCTTTTGTTGTTTGAGACCTGGTTTTAGTCCAATTGTTCTTAGAAATTCTTCACACTGTGGAGCATTAAACTTCATCAGCCACTCAGGAAGAATGACAGTGAAAGATCTCTACCATGGATTTCTGTGAGCTCCAGTCTTCTTTTAGGCACTGTTATGAGACTATTGGATTGATTTTTCAAGCCAGGCTTCAAAAGAGTAATCCAGTAACAGAACTGCTTAATATTTAATTGTTAAATGGAGCAATTATTGCATAGTGTGAAGGTTTCAAGTTCAGCCTCCCAGTACTTTTTGAGTTTGAAATTAATTGCACCAACAAATGGCCTCAAAATTTAATGTAAACAAAGCCTTTTACTGGCATAAATCTTTCTGTAGTCACCATGAGGGAAAGCAAAAGGGAAGTATGGGGTTGATTCTCCCTCTGCTATGTCTCAGATACTGTTTATTCTGTAGCGCATTATTTGTTTTAGCTTGGTGGTTCTTTTTAAAATGTCTTTACTAGACTGGAGTGCTACAATTTTAAACCTCACAGGGAAACTTTAGCAAGTTATGAATAACTAGGGAGTGGGATTTCAATGTAATTCAGGAATGAGAACCAAGCAAAGAAGAATATTCAACCTTTTCATGGAAGGACTGAGTATTCTTTTCAAAGTCATATATCAAAAAGCCACATACAATGGAAACATTCTCTCTCCCTAGAACATAAAAGAAGAGGGAACTGCCTGTTATGTGTTCTGAAATGATCCCTTTTCATTACAACTTCAGAATTTTTCTCTCTGGGGATAGCTGACTTCAAACCATGAAGAAAGGGAGAAACGACATCATACTATTTCCATTAAAAGCAGCCATGTGTAACCTATATTTTTTCCTTTACTCTCTTTTTTCCCATTTCACAATAATATTTGCATTCCAAAAAACTTAGTCTCTTTTTTTGATGCGCTGAGATTAAGCAAATGAGGTTGCTGCTGACAATGTTGTTCATACCACTTGCATGCTCCTTGTTTTAAGCCAGCAGCAGAGAAACTGCTATGTCTGTGTGAAATTCATTAGAAAACAAAACATTCTATGTTTCTTCATTTGGCCTGATGTTTCTTGTTTACCATAATTAAGTTATAAGAAAATCATCTTACACAATAGAAATACAAAATTCTCTCAGTCTTATAAATGCATAAGCTAGAATTGACTAGATTTTTTAAAAATGATCCCATGTACAGTATATTCAGAAAACTCTTGTATATGAACAGTCAGAAAAGAAATAAGAATAAATGATTAGGAAACAGTAGAAGAAATCTGGAGAAAAGAAAATAAGTATGATAAGGCAAAGATTTCACCTGACTTTTAATATAGCAGAGAAATACAAAATTAACACAGATCAGTCAGCGTAACAGAAGGAACATAAAAGAAAAAGCAACATGGTCCTAGAGAAGAATTTTTCTAAGTTCAATAAGACTGGAGTAAGAAACAAACTTTGGATTTATCAGTATTAGAAATATAAAACTACTGTCGGAAAGCTTAGAGATGAGAGAAACAAAATGAATGTGAAACATAGACTAAAAATTGAAAGAGAAAACAGCACTTGCCATTCATATACTGTTCTGTAGATGTTCAAAGCAGTGTACAGATATTACCAATTAACTCCTGTATAATATCTGTTTGAGGCAAATAGATTCCCTTTATACAAATCAAAAATGTAAAATACCTTGACTAGGGACCTCATAATAGGATGAGACCACTTTAGTCTCATTCTTGTGTTTATCCCCTCAGGTGATGATAGACCACTAATCAAAAGACTGTCTAAAGCATATTATGTAGTGCACATTTTCTATTCCTACAGTCAATTATTTCTTTATGAACTTCTGAAATGTGAACTATCAGCAAAAAAGTAAGATAATGGTATAAAATATTAAAACCACATAAAACCAAGTTCTATTAAGGATTACATATTTTGTAAAAAAAGGGCAATGGGAAAACACTCAGATTTGTCTGGAAGCCTGAGATGGTTTCTCAAAGCATATTTTACCAGTCCTGTTGCTGTGCTTACTTAAACCTGGATTCTTCCAAATCTGCACGTCCTTACAAGATGTTATTAGCAGAATCTAAAGCAATTCATGGATTACAAGCAAAATTAGCAAGTGTATTTAACATTTGCATGTTGATGCAAATGCATATTGGATGTAACTTGCTGGAAGCTTCAAATTACTGACCTTCGTAACATACATGTGGCAATTGTGTTTCTGAAAAAGATTTGCATATGTAGCTTGAATTGCTAGTGAATATAAGGAAAAATTGTTTTAAATTCCTTAGAAAAAGTCATCTTCTCTGATGAAGACTGTAAATCTTGCTGTGGGTATTGAAATTAGAAGGCACAATAGAGATATTCATTATGTATAAAGAAAATGACACGATATGTTTGAACAGGATATAAGATTGCTGTTATCTCATCCTGCTTGCTACAATAACAACACGGTATAGCAGCATAAATTTTGTATTGTCTTTTCTGGAATTTAGAAGAATAACATTGGATACCGAAGACACCTCTGTTTCTTCCTGGTGCTTCCAAAGATGAAGGCATGAGTATATTTCTTTCTTTGTCCTTGGTTCATTCTCGCATCTATACAGGCTTTCAAAATGTTTGCTGAATAGCTATGGGAAGTGATCTGGATGTCCAGTATGCTCCAAGTGATGTTAGATTCCTCCTTTGTTTTATGAAAACTCTGTTCTATATTATTCCCAGCCTTTAAGTGGTTTATGATCTTTTTCCACTGCAAATCATCTGCAAAATTGATTAATATGCTTTCTTTCAATCATCCCTGAAACTATTGTACACAGAAAATCCCCAGAAGGCACCCTCTCTCAATTAGTACTGGGGTTTTTTTGAAGGCATTTCTCTGCATTCCCATACTACAGATTATGACATCAAACAATTGAGATTAGGATCAGAGTCTGAACAAGCAGGAAGGACATATGTTCTTAGGGGGAAAGATCTCACACACAGAGATATTTTCAGTAAATGGCAGATTATAAAAGCTCAGCAAAAGCCCAGGCTTTAAACTGCCTTATTTTAAATATTGCTCATTCCTCTGCCACTTTTAGAGCAATATTTGGTCCTCATGAACACAGAAACTGATAGCATGTGACCTAGTCAGCCCTGGCAAAAGTCTGGAGTAGGCACCTCTTATTCATATGGAAGTTTTTGCCAGAACCCCATGCACAGTGTTGCCAGCTTTCACCAAGTTTTCCTGAGGAACTGAGGCAACTTACTCTCATTTTGGACCTCAGACAGCTTTTAGATGGCCCAGAGGAGCCCTTTGCTATGGTTCATCTCCTTGCTTTTTGCCTCCAGAGGAAGAACAAACCAGGCATGGGCAGGGAGGCAAATGACAGAAAGCTTTTCCTGAGGGAACATTATTCTCATGATCATGCTTTTGTCCATTCAACTTTTCTTTTCTTCTTACATGAGTAAGGATGGGAGGAGGAGAGACACTTCGTGGTGTCACCCAGCGGCAGGCCCTTTCCAGGGCTGGAGAGGAAGCAATGAGAAGAAATAAAGGCTTGTTTTCCCCAAGCTCAGGCTGCCTGGTGATTTTTGATCCTTTGGATGTCGACTTACAGAAGTAAGAGCCTTATTCTGGAGTTCCTGCTTTAGGGAGTGCCCCACATATTATTAGGTATAGAGTACTTAGAGAAGAAGAAAAGTGACCCAGGTTCCTGTGACTGCAGGGTTCTTTTCTTTTATGTGTGGTTTTGCATAGTGCTATGGTCAAAGACAGGCTTCAAGGGAGTTGCAAAGTTCCTCATGTCCAAAGTTAGACACCAACAGTTTGCTTTTTAATAAAAAAGTGAACACTATTTGTCATGATTAATAAGCAATGAGATCTAATACATAGTCCTATAGGTAATTTTACTACAACACGATTTTGAAATTGATGGCCATATAAATGCATATTTGATGTAGACAAGAGGGTGTATTAGTTTGATCATGTAGGTGGCAGAAATTAGTTAGAAAGCTGGCCTCAGTGTTTCGATATCCAAAATGCCTATTTAGCTCAGATACTCTGATTTTGGGGGCCCATATGCCTTCTTATCTACTTAAATGAGGCACAAACTTCGCAAAACACAAGTGTGATGATATTAGCAATTAGGCCCATATTTTGAGATCTAGTTATATCAAACAAGATTTTTTATAAATGAAGAATTTTTAAATTTTGGAACTCCTTTGGTCTCCAAAAGCCAGTACCTCCTGGGCATTTTCCTCATTGACTGACCTTTGTCCTATAAAAAAATAATACCTACACAAGCTGTCAGATGCATTTGAGCATTCATTATTTCCATGGTCAATAACACAATAGCTGCATGACAACAGAAACAGCAAAACAGATTAACTCCCTCATATCAATAGTAAAGAGCTGTTTGTCTAGCACAAGTACAATAAAATGTACATGTTATTTTTTAAAAATCACAGCTATCCCTGACTGAAACTGTAAGAGAGTAGAATGAGCCAGCAGAATGTAATGAAAAGTGTATTTTAACCTTTTCTTGTCACTGTGAGGATTTTCTGTTTTCTATATAAAATCTTATATGTATTTTTAGGGTTTTTTAAACATTACAGCACTGTCTACATAAAAATGACATTTTATTAGTTCACCTGACATTTTTACATAAACTCCAAGCACATTGTGACCTTCTTTATAAGCTAAACAGTAGTTCCTAGAATGTGTCTTCATCAACATAAAACTTCAGGAGCGATCAGATGAAAATACTTGTCTCTTAATACCAGTAAACTGTATGCTTAACCACTGATTTCTCTTCCTACTTGAATTCAAAGGAAACAATTGATCTGATCCAAGTGTTTCTTCATACTTAGAGAAGAAAGCTATATTAAGACAAAGAAAATACTTAAATTATGTGGTCTGGTCCTATATTGTCTAGAGATCTGAAAACATCATTCTAACATTTTCCCTGAAAAGGATTCATTCATACAGAAAACCAAAAGGAAAGGAAGTGGGAAGTTTGTTGGGCAATGCTTATTTTTGTGAACATACAAACTCAGGCTAGAGTTGGTTTATTGGGTCAGATGATACTTCATCATATGAAGAAACATCTTTAAGAAATTAGGCACATCCTAGAGGCTTAGTTTGAGCATTCCATTTATATAGGACTGAACTAAACAGTGCATTTCCTTAAGATCCAAAAGGAACCTTTCTTTCCCCTACTCTTCTGATGTTTAATTTTAAAGTTTTCCAACCACATATGGTTGATGTACTTAGGACTGCTGGAGCAGTGAAACCAAGAATAAGAATTTAGCGCTATAATTTCATGAACATTAGGAGACACAAGAGCCCTCTGTTAAGTGGTTGACCCAGAAATCAATCTCTTGAATATAGATGCTTACTAGTTAAAAAAAGAATATGATTTAATTGATTACAGCAGCCTTCATTATGCCATGGATTAGAAGTTGAAATGGCCATTATTGTATAAGAAAGCAGAAGGTAGGGTACAAATGAGAGAGTTAAGATAGCATATAGAAAAACAAAAAAATGCCACATTTTATTGTGTACAGGTTTCCTACAACTTGGAAAAACATAAATACAATGTTGCTAAGATAGGACATTCTGGTAGCAAGAAAAGTGAACAGCAATTTTTGAAAACAACCCTGAACTAGGCATACTGATGTCTAAGAAGCTCAGGAGTGTTAAAATAAAAGGAAAATGGAAATAAAGAGCTAATTCCTATGCTTTTACATATCGAAGGCCCAGTAACAGGAAGGAAAAGACACAGGCATAGCAGTGCTTGAGTTCACACAGATATGTTTATCTGATATTTTTTCTACTCCTGTGACTTACGAAAAATGCAGGAAAGAATTGAAAAAGGTAGATTATTCTGGTAAAATGGAAATCTTCCTTCAAAGGCCAAGCACCATCTTCTGCCTCTTCAGCAGGGAAAATTCACAGAAAGCTCTACAAACGTTCTACCTTCCTTTAGCTTGTAGGTATTTCAAGGAAATTGATCTGTGTGAATGATAACAAAGGCAAAATTTGGGATAGGGAAACTGACTTATACTTATGCCAAGGGCTGAATACAGTGTGAGGCAAAAGTTAATTAAAGGTATTAGCAGTTGCTTTGAATTCTGTGAGCAGAAGGATAGTAAGCAAGTAAAGTTAAGAGAGATGAAGCTCCTTAGCACATAGTGTGCTGTCTGACTGCAGTTTTCTGGGCATTTTAAAGTCTAGTAAGTATGACTTCTGGAGACCTTTAAAATGAGAATTACAGTATCTGATGCAGGAAATGCTTATGGTATAGCCAAGGATTGTTATAGGGATGGATCCTGGGAACAATTCAGGAAAAAAAAAAAAGCAGAAATTCATATAAAGAATATTTTTGTTTGTTTGTCAAAGAATAATCACAGATTTGTAGGTTCAGAAGTTGAAATTTGAGATACAGAGAATGGAATTTATGCCACAATGATGGAACTTTTTGCTGACAAAATAGTTTCATTCAGAAAAAAAACAGTACACAGAGAAGCTGAAAATCCTGGCAGAAAAGTATGGTATGGAGATATCAGGGAGGTACTTCTCTGATCAGAGAAGGATCTGCAGCTGTTGTGCATGAGCACTTGTAATAAATTGATTTCTTGAGCACATAGTGAGAATACGTTGTTCTTGATTTGACTCATATCTCCCTAGCAGCGTTTTCATTCCCGGTGAAGCTTTACTTATCCTTGTGTTTCGCTGGAAGAAGTGTGCAAGGTGCTTCTTTATCTTTCTCGTGGTGAATATTGAGGTGACTAGTGTCAGGTCTAGTCATCCTCTGCACACAGAAGAAAATTTTATATTAACCTTTAATCATCTGGTATTCCTCTTACAATATTTAACTCACAGACGCAAAGCTCCTAAAGCACATGCCAACTTGACTGAAAGTATAATTTATAGTTGCTCTTTGTCAATGGAAAAATATTTGTACAAAACATGAAATGCAGATGTACACAGTTTGTAGACACCACTGACAAATATCACTAAAAGCGAGGTAGATAAATAGAACATGCTGGCATTTTCATTATTTTCACCTCCTTCTATATAGTCTAAAATCTAGAGGCAGCTTTGCAGTACATCATCAATTTTAAAAGTTTTAAAAACTAAAGAAAATGCTCTTTTTCTGGAATAGTAACTTTTCTCTTAAAAGTATTTAATTATATATATTTTATATATATATATAAAATATATTTTTTATATATATAGCATTTTATTTTTAATATATATGATATTCTATAAATGGGTTTGTACCACCCATGACAAGGTTTGTAGTTATCTGCTGTGTTGTTTTTGTTTTACAAAATGTTTCTTTTTTAGGATAATATCCTTTCTAGCTGTAATTATGCACCTTTCATTTTCCAATTAAAAGATAATGATGGAAAATTTTCAGTTGTTCTGTCTCTCCTAGATTGCCCACTTATCTCCAGGATAAAACATTTTTGAAACTGTACCGTCTATCTGTGCCTTGACAACACTTAATTTTTTCAGCCTAAATAAATTAGACCCATCAAAAGACTTAGTGCTACTATTCTTGTTTCATCCTATGTCAGTCTCATTATTTCATGATATGCAGCTCTTCCTTCATTCAACAGTTCCCTTCAGCATTTCTACAGTATCTTCTGACTGTAGCAGCCCTCTGGTTTTGAAACTTGTTTATATAATTTAGTGATCCTAAAGACCTGGCTGTCCTTTTGTACTCATGTTTATCCCATCCAAAACCCATTTTCAACCCTTTTGACATTACTTCTCCCAGACCACATGGGAGAGCACTAAATAGGCTTCATAAATTCCTGTACTTAAGCATCAAAGAACCTATACCAGCCCTACTGGCGTGGCAAGTCATATTACATCTTTTGTAGATTGATACACATCTGCAGGGGGCAAGGTCTTTCTCATATATCTTTAAAACTGCAGCTTAAAACTTAAAAAGATGAATTAACATTTTAATACAAACATAAGAACATCGTTTACTTGGGAAAATGCACTGAAGTCATCCAGAACAGCATACTCCAAACAGAAGTACACCACATAAAACACGCCTCCCTCTGTGGCTACAACTCTTTCTATTTCTTGTATACAGATGTTCGTGTGGACAGTATGGGGAACATCTCATGTTGCACTCTGATGACTACCAAGAAATACTACTGACAGTAGTATATTTTCTCCCAGTCGCTCTCCCTCTGTATTCAGCTCAGCCCCCTGCTCCACTGTAGGGATCTTACACTATAAATCACAGGGACACTAGAAACTTCTGGCTAAGTGTTTAGAGGACCCACAGAGTGTTTGGTTTCTTTGCAGAAGAGGAGTTCTTTATATATACAAATCCTGGCTCTCACCAATTTCAGTGGGAGCCACAGGGCTATATGAATCTGGAAGATGGTGGGGAGAAGGCTCTGCGGGTGAGAGATATAGCTACATACTACATGAGGCAATGCTGATATTAAACTGACCCTGGGGTTAGGTCATAAAAACTGGATCCTGTCCTCACATACAAAAAATCTGAGCATCACAATGCCTATAATTTCTACCCCACCGAGGCATTTTAGAATCCCTGTGTGGCACTTCAGACTCCCTGCACTGTACATACTCAGCATCAGCCTGGGTGCAAGACACTTATGAGTAGCACCTTGGCTTCCCCACGCTATGCCACCCAAAGCAAGGAATAACCTAAAATTAACATGCTAACCTTACTTACAACTACAGCTGGAAGGAGGAGGGCATGCTCTCTGCCTTGGAAGAAATCTCTATCATGGAGACAAACTGTTAATTGGCAGAGATGTGCATCAAGAGAAATTGGTAATGGGAAAACATGCACTTTGACATGAGCTGGAGCAGGAAAAGGAGAGAAGAAGAAAGCCTCATAAGGGATAGCACTAGGGAATTTTTTTATTATTATTATTATGGGAACATTAGGAGGTGAAAAGTAACCTTCGGAAACCTGTGTTGTTCATTAGAAGAACAAAACATTGTTCAGGCATGACCCTGCTCCTTCGCATTAAAGACAGCACTGACATCTGATCCGATATGGGAAAAAATAGCTGATGAAAAAAGGGATTTCAGTGAATAGATTTCCATTTAAACCTAGCGACGGCAAGACAATAGAAAGATATAAGCAGCTTCTTTAGACCTAATTCAGTGAAGGTTTAAGGACATAGAAAGCCCCTCAGAAAGCTGATACAGTCTGGTGGCAGGGCAAAACGGGCTTCCAGTGCTTCAGCAGAAAATCTGTTATTACTTAAAAATAGTGGACATTTGTTAAAATTGTAGCTATTTCTCATCAACTTTAGACTGCTACTATTTATTAGCTTAGACGCCACTGATTCCAAAAGGCCATGGCAATTCCTATGCAATAAGAAGAAAAATATGTTTTTGACTCCCAGAAAAGTTTCCCTCCCAGCTCCCAGTTTCCCGCTCAGGCTCTTTGTGAGGCGAGTGGTGACATTGGCTTTTGTGAAGAAGAACCACATATGCAATCCAGACCTCTTTGGACAAGGCGCCATCATTCATGTTGCTCACGTGTTGACAAACACTTTGGTTGTGTTGCTAAGGCAATGGTGCTGGTGTAGCAAACACATCCCTGTTAAACACCCCCCGAGGGCAATAGGGCTGGAGGGCAGCAGGACCAGATGGCTCCACTCATTCCTGGCAGCTGGCCACTGATCTGTGCTGGGATGACTGGTAGCTGCTTTCCAGCAGGACAATCAGTTCAGAAGGCTTGTGTGTTGCTTTCCTTTAATTACCTCTTTTCGAGAAACATATCAAAGGCCATTTTCTTCTTCTAAGGAACGCATTCAGTCACTCAAAACCTTTCAAGGCAGTGCAGGCTGCAGCAGCAGTGTGAATGATCACTGAGGGTCTTGAAATACAGATGTGCAAGGGGCAGAAGCAAGAGGCAGACAGTCGCTGTGGTTTGCAGCCATAAAGGGCAGCTGCCCTTCCCCTGGACTTTGCCAGTGGCTTTCCATATGGCACACCCCTTCATAAAACCCTAAGTATTTGGACAGCCCCATGTGTTTGTGGTGAGGGCATAGGAGGTGTCATGAGAACAGGAACAGGAGAGCATGATGATGCCAGAACAAAATGCAGTTGAATGCTTTATTTTCTTTTATTTTTTTTCACACAAGGGTTAAAAAACAAAACAACAAAAAAAAAAGAGCAATGCATACCTGCTCTTATTCCTCCATTTCTTTTATTTTCATTTCTCATTGCTTGGAGGAGGAGGAGGGAGGTGGAGAACATCGATGGAGGGGGCTTGCCGCAAAACATGAGTTTCTCATCTTGCCTGTGTGTGCGTATCCAGTTTCCTGTCCTTGATCCCAGATTATTTTCTCCAGTCAGGAGACAGCTGGTTTGGCAGAGCCGAGCAAGGGGCGGCTCTGAGTGCGGTGCTGGGGGAGCAGGGCAGGGAAGGAGGGCTGCCATGGCCAGGCAGCAGGAGCTGCGCTCGAGGCCGTGTGCTGGTGACTGGCGGCAGCGAGAGGTCCTGTGAAAGCCGGCGGGGCAGCCTCCCCTGGCTGCCCTCCAACCAGCGCTGTTCACAGGCCTGTTCTCAGCCTCGCCTCGTCCACAGGATCCAACCGGCCACAGAACAGGAATCCTTTTTTTATTGGCCTCAAAGGGGTTCTTTGATGGGCAGGCCCACGCCTGCCATCGCTGTTTGATGCCCCGCTGCTGAGCCGACCTCTTGCCCCCTGGCCTCGCCCCAGCTCAGCGGCAGGTGACATTCCCTAATCCCACAGATGCCCCGAGGGGGTCTGAGCCCCAGCATGGGGCACAGCCAGGTCACAGCACCTCCACCAGGACCTGTGCTCGGGGCTGAGTCCTGTCTCCCACACAGGAGCAGGTGGTGGTTGCTTGCATGGTGTTCACACTGTATTTCCCTGGTAAGACTTCGGCCTTTCACCCCACAACTGTCCTAAGAGAGGGTTTTGGAGAGCGCCTGCCCCTCCAGAAGGCACAGTAGCTGGTCTCCGCCTGGCAGTCCCGGCTATTTCGGGGGTCCTGGAGCAGCCGTCAGCACGGGAGGCGTCCTCCCAGTGTTGGGGCACAGGGGAGCCCTCACCGCAGTGGCACAAAGAGGCTCTTTGGCATCGTGTGGTGTCTGGGTTTTGTGGCTGGGCTTTGGAGACCATATATCCCAGCTTTCGTGCACCTCAGGAAAGGAGCGGGAATTGACTCAAAGAAAATAAATAAGGACTTTTAAAGACTTGTTTATTTATGGGCAGGCTTTCATGCATGCATCTTACAGCACTCGGCATAAAATATAATTAAAACAAGCATCACACTGAATATGATTCAGAAAATAAAAATGTCTTTAAATACAGTTTAACTGCCAGCAGCTCAACATTCTTCATTCCTCGGGGGAAGGAGTAAGAGAGACATGAAGTTATGTGACTCTAGAAGCCACAAGACATGGGTATTTTTAGAGGAAGCACAACCAGGGGAAGCAACTGACCTGTGACAAGGGTTTAATACAAGAAACGCTCCTGCAGCCACCCAGCTCCTGAGGGCAGTCGAGCAGCCTCAGTCAGGCCCTTGGGAGAAGGATGGAGGGGGAGGTCAAGACCCACCAGCTCTGTTCCTGCAGCTGGTCTTGGACACCCCATGGAGGCATACCTCCACGCAGACAGATCTTCAGACGCTTCTATTGGCTGGCCTGTCTGAAGGCTAGTTAACATCAGTAAAACAGTGTGAGATCCTGAATGCCTGCCATGAGTTTTCTGCTATCCTCTGCTGGGTTTTCTTCTCCTTTATTCCCATTCAGCTCACAAGCAGAGAGGCAAGTAAAGCTGCCTTGTGGGGGCACCCTGCAATGCTGTGCAACCACAGAGACAGGAGGTGCTTCCTGCAGCTCCATGCCATATCTTACAGTGCCTGCTACCAAACTGGGACAGTATGAGCTTGGTTACCACCCTGGAAAACCAGAGATGCTTTTCTACATTTGTCACTTTGTTTGCCACCAGTATTGAGCTGAGCCAGCACTCTTGCTCACAGCCTCTGTTGAGCAATCAGAGATGAATACACGCAAAAGCTAAAGTAAACTGAACCTGTAATTGGAATCTTTTTCTTTCCTCCTCACGATCGTATTTGCCAAGTCAGAGGAACACTTTTTTGAATGTAAATACCAGTCTGGTGTCATGCCATAGAGCTGGAGAATATGGACTTACCTAATTTTTTTACCTAAAGACATTTTATCACTTGTGTGACTTTTCAAAGATTTTTACCAGCAATCTTTCCATTAGACATAGTGGGATAAGGATGTTTTTCGTGAGATTCAATGGGGACTTTATTTTAAATACCTCTGGAAAATAATGTTAGTTTAAAAGTGTTGGTGTTTTCCCACATTCTTCAGTGTAATGTAGGTAATTTTTAAACTTTGTTCCCTGTTAGTTTCATATTTTAAGTTTACTATCTTAACAATTTCTGGAGCAAGAGCCTCAAATTCATTCTCACAGAAGTGTTGTTCTAAACCTGAAGCAAACATTGGGAGGCACCGAAGAATCAGGATTTTTTTATGAGCAAGTTAATTAATACTGTAGATTTAGATTTTTTTCTTTTTTATGTATTACAAGTCATCTCAATGTATGCAGCACAATAGGTGCCTGTCCCTGTTTTTTCATTTCCCCATCCTGTGTGTAAAAGAAAATACAATTCTGCTGCAGCTCCTGTTCCAATTGAGGGCAATAGCAAAAATGTGAAAAGAGTCAGGATGAACTTTGTTTAACTGCAGAATATATAAAGTAAAAGTTACTCTTAAGAAAAATAAGTTTTAGATTACAGATTTAAGAAATCAAGGACCTGAAGTGATAGATTTGTACATATAATTGAAAATTCTTGAAACTCAGACATTCTTTTTTATTGTCAGAAGCGTTAGTACTTTATATGCATAATTGTAATTATACTGAAGTGCCTCAGGTTTTTTATAAAATGCAATTTGCGTATAGAAGAGATATATGTTCTTACTATTTAATTTTAAATGTGTTTTCCAAGAGGTGATATTTCACTCTCTGTTGCTTTTTCTTACACTAAGTGTTTAATTTATTTATAAATTTGTGTGGTGGATGAGTGTCTACATTGCATGCACCTAATTGGACAAAAAACGATACAGACATCAGAAAATGAAGACAGTTTGAAGCTGTGTACTAGTATGTTTTATAAATACAGGTGCTTTCAATTCAGGATTTTTACCTTGAGCTTCATCTTTCCATCGCACCCTGAGAGAACAGGTAACGGGTAAGGAAATGAAGAGTCAACCTTGGAGCAAGTTTTTTTCTGCTAAATTGACTGGAATTTTGCCACTGATTTTACAAGGAATGTGTCTGAACCAGCATTTACCCCTATTATGTAGGGTCTAGCTCTGCCACATATTCCAGGTTATACACAATACAGTGGGTTCCTTCATGGGGGAGTAGGTAGTGACTTGATCAATGCGTTTGACCCAGACAATGAAGCTGCTAACCTCAGTTTTCACTAATACAGGCAAACCCACAAAGGTCATAAACAGATTGCATGTGGTCATATGTTTAGGTACACAAATATATGCCAGTAGTCAAGGCACTAGGGCACTGCCCAGGTGTTTGCTACTTGATGTTCATAAGTGGGTTTGGAGGAGGAAAGGGGTCAAATAATGCAGTAGGGTGGGGAAGTTGAAAGGTGGTACAATGATGCAGAAAAATATTCAGACTGTTGTAGAGGACTGGTGTTCCTTTTCAACTTGTTGTATTTGAGGAACTTATCAAAAATTTTTACCTTTTTGTTAATTTACCTACAGTTTGGTGCTCTGAACAGAGAAGACAAGTGGGAAAAATGAATTTGCAAATGAAACCCCAGTGCTGAATGTCCTTTAATAGCCTTGTGGGTATGACTGTTGCCTTGAAGACCTAACACTCCACTACATATTCAGGTTAACTGGATCTACTGAACATAATCTTGTAACTAGTGTAAAACCTACAGATGCAAAATCTCAAACTGCTATATAAACGGGTTTGGGCATTATCCAAATGCTCATTTTCAAGTACCTAAATCCAAATTTGTGAAAATTACTTTTTGGGTCTCAAAGCTAAAAACTGTATTTGTGTTCCTTACCAATCACTGAATATTTCAGCTCTGTCCAAAGGCATGGTTGTGTTTTCCCATGGACCCAGAGGAAATGGAGCGTCTCATTGCCCTACAGCTGTGACTCCCCCTGCAGTGAATAGGTGATGATAGATGGGACATTGGCTTTGGAATTCACATCGTTTCTGAAATCCCATGTGCTTGCTGGTGGGCATGGCAGTGTTTTTTCTCATCATTTTATGCCCCAAATTTCCTTCTGTTGGTTTATCTTAGAACAGATAAAGAAAATTACTGTACTTGTATGCATACATGACTATTATTTGAAAAAAACCCCTCAGATATTTCCTGCTCTTTTTTCTCTCTTGCCTCCTGCATAGCCCAGCCCAGTCCACCCTGGGGAAATGCTCTTCATGCTGAGGGCATGCATTGTGTGGGTACTGGCAAGTTCTCAGGGAGGAGGGAGGCAGCAGCTGAGTCAGAAGCGCTGTGGTAGTGCTGAGCTGGGGGCAGTAAGCAAAGAAAGAGCAGAGAGACAGTTCTGCTAATGAGCTTTCTGGTGGCAGTGCTGTTCTCATCAGGACTGTTTGTTTTTACAGGCTACCCTTTGTTGACTTTAGGCTTGTTTTCCTTGCCATGCAATACAAATATTCTCAGGCGTTAAGCTTTCCTTGCCCCTATTGCCTTCTTTTCATGTGGGACCATGGAGGCGCTAAATTTAAACTTGATTGATAGCGTTTAATCCAGAGAGGGTCAGGGTGATATTTTTCTGTTAAATGTTCTCTGGTTTGCTTCTTCTGTTTACAATCATGTCTTTAAAGTACTGTAGTAAGTCCTCCTTCACAATGAAATCTTTTCTGCTTTCCTTACCACTGTGGGATAGTTGCTCTTAATTATGTGGAGCCTTATGCCGCTTTGTCTGATCCTAGATGGAAAAGAACAACAGCCATGGGCCTTTAAACCAGATGATGCCATGACTTGCATACTTGCTCCCATTATAATAGATCACAGACCCTGAATTCCACTGTTGTAAACCACTAAACATGGAAATACGAAAGCGGTCCTGGTTGTATTTTCCCTTTCCTGACAGTCTTTGAGAAACATCTTCCTTGAGCAACCACATGTTCAGCATAACCATATGAGGTTTTTTCATGGCACTGAAGACAGTAATCTTAGTGTCTGTCTCAATACGGGATGTAAGTAAAAATTTTCTCTCTACCAGATGTCTGTGCAATCTTATGTGCATTATTTACACATACTTTGAGCATGATACCTCTTGCTGATGTAAACTAACTGGATGCATAGGCTTTTACTGACTTTACGTAGTTTATACTATCACTGCCTCTGTGTCAAAACTGACATTCTTAGCAAGGTGGGGAGGTTTAGGGCTAGGAAAGGTAGAGTATCTTTACTTAATGCTTAACACATTTTATTTTTTTAAAGAAATTTTCTGGAGAATATATGCGCTTTTATGGAGGAGTTACAGTCTTTTGTTTTCAAAAATAACTCTTCCAGCTCTGACGAAATGTGCAGACACATAAAAGCAAATGAAAGAAAACCACCTGAACCACTGTGTGAAGCTGGAATGCTTTTTAATGGTTTAAAAAGCCCTTTTCATTTGTTTGCCTCTAAAGTCATATTCTTCAAGATGTACCTGCAGTGTTCCTTAAAGTACATTGACAGTCATCTGCCTACACAGGTGTATGAGGTTAACAAATCAGTGCTTTACCATGGTATAGTTCATCAGGACTAGAAATTACATTTTATGAGTTGTTGGCAAAGCTACTCTAAAAAACATATGTCCTGACTTTGACACTATTCTTGAGGAGTTGGTACTATGTGTTCAGACAACCTTTAAAAAAATGTCTTAAATATACAGAATTTTGAGTTTAAATTATTTTTAAAATGAATCATGGCAACAACCTACCTCACAGTTTAGAACCTTGGCATTTTGTACACATGATTCTGCAGAAACCACTTGCTTCTGCAAGAGCTAAAGGGTATATTTTCATGCAGAGCTATGCAGGTATATGTACACACATTCAAACCTTCTACCTCATGAAGAGGAAGAACACATTTAATTAAGTAATTACACCTCTTGAACTATGTTGCTAACATCTTTAGGGTCTGACTGCTAGGAAACTGACAACACTAGACTAGCTTATGTGTTAAAAATGATACTGGATGAAATATTATTTGTCAATTGGAAGTGGAAAACTTGGAAACAGAAAATTACCCTCCTGAGAAATACAAAAACAATGCAACACGCCCACCCTGCACTCCAAACCCTTCAAAAGCCTGACAAGAAAACATGAGGAAAGCACTTAGGAAGAACTGGATCCTAGTATTTGTCCAAGACCCTGTGACCCAGTGAACTGCTTGAAAATGGAAAAAGGGTCGACTCACATTTTAAGAAAGAATAATGAGAAAAAAGATGAGCAGATGTCTGCATCTTATATATCCAAGAGGAGGACTTCACTTTACCTAGTTTAGTTGCATAAAAATTCATTGTCTTTCTGGTGCAGTACTTTCACCTGCATGGGAGGCAGGACTGGTCATAGAAATGTCTGTACTAGTTGAGAGCAAAGGTCCCTTTTACCTGGTCTTCCTTCTTCATAAAAGTCCATAAACAAATGATTAGGTGTAAATAAGCACAGGGATACAAGAATGTATGCTACTTCACTCTTTAAGTCCTCTGCCATGTCCAAATTTTTTGAATTAATAGAAATTTTGGGAACCTGATGGAGTTTTTCAGTTTAGTAACCATCAATGGATCCTTGCTCCAAGTACATCTCCAGTCTGTCTTTGAGCCCATGCAAACTCTTCACTTGGACAGGAACAGCTGCAGATCTTTGTCCCATGAAGAACTATCCCCTTTTGTTTGTTGCAGCCCTGGATCTTACTGGCTTTGTATGACAGTTCTTACTTCATATATTTGAAGAGACAATAAAAAGTTAAATCCTTCTTCAGGCTATTCATGATTTTGTGGACATCTATTATATTTCACTCAAGCTGTCTCTTTTTCAGCCTGAAGACTTCTCCTTCTCCTCCTCCTCCTAATCCTCAGTTGTTCCTCATGGACAAGATGGTTCATGTCATTCTCATCTTTATTGTGCTTTTCCAGTTTTCATATACCCTTTTCAAAAGACGGAGAACAGTACATCACACTTTGAAATGGCATTTAGCTTCTGGACAGTCTAGAGGACATTTTGCTTCTTCTTGATGGGCTAGAATAATTTAGTCCCAGTTTTGATTCCCTTAGCATTTACTTTTTGTCCTCTTTTTGCTTACCTATGCTTTTATATTTTATTTACTAGAATTGTATTACAGTATATGTTCTTTGCCTGGATACAACTTCATCCTTTTGGAAAAGTCTCTTGTGTCTATAATAAAGTGCCTTATTTTTGCTATTTAATCACATTAGCTTCCCTTTACAGACACATTCCCTTTTTCAAGGCTTACCTAATAGATTACAAATGAGGAACCAATAGCAATATTTCAGTACTGAGTTCTGCATTATTAGTCCCTTCACATTCTTAGCTGCATCTTCTAGCTTCCTTTTGACAAGCTTCTTTAAAACAAAAAAGAACCCAAGTAATACCCAAACCCAAAAACAAAACAAGAAAACAAATCTACAAATAAAAGAAACAACAAACAAATGAAACAACTCTCCCCCAAAAAACCCACGAACTTCCCTCCCCACCCCGCCCCTCCCCAAGCCCACAGTTCCCCTTTGGATGCCAAGCACTAAGTTTCAGACTTTATAACCTTGATGCTCTGAAAGACATCAAATATAAGCACATTGCACTCATGATACATGGAGAAGATTGGCAGTTCCAAAGGGATTTCATAGGTTTGTGGAATCTTAGAATGTTCAGAAGTTGGAATGGACCCCAAAGATCATCTTGTTCCAACACCCCCTGCCATGGACAGGGATCACCTCCCACTAGACCAGGTTGCTTGAAGCCTTATCCAAACTGGCTTTGAACACTGCCAGGGTTGGGGTACCCACAACCCTTCTAGGCAATCTTTTACCAGTGCCTCACTACACTCACAGTAAAAAATTGCTTCCTGATATCTAACCTAAATCTTCCCTCTTTCAATTTTTACCCATTACTCCCTGTCCTATCACTAAAATCCCAATGAAGTGTCACTTTTCATCTTTCCTGTAGGCTCTCTTTGTAGACTGAATGCTGCTATGAGATCTCTACACAACCTTTTCTTCAGGTGGAAAAGCCCAAATCTTCTCTGCCTGTCTTTATGGGGGAAGTGCCCCAGTTTATCAACTTCGGGGCACTCCTCTGGACTTGCTCCAACAGTTATTTCCATGTCCTTTCTGTCTGGGACACACAGTACTCCAGGTGGGGTCTCATGAAAGCAAAGTAGAGGGTGAGAATCACCCCCTTCGACCTCTTATGCTTCTTTTGTAGCCCTGGTTTGAGCTGGCTTTCTGGGCTGTGAGTGCACGCTCTTGGCTTAAGTTGAGATTTCATCACCCATCACTCCCAAGTCTTTCTCTGTAGGGTTGCTCTCAATCACTTCGCGTAGACCTGAAACTGGTTATATTGTCCTTTTGCTGACTACAGGGGGATCTGGATGGCTGACTTAGATATTAGGCTGGATGTCTCATGGTTAGTTTGCTATAGTTAGATTCATTTCAGTGTCAAATAATTCAAGGCTGCTTTCTTAGTCAGCTTGGAAAAGCATGTATGTCAGGTAAGAAACACGCTGCCGTGTGTAGAAGCATGTGAAATAAAGGCTCTAGTAAAAACAATATTCAGTGGTTACTGGAGATTTATTGCAGAAGTTTGACAAAACCAGCTGATTTTTATATACTTAAGTTGATACAAATGTACTTGAATCTAATGGTGTTAGATTCATATCAATTGAAGATATTTTCCTGAAGTATTCAATACTTTTCTCCTCTTACTGCTTTCCTTTAAGCTCCTGCAGCTTTTCTGTCACCTTCATACACCACAAAGTAGGGAGGAAGTTTGATTGGGATACTTTTGTTTCTCATTTTCCTTTTGCTTACCTAGCTGTTCCAAGTTGGTGTGTGAACCCCAAAGTGCTCTTGCCAGTAAAGGGACATGGGAATTATGTAAGAGAAGATAGGGATGGAGGGACCATGGCTTAGTCATGTCTGCTTATAGACTGGGCTAAGCTAGTCATGAAACCTCACACTTGATCTAGAAACATTAATTATCTTCTTTTAATGTTACCATTGTAATTAATACTCTATTCCAATTGTTTTGTTTATGCCTTTCCCGGGGGAAATAATTTATATTTCCATTGTGTTTCTTTATAGCAAACTAAGAACTGCATTTAAAAAATGCATGAAAGCTTAGTAGTCCCTTCATGTTCAATTATAAATCAGTTGGTGTTAAGTGACTCTCAATAGCATTACCTTAAATCTTAGTAACTGTAACGTGTTTGTGGCCAAAGCAAAATTGTCTAACCTGCTAGTCTGAACACCACTGTTTCTTTAGTGCAAATTTAATGAGTGCAGGAGGAAACCTGAGTCTAGCATTGAAACTCAGGTTCACATCTTTGCTATCCTACATACAAATGTGAATTTCTGATAAGACAATGATGATGTATATGTGGGATTCTAGCAAAAAGCAGTTGACTCTTGCTTACTAGGCTCCTAGTGGGTGTGTTGGCCTCTTTAGGGGATATTAGGAGGCAACTTGTCTACTAACAAAAAATTTTTATGGCAAACATCATGATAGACACATAAAGGGCTAACATAGAAAAATGTGAGAAATGTCTTCAACTTCAAAATGAAGACCTGTTTGCATGAGTTTTGTTTTTCCAAAGCAACTTAAACAGAGGACAAAACTATACAACCTCCTTTGAATACCTCACCTTTAGTGTCTCAGCCTTCATGTCTTTTAAATGAAGGCCTTTATGTAGTAGGCCACAAATATCTAAATTTCCAGAAAGTGCTTCTAATAAAAAGCAATTGCACCGAGGCTTAGATAGCACTCAATAATTTATAGCTTTCAGATTGTCTTCCTTCCATCCTGTTTAAAGTGTCTATTTAACATGGGCTTTGCCCAAGTTCAGAATTGTGGAATAAACATTCTCCCCCTCCCTTTTTACTGATGACAATTACCAAACTGCTACCAGTTTCAGCGTTGTAGAGTTTACCCCCAAATTAGTGAAGGTTCTTAACACAGCTTATCATGAACAATAGATAGAAGAACCCTCTTCCTCTATCAATGTATTGCCAGGACTAGCTAATTCATGATGTTTTGTAGGTCACACATGGAGTAAAACCTGTATTTGTGGGCTGAGGACATGACCCAGTATCAACTGTAAATGGGGATCATCCTGCAGATTTTAGTATGTTGCTTTTGAAACAGGCCTTTCTGGCATTTCTGGGGCACTTTCCTACTACCTTAAGACGCTCTGCTTAGACTATTTCTCTTTTCTTTCTCCTTCTTTTCCTCCCTCCCTGTTTCCATATTCATTGAACCAAAATATTCAAAATAAAACTAACAGATATAGACACTACACAAATGCCAGGGTAGAATGTCAAACACTTTGTTTTTACATCGACTTAAAAAAGTTCCTTCTCTCTTCCTCTGTTTCTGTGTCCATCAACCACTTCAGAACTGTCATTTTGCTAGACTTTGACAGTCAGTCAGTAAACAACCAGCTTGAACTATAACAGCATGGCCATAGGTAAGATAACTTCTGTAATAACTATGATTATCTGAAGCAAAATACTTGGCAAAAATATCTTTCACTGAACAAGAAGACAAGGTATACTGTGAGGTCTGAAAAAGTCCAAAATTTACAAGTTTTGTCTTGGATCTCTGAGTTTCATCCTGGATAGTAAAGAAGCAGAATAGTACAAGAAATGCCTTCAAAAATTTGGACTCTCAGTCCACAGCAACTGCCTGAGTGGCCATCTTGTCTATTATCTGCTTTTTTATTGGAGTTTCTTAGTTACCCTGAAACATGAATGGCCATTTCTTACTCTGACATGAACTTTCCAAAAATTAAAGTCATGTCATTCCTTTCTTAACTGACCGATTGATTATATTTCCCCATACTGTGCTATATGTACTGCTGGAAAGAATGAAAAAAAATCAAAATCACTGCAAATTCAGGCAGCATGTATATAGTTGTGGTGTACAGGACAGTATAAAATCTTTGTAATAGGCTTGGGAAGTGGTAAACTTCCCTGGAAATGTTAAAAAAGCAAGTAAATGTAGTGCTTTGCTATATGGTTTAGTAGGCATGGTAGTATTCATCCAAAGGCTGGGTTTGATGATCTTGAGATATTTTCCAACCTTAATGATTCTATGATTCTAAGTAGCACAACACTGACTGACTTTGTAAAAGCACTAGAGGTCTGCCACCCTACCATCTTGTCCCATTTGGAGGCAAAAGTATTTTCACAGTATGATTCGCTTCCTGAACCATAACTGAAGATTAGCCATAAAATATTAATGTAACCAATATATATTATGAAATGAAAAGCCCAGTTTGAGGAAAGTTCACCAAGTTCCTTACATCCACCACCAAGATAAAGAAGGACCTCAGAATTCCCACATACTTTATATTTTTAGTTATTGCAAATGAACAGTGTAACAGAAAAGAAGGAAGACTTCTGGAGCGCAAATTCAGAACTTCCATTTGTAAAATGCAGGAGTTTATTGTCTCATCCTCCTCTGAAGAGAAGTAGTCCAAACCTAACCAAGGGAAAGGAATTGACCTTGAGACCTGAGGACACTACCCCATGTGAACTATGTAGTAAAAAGAATAGAAGGAAAAAGGAGCTGAGGATAGGGAAGTTTGACCTATGAGAAGGGTCAGAGGAAGTGAGTTTGTTTAGTCTGGAATGGACAAAAATGAGGCATGATAGCATTTTTCTAATACATAAACAGTTATAAAAATAATTAATTCTTTGTTCAATACTTTCACTAATCCTAGGACAAGAAATAATCAAATTGAGTAAAGGGTGTTTAAGTTATGCATTAGGAAGAAGCAATTCTTATTAAAGAAAAATTGAAACAGTGGTACAGGCAGCCTAGGGACAGTAGCGGGCTTCCTCCAATGGAGGTTTTTGAACGCAGGTAAGACAAACCTCCCATTCTGATTATCTTGGCAAATGTCATTATACCTGAGTAAAAGGAGGGCATAGATAATCCCCTGTGTTAATTTGCAGCTTTATATTTCTGTGATTCTAGGAATAATTTCTGGAGACATGTTACTGTCTTTAGCAGCAGCCTGCTCTTACACAACTGCTCAGCAGCCTTCCATCGCACTGGAAAACCTGTGGCACCTGTGGTGCTGGATCAAAAACCCTTTTCTACCTTAGCCGCTCCCCAGACCCTTACTGTGCCTAGCAAATGCAGAGAAAGAGTGCTAATAGAAAACCAAGACACTCTATTTCACCCTGGGAGGGTCTGTTATTATCTTCTCTTCAACCACCTACAAAAGGCTACATACAAAAAAATCCACAGACATAAAATACATGAGGACAGAAGATCAAGTCACCCAAAACCTTATAGTTTTAATAGAAATTTCATGGCTGCACACAAGGCGAGAACAAAGTCAAGTCTTCCAGTTCTCTGTCTTGAAAATCTTCTTAGCAATTACATTCAGCATCTCCTACTGTTGAGGCCTTGATTAGGTTTTTCCAATAGGACAGAAAGATTTCCCTGCTCTTTTCTCTCAACCTTCTGCCTAAACCTACAGCTTCCATTTTCTAGTGTCTTACCAATTCTTTGTCTTCTTGCCAAAGTATATCAAAAGTGTTCTGTAGGAGGAATCGTATGTGTCTCTACTCACTGAACAGCCGGAATAAACTAAATTGGCAGCCAAGAAAATTGTCTATTAAATTCAGAGGTTTGATAACAAAGATGGTTCTTCAGAATTGTGCTGTTTTCTTCCTAGGTGTTCCTGTCTTTCAGGAGTCTGCCTGTTCTGTACTTACCAAAATCTGAAACACTTGTAATGCTGCTCAAAAAGAGAAAGGCAATAGCGGAGAAGAAATGCTTTGTCACTATTGCAGCTCACTTAAAATCCTTCAGCTGTCTTGCATGCTTAGAGATCCCTGCTGAGTTGCCTGATCAGAGGAGTTCCTAATGTTCTTTGTGAATATGACTGATTACAACTCTCTTATTAAAAATTAAATTCTTGCTCCCCTTTCCATCACCATCTTTGAGACCTCACACAGGTGAGTCTGTGAGGATGCCTCAAAAGTCTCTGCAGTCCCACATAAGAGTGAGAAGGAATGCAGGGAGGCCACCAAGCTCTGCTTCATCAGTTCTTACCATCCCATTGGGGAGAATAAAACTCTTATATTGTTTCTTATTCCATAGAGTTGTCTTTACTCTTCTAATTACAACTGTATTGTTGAGCAATCAAGTACATGATTTCTAACTCCAGCCAACAGCCATTGCCCCAGCCCCTTCAAATTTGTCTTGAAGCAAGCTGTTTAGTTTGCACAACTCCTCATCTGATCATGATATACACTAGCAGTTCTGTGAAATACCTGCTTCTTCTCTCAAATGCAAAATTCACTGCTCTTCTTCAAAGATGGTATCTCTACACATTTTGTTGCTCTTTTTCATGGCATGCTATATGTGAGGCATTTCATTGTTTAAAATCCTTATTGTGTTGCTGTTTTATGGCCATCTCACTGTAGCTAAAAAGCTACTCCCAGTAATTCCAAGTCAAGTTTTCCTTGATTTTTCCTTCTTTCTTTTTAGCTTGGGATGTGCTGCCATATACGAAAATGGGCACGTCAAGTTGAAAAATTGCCTGTAATCCATCTATTCATCTTTAATGTTTCAGATTTCTATAAACTTTCCCTGTGGAAGTTTCTTCCCACATTATTCTTTGTTTTCATGATCAACAACTTGTAAATCTTCTCTACTTTAGCACAATTCAGGGCTCTCCATTGCCTCCTTGCTCTCTGTCCCCTACTCTCTCCTGAGGCAGAATTCATGGTTTATTGTAGGAGCAAAAGTCCTTTCCTCCGAGTTTGACAAAACTCATTCAACATGGGACCTTGATCAAGAGTTGCAGTTGATTCAGAAATTGGTCACCTTAAACTATGGAAATGATCCTTACGTAGTTAATGATTAAAATTATTATCTATTTTTCTTTGCATGTATTGCACACATCTCCATTTCAATATTCTTTATTATCAAAGGCATTAGGTACTCAAAATGCAAATTTGCTTATTCCAGAACAGACAGCAGAGATAATGATCAGGAGAACCAGAGGTTAAACAGGTTTGTATTACCTGGAGCAGTTGCAGAAATCCTCTCAGTGTTCATTGGAGGGTTCTGTGTTGTGTCACCATCGAAAAGCTCAATTCTGCACTCAAGTGTTATAAAATATGCCAGAACTGAAGGTATGCGAATTAAAGATATAGTTGTTTTATCATCCTGGAGCTTGGATCCAGTGAAAATATCATCACAGTAGTCATTGAATTCTCTGAGTTTCCATTTGTACTTGAGAAACTCCCAGTAATTTCATCCAAAAAGTCACAGGAACAAAAAGCAGATGGAATTTGAGGCCACGTCCCTTTGAAATGGAATCTGTGCATTTGTGAAACGTCACCCTAAGAGTACCTTTCTGTCAAAATGACCATAAGCCTCAGTCTGCACAAGAGTTGTTTGTGGCTTCTCTTATATAACTCAAGGGAAGACTCTTACCTCAGATGTTGTTTGCTTTGTGTGATATTTGCTCACATGGGATGCCATACCCTGTGTCTCACACTTTTTAGTACTGAGGTCTATATGAAAACAAGAAATTCAACTCAGATTCTAAAAAGCACCAGCTCCAGAGCACTGGTGGATCTTGTAACCTCTTGAGTTGAGCAACCATAGTAGATCCCCTACTGTGCTGATGGTTCCCCTTACAGGCAGAGAGAAGCCACAAAGTCAGCTGTCTTGCCCATATGTTTCTGACATATAATAATGCTGGTGGAGATCCAAAGATGTAACTGGAATTTCTGATAAGATCAGACCATCAGAATTACTTCTCATTTATCATCCACTCTCCCTAGTCACCACTTGCAGACAAGTACCATTTGCTCTATCCCATTCACCTCAGTCCTCCCGGTTCCCTTGTTCCCTGGTCCCTCTAAGTTCCTACTCACCATAGGGTACAAACCCTTGCCTGCTACAGCAACAATGCTCATAACCTTGGTTGGTAAATCTTTGAGTTCAGCTGTCTTTGGGAAGCAATTTCTGCCTCCAGCTGAAAGAAAGAAGCATCAGGTTACTCAGATGCTTAGGAGAACAGAGCTCTCTGCTCTCCCTTATGGGAAGTCTCATCCCCTTCATGAGGAATATGATGGAAAAGTGAAAGCTTTTCTCTCCTTTCCCTCTAGTTTAAATATCCTCAAAGTGAGGCACTGGCTGCCTCAGAGAGAAGGGATGTACAGTTTGCTCCAGTGGTTGTCAGCAATGAAAATCATCAAACCCAAATCCTCTAAGTATGAAGCTAGCATGTACACGACTGACTGATGAATTGCATTGGCCCAGACAAGCTTGACTAGTATACAGAGATGTGGCTGTGAGTAAGTCTGATGCAATGATATGACGAGACCAGACCACAGGTCCTGAACTGGTAAGGAAAGTGCAGTGGGAGTCAATTCAAAGTTTGTGGAACAAAGGAGAAGTGTCTCATCCCCTCCACCAAGGGATGAGCTCACTACACACAGCAGAAGGAGCACTGCTGCTGCCCTCAGAATACACACACTGAATTAAAAGTGTCTGTTCTAGACATCTGTGGAACAGAAGATTAAAGAGACAAAGTTGTGAGTGGATGGCCCATTAAAAGGGAGTTTGTTACATTTGTTACAGAATACAAACTTACTAAGATTGTAGCTGAAATGCAAAACACAAGGTTTCTGAGTCTGCACTTAGTTAAGAATTTCATCCATGTCTTTAAGACATACAAACTGGTAGAAATCTGAAGGTAGAGTGACATAATTTAGTCTGCTTGTATGGAGGTGTAAAGAGAGAAACTGTACGTTGTGAGTGTTACAGTACAGCATTTAGCAGTATGGTAGGCATATCCTCTTAGTACTTAAAGTAACAAAAACAATAAAAACCCCCTATACTAAACTTACATTCTGAATGTTTCATCATATTAAATTTGAATTTATTGTGTTTTTAATTCCTGACCCAGATAAAAATTGCTGTAACTGGTTTCACAAAGGCCTGAGTAAGGCATAGAGAACTGGAACCATTGTTTTTATGTGATAGTTTCGCAAACAGATGGGCATGTCTTTGAATGAAACCAATGGGAATATTAATTATTGCCTGCTGGGAATATTTAACATGGAGATTATTAGCTGATCTCCAAGAACACAGCTACGTGTCAGGTAGTATTTTTCTCTGTTCCTACACATAGTACAGCATAAGTATGCTGGGCTGTAGTGGAGTAATTTACTGCCATACTGCCTTATTTAAAACGGTATTTAGTAGCTTAGATCAGAACCAGTTTTATCTCACCATCATTCCTTTTTCTGTTAGAATTTGGTTTCAGCAACTAGTTTGGAAATAGGTACCTGGAGGGTGTAAGGAAATGTGGAAGAGGAAGCTGGAGGGGAGCATGTAGTTTGGTTTTGGTTCCTCCTTGAAGCAGAGATGACAGCTGGTGTGCCTAAGCAGTGTCTAATGTGGGAAGGCTCGCTGGCTAACTGCCATGCCACAGGCTACAGCATAAGACACTTAGAAATGGAAGGAATAAAATCATGTTAAAATCTGCAAGTTACTTAAAATTTAAGGAAAGAAAACGTTGCCTGTCTTACACAAAATAGTTATGAAAACAAGCCTTAAACAAAAGGATTTTTGGAAGTCTTCTCAATAGTTTCAAATGGCATGTTTCCAAAGTGTCTTTTGAAAATAAGGAAGGGCAGATTTATTGAAAGGTGCCTGTAGGGGGAGATGGTTGCCTGGGAGATTGGCAGTAAACATTTCATCTCCAGGTCACCAGCTCAAGCCAGCTCCGCTCACTAATGGTCAAAAGCCTACTGTATTATTGTCATTAGGAAAGGACATGAATCATTCGAGAGTCTGTGGAGACATGAAAATGTCTGGTTCAATAATATATATAAATTATTTTCTTAGAATCCTTTTGGGGACTTCTGAAGTACACACAAGCACAAACATTTTCTGAATGTTTATACAAACACCAGTTGAGAAAATACAAGTAATTTTTATTTAAAAAATAAACTCACTGACTACACCAACTATCTGAAAGTTCTTTCTTTCTTTCTTTCTTTCTTTCTTTCTTTCTTTCTTTCTTTCTTTCTTTCTTTCTTTCTTTCTTTCTTTTTCTTTCTTTCTTTCTTTCTTTCTTTCTTTCTTTCTTTCTTTCTTTCTTTCTTTCTTTCTTTCTTTCTTTCTTTCTTTTTCTTTCTTTCTTTCTTTCTCTTTCTTTCCTTCTTTTCCCTCTTCCTCTCTTCCTCCCTTTCCTCCCTTTCTTTTCTTCCCTCCCTCCTTCTCTCCCATCTTCCCTTCTTCCTCTCATTTTATCACTCATTCATTAGCTCATTCTTTCTCACTTTTCTTTCCTTCTGAATTTTTTTTTAAATACTTTCATTTTACTTGTGAAGACACTTAAAAAAGACATAAAACTTTACAAGAAGCATTTATCATCTGTTTTCTTTTAAAGTGTAGCAGACCATTGGAATTTTGAAGAAAAATAAATTATGTTTGGGACCATTTTTCCACTAGCAAAACAATAATAAACAAGGCACTAAACAAAATGTTATGCAGCAGCCACTGTCTGAAGTGTATTGCAGCAAGGCATGATACGCTAAAAGGAAACTTGATCAGATTTGATTCAGGGTGATGTCTTTCTTTAATCCACTGGAGAAGAGAACAAAGCTTAAATGATTATTTTTAATAACAAACAGACAATAATATCAATAGTACTTCCCATTTAACTTTTGGCATACCCAAGAGAAAGAGACATTTTCCCCATTTGGTTGGTTTCATCTTTTGAAACATGTCTCCACCAAAAAGCAGATTTCAATTTCCTTCAGGACCACAAAATACCCAGCTCTTTTCCTCCCCTCACTGTGGTTAGAAGTTTGTTTTTCAGTTGTGGTAAGTGCTTTGCACCATATTTATCTGCATGTTGTTTGTTTTAGGAGTGGAGCATAGAATATACAATCTTCTACCAGGGGAAAGACTAATAAGTAAAAGACTGTACAGAAATAGTTTAAAGACATTGTTATGGGTAACCATACTGGTTGAATCAGAAAGTCTGCTAGAGTCTCTAGACCATAGTTGAGGAGCTGCTTCAGCTAGAAATACGCAGCTGAGGCATGCACCCAGGCACAGCCAGCACTGAAGCTGGGCTGCCCTTGGTTTTATATGCAACCCTAGGCAAGTCATTTCCCTTTACAGAAGCTGTGTTCTCATAAGGGCCATTTGCTATATAATTTCACCTCTTGCTTCTTTCAGTGGCCTTACACACATGTACAGTGTTTATGCAGTCCTTAATGTAGCTGCAGTGGCAAATAATTGACATTTAGAGGTGATAAAAGCAGAAAGTCTCATGGAAAGTAGTCAAGCTATCCTAGGAGGGCTCCCTATTTCTATAGTTTGTTTGTGTGATGATTCTTCTACCAGCAGTCTCATAACCCCCATACATCTCTAATTGATTTGAAGGTGTGTAAGCCCAAATAGGATTTGTCCTCCTTTTGGAGGACATTGGAGAGGGGGTGGTGGAAGTGATCACTATTTAGAGAGAGGAAAAGGTTTGTCATCTTCTTTTACTCTATGTATTCTGAAGCAAAAAGAGAAAATAATAGTTAAATCAGCATTAAAATGATTGTTAAATATGTTCATGTGCACATGCCCATTTTCCACATTAGTCTCAGCAGTTTGAAAAGGAGTATTTTAATTCATTATGTATATTTATTTGTTGTGAACATCTCTTTAGTGCAAACACTCCATAAAAGAGTCGAGTGGGAAGATCTAGAAGATCCCTAGGAAGCAGGAAAGAAAACAAAAATTCTGATACTTCCATGTCAAACTCAAAAGAAAAAAATATGTATGGTTCTTGTTTGCAAGTAGAAAACATGTTTTGCTTCTTTCTCAATTTATCAGGTTTGCTTTATACTTTTTTGCTTTGAATTTGTTCCTTCGGATTCTGGCCTTTACTTTCCATGTAAACACTGGTAAATTTTGCAGTGTAGTGATTCCAGTCCCAGTTTCACTACAGTATCACTCCTCCATCTCCTCATAATATCATGTTGAAACAGGATAAAATCAGTATGTCTCTCACTCTTGTCGCAGCCTCTGTCTTACAAATCACTACTCTTTTTCTGAAGTGGCCGTATTCCAAATGCATTTTTTTCTGCAAAATATTTCTTGCTTCCATTTCCAGAAATTCTGCCCTATCTTGCTGTTGATGACATCTTTCACCCTTACCATTTCTGTCCTTCCTTACTTATTTAATCTGTGTGGCAATAGATTCTTTGCCTCCTATAGCTGCCCGCGTATGTAATGACCTCATACAGAGCTCCATTAGGCAGCATCACCGGCAGGTCAACAGAGGTGATCCTTCATCTCTGCTCAGCACTGATGAGGGATGGGTCCAGTTCCAGGCTCTCCAGTACACGAGAGACATGACCATCCTAGAGCCAGTCCAGCAAAGGTCACCACCTTGTGCCAATCTCCTGGTTGTGAGCTGTAGCATAGAACTTTCAAGGAGACGCTGAGGGAGGTGGGCCAGCTCAGTGTTAAGAGAAGGAGCCTTGGTGGGATCCTCAACATTTGGAATTGCTTTTTCACATAAAATAATTATGCATTAAAAAATTAATGCAATTTCATAGTTAAAAGGAAAATAAGACAGCAGATGTGTCTCAGCAGTCTGCTGAGGTTTTCAACGGCTACAAGAAAATACCATGTGAATTAAAGAGTAACAAGGCAGGTGATAAGATATGCAGTACACAAGGTTTTAAATCTTGGAAAAGTATGATATTTGTTTCACCAAGAAATGTAGCACACACCATAATGATAGAGTAATGTCAGAGAAAAAAATTGGCCCATTAGTTCATTTATCTAAATCATACCACATTACTGACTTGAGAGGAAAGATAAGGATTTGAGTATGTAACACATGCCCTGAGAAATAAAAATAACAAGGCTGGGGAAATGCTCGCTATTACTTTTTGTATAAAAAATTGATACCATAAAATTTTAGAACTTTTGGAAAATTGCTTTTTCAACATCAGGGGCTCTTTTTGGTGGTGGTGGTGCTGAATCACTTAGAATGATGACACCTAGACAACACTACTGTGTATATTGCATAACATTTATGTGTAGTGTAATTTAATACAATCAAAGAATAGTTTGGATTGAAAGATCACCTAGTTCCACCTCCTCTCCAATGGGCAGGGACACCTTCCACTAGACCAGATTGTTCAAAGCCCCATCCAACCTGGCCTTGATCACTTCAGGGGCAGGGCATCCACAACTTCTTTGGGCAGCCTGTTCCAGTGCCTCACCACCCTCACAGGAAAGAATTTCTTCCTAATATCCAGTCTAAATCTACCCTCTTTCAGCTTAAAGACATTACCCTGATCTTATCGCTACACCCCTGAGAAAGAGTCTCCCCCCATCTTTCCTGTAGGCCCCCTTTAAGTACTGGAAGCCTTTGCAAAATCATTTTTCAGGAAAATTCCCACCGGTACCAATGAAAGCCTTGACTGAGTACAGACTGAACTAATACTGAGAAATGCCTACAGTGAAGTCAGAAGTTTTTTACTGCACACCTATAACATACTCTGTTTTAGAGACATTTCCAAGTTTTTAAAACCTGCATTTAAAATACATACTTTTTTAAAAAAATCTAGTTTCGTATCAGAGGGAGTTTAGGAAATTTCATGCTAAATTGTAACACATCATCATTAACATGAAAACTGAACAGCCTTTTTTTCTTTCACTTTTGTTATGTAAACTTGTGCTTTGTACTTCTTAGGCATCATATAAAAAAAAAAATTCCCTGTCAATGTGAAGCTTAACTGAACAATTTAGAACAGTGACTCTTGCAGGATTCCAGCGTACTGTTTCCCCCAGCTTTCCTAGTACTCTGAGCCCAGAGTACTCATCAGCATACAGTAGTCATGCTGCAGAGCTCCCCTCAGGTGCGGGCTGATTTCCAGCAGCCTGATCAGGCTCAGGTGTGAGGCTTGTGTGGGGGGCTTAGCAGGAAAACTACACTTCCCTTCAGAAGTGTGTAGCAGGAGGAGGTAGCAGAACCATTGCTGACCTGCCCTGAAATGAGTTCCCCAGGACAGAGTTGGTCTGCAGGGAGAAGCTGCCAATGCCAGGCACAGTGAGGCTGTCCTGTGCTATGCTGTAACTCTGCATGAAATGGGTTTCAAATAGGATAGCTTTGGGTTTTCATCTAGGCTTTATTTACGGACAACCCCCAACTCATTACAAAACCAGTTGTGTCATAAACTGGGGCTTTCCTGCTCAGGAAAACAGTACATGACTTCCAGCAGGGAACGCGTCAGCTGCTGCCAACACTGCATTAGGCAAAGATGCTGAATAATGTAAGGACTGTGGATGTTGACAGGTCAATGAAAGCAAGTGGTCCAAAACCTAACTAGCCCAGAGACCTGTAGCTTTAGCTGGAAATGCCTGCAAGCAGGAAGAGCTTCCACAGTGATGATGAGGATATATTTTAGTCAGATATTTTTTCAGCGTAGTGGTTACTGTGCATACATCTGAAAGCGTACAGCCATTTACACAGTTTTTTAAAAAACACATGATACTATATCTTAGAAGTATTTTGTTTATATAGAGACAATGACTACTGAGTTCGGGACCTTAGCTGCAGGGTGCTGTACCCGTTTTATGATGTTTGGCCAGTATTCTGCTGCCTGTCATGCTGCCTGAATGAAGAAAACTTGAGTAACGAGTCTGATATCAAGTCAAATTTGTAGCAAGGAGGGGGTCTCATGTCTCCAGTTAATGGGAGTGGTAGCCCTGGGAGAAAAAGTCATTTCCATCTCCTAGGAATCTTAATTCCATGCCAATGCCTGCTCTGCAAGACCAGCATTGTCTCAAGCACTGATTCTAATCAGAGACCAACGCAGAGTCTCCCTTGTTCATGCTCAGCTCCATTTATCCAGCAGCTCTCTTAAGACAGCTAACAGTGTCAATAGCATGTGCTGTTAGCATGAAATCTTTGCCTACACAAAGGCCGTGTGTAGGGTGTATATTTGGAACAGACCTTTTGCCTAAAGGATCCCAGACCTCTCTTGTGGACATCTAGTGCTTCCTACCAGGACAATAGAAGTCCCTAATTGTCAGTCACAGCTACTTAGCTCTTTTTGACATTGGTTCTTTGCCTTCAGGACTCGCTCTGCAATGAGAAGATAGGATGCCGTGTGCTTCCCAACCGCATCAGGAAAAATTTAAAGGGAAACCCCTGGTTAATAGTGTGTATCATAAAATTGTGAGTTTCAGTATACTTCATATTGCTTGTCTGACTTGATAGTCCTGGGAGAAACTTTTCCTGAGATCCTTTCAGCAAAGTAAGCAGACAGTTTGTTGCAGTCAATAGAAAGTACTATAGATTGAAACCTGTTGAGGGTACCGGAACAATCCCCTTGCCTGACTGGGAGGAAGCAGCTATTAAGCAGCACTAGGAAAGAATAAGAAGAGCCAAGTCATGTGACTACCCAGTATGATTGATTGTCATTTCTGTTTCTGGAAAGCCAGAATAAATGTGATGTCAGGAGGGTAGTATTCTATTCCCCTCTGTATAAAGAGAACAACTACCTAAAATATAAAGCAGCAGCACCACGTTCAGTATCCCCTGCTGAAACTGAGAGAAAATTAGATTGTCCAACTTCTGTTACTTATTCTGGAATTTGGCCAAGATAACAAGGCTAGTCTCATTCTTGCCAAATCTATGTCACAGGGTATTCATGTGCTCAGCACCTTGGCAGCTACAACATACACAGCCTCTGTTTAGATAATTCTTTTCATACAGATACTCTAGAAGGACCTGGCTTTTACATACAAAGTAATTGTGAACCAGAATGTACTAATTGCATGAGTGCAGCAAAATATTTCTAGAAAATTGTTTTCCTTCTCCTTCCTAATCGGTTAAAATCACATGGGACAGCCAGGGTGTAGTACAGATGGAAACAATCAGGAAAATATTCAGTTTCCACTAGGAGAATTACTTTTTTTTCCCCTCAAAGCTTGGAGTATGATTACTCTTATTTTGATATTCTTCAATGTGTTACAGCAAAAGTTCATCCTCTTCTTCTAAGAACATCTTGATTACAAGTTTTGGAGTTTGGGTTTAAATTCAATAGAACTGTTGATTTCTTTAGAGAGGAAACCCATGTTTTGACCAAGGTAACTCTCTATAGACTTTCACTATAATCAGTGGAATGGAAGATGCTCCTCCAACTAATGATTCACAGTTCCCACTTCAGGCTCCTGCTCTGAATCTACAATGACACCAAAATTAGGTGTGTAAGGTAAGGCCAAGCAAATTCTTTCCTTTGGTTCTTTCTGATGACTAATGGGTTAACTTGGGGGAGATTGGTTAAGGTATCTTTGTTTTCAGAGGTAACAGTTAATATCCACATAAATGGTTTAGACACGTACAAATAAAGCAGAAAATAGTGTTCCTGGTTGCCTATGCCTGATTGATCCCTGCCTTATGGCAAGAAAAACTACCAAAGAACCACCGCAAATCTCCCTCTTGACCCTTCCTTGTACCAAAAGGTTGTCCTCATTTTAACTCCCACACAGGGAGTTCCAGCAGAAGGCATTTGGGGGCAAGCTGAGGAGGAGACAAAATGCCTAAAGAAATTTTGTATGCTAGTGATTTTGTAGAGGGTCATTCCAAAAGGAAAGCCTGCAGGGCTTACTGGTACTGTACCAAGTTGATACCTATCAGGCCTTACAAAATTTCATGTCATTAGCATTGGCACAAGGATATATTTCCCTATTATCTTTAATAAAATCCAGTATGGAGGAAAAAGTATGGAAGAGAGAGCATGACAGATGTGAATCACCTCTATTAACTTGCAAAAGTCATGTACATGTGTCAAAACAGCATATTAAAATGGATTAGCCATTCATACAAATAAGAACAACATGTGCATTTGTTTCAGCTAGGATAAAAATCACAAAGGCAATCAATTCTCATACAGCATATGTGAAAGAAAACTTGGCACCAAAGACAGCTTACCCCAAGTGTTCAGATACATGTTTCTAGTACGCGTATTATTTTATTCAGCTTTCAGGTTACGAGTTTGCTCCAGCAGGCTCTGAGAAACCACAGTTTGAATGGAGAAATAATGACTTTACACTCCCAATGTATTCTCTAAAGTTAATATTTTTTTGTCTTGTTTGAACTTTTTCAGCTGGACTTAAATCCTGTTCATATAGCCATGCCAAATTGACTTTAAACTGTACAGTATACCCAGTTTTTTGGATAATAAATTTGTATTTGGACATTTTTTCCTCTGACTCTTTTTAACTATATATTTTCCATATACAGGTGCCACTAAGCATGCACAGAATACAGTTTCTACTAGTTGGACTCTCACCATCAACCATGCATGACAACCATGTTGACAGAGGGACTGTATTTATTTGACAGATTTTGGAACAAAGAAGGAGGTTATAGCTTAACGAGCCTAAGCATTTTGTTATTAGCATGTAATATTCCCAATAACTTTCCCTTTACTGGTATTTTGTAAATAGGTCCGAGTCATGTTTCAGAGATGACAAGAAGCATCACTTTGCTCACTGGGTCTCACAAGCAACAGAAATTTTTTTTGCCCAAGAGCATGCAGTCGTGTCACATACAAAAAAAGCCAAAACCAAAACAAGCAAAGACCCCAAACAAACAAAAACCAAAGCTGTAAACAAAAGAAAAACCCAAATTAGGGCAGAATCCTGGTAGAACCCAGGGTAGTATCCTTTGTTAAAGATGAGATTCCTTACCTCCAAAATCACTTTCACAAGCTCAGCCTCCCTGCCATATAGCTTTCTGAAAAGTAGTCAGATAAAAGCATTTTGGGCATACAAAACCATAGAGGGCAATTCTCTCTCATTTCTTCTGACAGCTCAGCATATCCACACATTGCTCACTCTTAAATTAGACACCAGTGATCTGTTTGTTTCAATGGCAATGACAACCTCACAGAACTATAGCGTTGATTTGGAAAAAAATTTCAAAAGCCTGTGATATTATTTTGGTCACATGTTGGATAAGTGTCCGTGCAATTGCAAAGATGTTGCCACAGTTGTCCCATGTTTTCAAGCACAGAAGCGTCACAGTTTCCCTTGTGAAGTAGAAGCACTTACACTTAGGACAAATTTTGTCAACACAGAGTCCTGACAGCACAAGCTGACTGCAAGTGGAGACAGGCTGTGCAGGAAGGCAAAATGGGAGCCTCAGGGGTCACTGATAGACTTTGTTAAGTGTTAGCTCTATTCAGCCCAAGGTAAATTGGTGGAATAAGATGTAATCACAGTGCCAGGTATCAGTTGTGGCCATACACAGAGAATGCCACCTGCTGCTGTTGAGTCAAATTAGCTTTGCTGCTGGTATCAATAGCAAAGTATTTGATTCTCAGGCACCTGTCTGATAATTCACTTGAAATATTTTGTTTTCAATTAATGCCTCTTCTCAAATATACTGAAGTTGGTCACCTTCATGTTTTCCCTTATATGCCAGAAATCAAGCAAATTAAAAGCAACCTCAGTCATCCCTAAGTTTCGTTGCATTCCCATCATTCAAGGGTGGAAAGAATATTCTATTTTAATTACCTGGAGAATAAAAATCAGTATCCAGCTGAGATGCAGAGTCTTCTTTTTCCTGTGGAATCAAGTCTTTCACAAAAAAAATAGATGTTTGTGCTGGAAATGCCGACTCAGATGAAATCAAAAGACTGTGATCAGGCATGTCAAGACCACCAGAGATTAATGTTGCATTAAATCCTTGCGGTTGAAAAAAAGCCTCAACAGTCAAGCCCCTTCTCCCCGGACACCGGCTACACTTCATTGCCCTCCAATTTCTCCCTTCTTTCTCATATTTCATGATGTGAGTGTATATGTGTGCATGCATACATATATGTGGGAGGGTGCTAAACTGTGGTCTCATTATGCACTGTTTCCTCTGCTAGTGCCTGTTTTCTTCCCTGCTGCTTGTGCTGCTGTGCATGCCAGCAACATCTATGCACACTCAGTGAATTATGTAGAGTCGCTTCAGAAGCCAAAGGAGGAGGTGACAATTGCTGGACATCTTTCTCTGCCTGACAGCATATATAGAAACAGCTCAGCTGGACGGACTTCTTTTTGTGCCAAGGGGACCAGCAGATTATTTTTGCATTTTACTGGCTTCAAATCTCTGCATTTTAATACCTCACTGACTAGAAAGCTGTTGAGCATGAAATCCCCAGAACATGAGGACTGGCCTTGGAAAATGGTGTTTGTGCCTCCCCCTATTTTTCCATCTTCTTTAGCAGGCCAAGAGTATGGTCAATGTTGAAAGGAGAGGTATAATAATGCTGATAATTTCTAAATTGGCAATGCAATGTAGTTTATTGAGTCAAGCAACAACCATTCAAGTTTCTGAAAATCCCTATAGCAAGTACAATTTTAGCTGAAGTTTTGACATCTTCCTATCTCTTCAGAGAAAGCTCAGCTGGTAATAAACAGTGATGGAAACAAAAGTGGACTTCAATTTGCAGAGGTATTCCCTTCAGTTCAAGTGGAACCATAAGGGGAAAGAAAGGCAAAAAAGGGAATATTGCTGCTTGATCAGCTATAGTTACAATTCCCTGGTGTCAGCATCAGATAATGTCACATCTTACAGGATCTGGAATTTTTTTTTAAAACTCTTACAAGAGTTTAAAGGTTATTGTTATTTTACCTAAAGCAGGATGTGCTGGGGGCAAGAGGAAGGGGCTGTCATTCTGCTAGAAACCAGTCTGGGAGCAGCCTGCTTGTTCATGTACTTGCCAGTGAGTTTCCTATCAAAGGTGCCTGTCTTGCTCTAAAGGCCATTCATTTCTCAGGTGAATGATGTTCTTGAGTTGGATCCTCATGTATGTACTCTGTCTCTGAGGCCTTGTCCTCTCCAGGGAAAAAAAAAAAAAAAAGGGCTGGTTCTCTGGGCACATTTGCTCAGGGCTCCCAGCCTTAGCTGAAGCACCCCTAGGGATCTAACTTCCATTCTGGCCAATGGGTCTCCACAGACTCACAACTAGCACTATTAGGAATGGTGCTTAAGCTGTGCATTGCCAAAAGGTCCTCAGCACTAACCCTAATGCCATCCCCAAAAATACCAAGGTTCCTCTGAACTCCATCCTGGGCTGCTCTTACAGACTTTCAAGCACCCCTAGTTGGTATAAAAAGACTATCAGAGACATTTTGCACTCTTGCCTTTGCAGGGAAGTTAGAAAGCAATTGTTCTGCCCAAACCTTGGGGAATAGTCTTTTTCCATTCCAATCATTGTAAAGGCAGGGACCTAAATGTAATGGTGCTTTCATAGTGAATGCATAGGGAGCCCTCCAGTATCTTCTTAGTTGTGGAAAAGACACCATATTTTGAACCAGCATGTCTCAGGACAGGCCCTTTGGGTAATCAAAGGATATGTGATAAATAAATGGCATTTTCTTTAATAGAAACATCCTGGTGTCTTTAGGAGAGCCAGAAGAAATTATTTTTAATTTATGCATTTGGCCAAATACCAAATCTTGTGAGCCAGATAGTTTAAAGGAGTTCTGTGTGAACATTTGACATGTAATGAGATTATTCAAGTGCTTAAGCTGGGACACGCTTCAACATTTTCCTGAGTTTGGCGTCATATAGACAGTTACTGTGTCCCCTCCTGCCACAGAAAATATAAACTCTGTGTTGCTCAGATCAGGCTGGAGTCTCTCAAGTGTGGGATGGCACAGATCTGAATTACTCTTTGCCTGATCTTTTTGCTGTAAGCACAGGTGTTCTCCATGTGTCATTGATGTGTATTACTCAAGGCAAAAAGCATATTTCTGTTTATCTCTTACCTTGCAAAACATCTCATTTCCCTGATGTTATGATGCTATAACCACTTGCCACATTTGCCCCAGTATTGCTTGTAAGTAAATGTATAATCTTAATTTTATTTTTGTGTGTGTGTGTGTCTAGGCAGAGTTTCATGACTGCAATATGCAGATTTTTTATAGAATGGGAAACCTTAAAACAATCCCATGACAGAAAGTGAAAAACAGAGAGATAAATAATATAAAAAAGCATGGTACTAAAAAGTAAACTGTTTTTTGAGGTAATTGTGCTCCCTGTAGTAAAATAAAAGCTACAGTTCTTTACCTCTGACAAGATGAAGACCATTTATTTTCGTATATGAGATGCAACTTTCTCTTTTATCATTCTTCTTTCGAAAGGAGCCACACTACAAAATAAAAAATGCACAGAAACAAAAAGCTTGGATATAAATAAAGACAAAGTACAAAAGATCTGAGATACTTTATCTTCCACATGTAAAAAAGAGACAACCACAAAAAATCCAACCCACAAAACTTCATGTTATCACACCAGTGAATGGAAGTCTATGATCTTGAAAAAGATACTTCCTAAAACCTATATGGAGTTTAAATGAAGTCATGTTGCGTACTTATTGATACTTGTAAATCCAGGTAACTTGGCCTAAGAGGGCTTCAAAATGCCTTTTTAAGTATGTCTTTTTAGTGATAATTTAGAAATAGAAGGCATTATTTTTTTAAGACAAGTAAACTTCTCTAAAACAAGCAAAATTTTACTGTTCCAATAATTACTTGTTAACCATTCCACAGGAATAAAAAATGTTAAGTACATGTATTCTGAAATCCTACTGGTTTTGTCTATTCACATAAGGTCATTTGGGTATATAGATTCAAACCCATCTTTTTAATCTACCCTGGGTATAATGGACATGACAGACAACTCTTAGAAGAGCAGGTATGTGCAGCTACTCTGGTGGATTTCTGCAACTATCACATAGAGGCTATTTCTGTTTCTTGCCACTTCTTTCATTAGACATCCCCTCCAGCATTCACACAGATGCTTCACACCTTACACACACACAGCCATAGCCACACATATATATACGGATGCAGTCTCAGAGAATTTACAGCCCACTATTCATTACGGATACCTAACCCACTCTGCCTGGAAAAGTCATTATTACATATAGAAGGCTCAACTAGACTGACCATGAGGTGATTTATTAGCCCCATATTTAAATTCAATCATCATAATCTAGGAAAGAAATATTGTCATTCTTTGCAATGGACTTACTCTGGATTTCTCTGAGAATAATTTAGCTTTGCAACATACCTGCCTGCAGAGAAACATTACTTCTGAAAGCATGGAGACTGGCCTTTTGAACTGTGGCATACTTTTTTTTTTTTGCCATAGATTATCCAGCAATTGGATTTTTTTATTGTTGGGCATAGTATTCCTACGCTCTCTATGAATCCTAAAAAAACATAGGTTTCTTTTAGGCAGCTGTGGTTCTGCTGACATCAACCTAAGTCAGATGAAGTTAAATTTGTTCTTAAAAAGTATTCAGGATACTACTTGGGCTTTTCCTGAAGTCTAGTGCAACAGCTAGAAAAACAGGCCAGCTGCTTGATATTTCAGAAAACCTCAGAAATAAATTCTGCAGAGCTTTCTGCAAGTCTTGTAAGTTTTGAAGGCAATGGGAACTTGGATGCTTGATATTTTTGAGCAAATGGAGACAGGTGAGCTCAGTGGAACCCTTCCAAGTAACCTACCTTTGTAGCCTTCAAAAACCTTGAGGCAAAGTGAGGGTTGTAGCAACAAAGTCATAATCAGAGAGATAGACCATAATGCCATCCTCAGTCTGTAGGGCTGGGGCCCCCACCCCATGGTGCAGGAGTATATCCCTTCACTAGTAAAAAAAGGAAAGACAGGGAAGGGGTCAACCCCTCCTAGCCTGCCTCTAGCAAATCTTCTCTTGTCTCAGACACATCCGTCACATTTTGATCACAGCTTCTATCTTCCTTTGCCACGTTCCTGTATCTTCCAGTAGCCTAGCTCAAAGCAACCTGTCTGTACGAAAATGTTTCCTAGCCCTAGCCCGGTGGAAAGGCTGGAAAAGTGTTACTGGCCAGCTACTGCAACAGTGATTTTATGTCCAGCTTACCCTCCTGCTGAGGCAGGGGCAGGACTCAGCCCTGCAGGTTGCTCTCATCCAACCTCTCCCCAAGCCTCCTTCTGCTTTAGCCCACGGCCCTAACTGCCCCCACCAAGCTCTGGAGGATGGCTTTCAGCAGTGCCTACACAGCTCAGCTGGGTTCAGCACTGCTCATCTTTGACTCATTTTGATTTGAGTGTCCTCCCGCCCTTTTGGACTGTGACCCCAGCTTCATGGGTCTTCCCACAATGATTGCTTGTGATGGATGGAGGCAGGTGGAGAAAGTCCAGACACTAAAGGAAAAAAAAACAAAACCAGAAACTAAAAAAAGCCCCCAAAACCGGAAAAACCTTCTCTTTTATCTATTTCAGTAAAATTTAAAACTGCCAAATGCATCTTCTCTTTTCTGAAGTGACAATCGTGTCCCTTTTCCTGCATGACCCAGCTGTAACCCTGGGAGGGGAGGAGGAAGTAATTTATTTCTAGTCCTGTTGTTTTAAATGTGTCTCAGCTTTGAGGTTGTCATCTGAGGCCACCCGAGACCACGCTTTTTCCCTGCCTGTTTGCTCATGGGTGTCCAGGCACCCGGGGAGGGGAGCCGGGGAGCGGGCAGCCACAGCGACAGCCGCGCACAAAGGGCTGACAAGAGAGCACAGGCGAGGCTTATTTGTTTCACACGATTTCCCCAGAGCCCGTGCTGACAGACAGACAGCCTCCCACCAGCGCCCGTGGGGCATGGAGCAGCCCCGGCACCGCCGGCGTGCAGCTGGGAGGATGCCAGTGCTCTGCATCGCCTACCTGTTGCCCTAGAAACAAACAAAAAGGCATAGGCCTGTTTTCTTTCATCCTTTCTTTTTCTTTCTTGTTTTTCCTTCATTTTGCTGCTCAGATAACGCGCTGTGTGCCAAGTCTCAAGGTGGGAGGGAAGAGTGAGGAGGAAAAAGAGAAAGGAGAGCCAGAGAGGAATGAGAATATCAAGACCAGGAAACGTATTTTCAGACTAAATATGAAAGCAAGATGCACTGAGGCAGCTACTGGGCTCGTCCCTGACTGCTGCCCTTGGGTGGCGTGCGGCAGGAGGTCACACCGCCACACTGAGAGCAGTTGTAGGAACCAGCTGTGACATATGGCTTACATTGAGGAATGCGAACACTGGAACCGGACAATGTTTGTTTTCTCTTGCTTGAGCACGAATCAAAGTATTAATTAAAGAAAGCTCAGAGATACTTTCAGTGAGACTGCCCAGGGTCAGTGTGCAGAGGGTGCTTTTCCAAGGATATGAGCTGGTCATGATCCAACCCGCCCCCTGAGGTGATGGGTGTGTTTTGGGCTGAGGGAGGAGTTTCAGAGCCTAAAGAAACAGGGATAGATGATACTCAGAAAGACCCTTTAGCTGCCTTTGCATATGTGGAGACCCAGACCCCAAAGAATAACCACTGTCCCCAAGGAGATCATTGCTTACTGCATGTCTCCTCTTCTTGCCAGCAGCTATTCCCATGGCTGATCAGCCTCACTGCCCTTCTCCTTGAAAAGTCATCTGACCCTTCCTGTGGTTTCTCCTTAATTTAAAGCCACTCCTAGGGTTCTCCTCTCCCCATTCCCAACAAGGACCACCAGAGCTATGCCCTCTGACACCACTTGCTTCAGCTCTGTTGCTGCTCAGCTACTACTGTGAGCTATTAGTTCTTCAGCTTTTATACTAGGCAATACTTTTTCTTCCCCCTCAAATAATTGCTTTTCAGACCATAAGTAACGTGTTAAGATAATTTCTGAAACAGAACAAACCTATCCCCACTTCTGAATGATCAGTACCACCATAATAAAATATTTCAAACGTATCAGATCTCTAGAAATCCCTTAAGTCTGTTCCAAATTGCCGTTAAAATTGCAGCAGCAGTACATCTCTCCAGGGCTACACTGGTTTGGAAAAACACCTGGCACACATCATATGACTTCAATGAAAAGCACACCATGTACAGCTGCAGCTTAGGCAACACATCTCAGAGTCACAGTCAATCCATAGCAACAACTGAAAAACAGAAACCCAAAGTAGAGGAGTAGGAGAGTGAGATCCCTTTGCACAAAGAATGGTATTAAAGGGCATTAGTCTGTTGGATACAGCTGAGACTTCTAGACGGGTTGCTGGCTCATGGCCACCCGTGTGCCCTATAAATCTATTTTTTGTTTTTATGTGTAAGTGATGTAATGCCCGCAAGCTTCCTCAGTCAGGGTTCATTATTTAATTTCTCAGGTGGCTGAAGTCATAGGCTTTGTGGCGTCTATGGCCACCCACGATGTGGTCTCACTGCCCAGAAATGAACTTCCTCTTAGACCTTGTATTCTAATTGGCATTTGCAGAATTAAAAGTCCACTGACCACTCTGTGTCATGGGAACACTTTGGAAAGCATCTCTGGAATGATGAAACCATTTTGATCCCAAAATAATGTGTGTGCTTAAACCAAGGCCTTTTCTGATAGAAATAAGACAATCAAAGCCAAGTTTGGATATGATGCCATGTCAAGAAAACCCCTGTTTTCATGAACAAATAGCTACTTGGAAAATAACACTCACCAAACAAGATAAAATCCTTGCTTTACATAATATAATATTCTACACTGACAGAACTTCATCCCAAATTTTATTTATTGAAGGGGAGTGCATCTTTACAAATATCACCAGGCTCCAAAGTCATTCCTGGGAGTGGTTATCATCAGTGGAACAATGAGGATTTATTTGTTTCCTTTGCTTTCCCTATTAGTGATAAACATATCTCATGCTTTCTTTTAGTCCTGCTATACTCATATTCTTGCTGTTGTTTTGCCTAAATGTTTCTATATCCAAGAAGTTAATCATGCATGAAAAACAGTTTCCTGGGTACAGAGGCTTTCCTACGCTGCTTCAATTTGCCCTGAGAAATTAGTCTTCCCCATAATACTGCCTAAAGTCATGGTACCAATCCCAGTGGTTTTCTGATATTATCTGTGATCATTCACTCTTTGGCAAACTGAAATATTGTACCTTATTAACACCTAAAACAAATTGAATGGAGCAGTGCAGAGGTCAAATTATTACCATATAAACACTAATCAGCATTCCTTAATCTGTGTAAATCCTTGAAGTCTGAAAGAATAACGTTCAAAAATTACAGGTATTTTCATGAACCTAGAATCAAGCATATAAACAAAAATGAGATGGGTATGGTCCAAAACAGAGAGAAGTCTATAAAAATCAACTGCATCCCAAAGACTTTGAGTAAACTTCCTCACTGCGAGAGTTAGGACTCTTACTGAAGAAAAAGAATACAAATGACAGCAGTAGATAAAAGCATGTAAAAGCAAGCAAATATATTTGCAAATATATTATAGGCTTGCAGGCAAGTTCATCAATGATGCCCACCTGTGAGAAGGGTCAGAAAGAGGATCCAGAGAACTACAAGTCTGTCAGCCTGAACTCAGTACCAGGGAAGGTCATGGAGCAGATAATCTTGAGTGCCATCATGTGGCACGTGCAGCACAACCAGGTGATCAGGCCCAGCCAGTGTGGGTTTGTGAAAGTCAGGTCCTGCTTGACCAACTCTTTCTATGACCAAGTGGCCCACTTAGCTGATGAGGGATAGGCTGAGGATGTGTTTACATGGACTTAGTAAAGCCTTTGACACCATTTTCCACCACATTCTCCTGGGGAAACTGTCTGCTCATGGTCAGGAGCATGGTTTGTATGGCTGAACCCTGAGAGTGGTAGTGAATGGTGCTACATCCTGTTGGTGGCTGGTAACCAGTGGTGCTCCCCAAGGCTCAGTCTTGGGGCCAGTCCTGTTTAATGTCTTTATCAATGATCAGGACAAGTGGATTGAGTGAACCCTCAGCAAGTTGGCAGATGACACCAGTTTGGCTGGGAGTGTTGATCTGCTGGAGGGCAGGAAGGCTCTGCAGAGGAATCTGGACTGGCTGGATCAATGGGCCGAGACCAACTCTAATGAGGTTCAACAAGGTCAGGTGCTGGGTCCTGCATTTGGGTCACAACAACTGCATGCAATGCAACAGCCTTGGGAAGAGTGGCTGGAGAGCTGCTGGGTAGAACAGGACCTGGTGGTGTTGGTTGGCAGTGGTTGAACATGATCCAGCAGAGTGCCCAGGCCAAGAAGCCAAGAAGGCCAATGCCATCCTGGCTTGTCTCAGAAATCATGTGGCCAAAAGGACCAAGGCAGTGACCGTGCCCCTCTCCTCAGTTCTGGTGAGGCCACACCTTGAATCTTGTGTTCAATTTTCAACCCTTCATTACAAGAAAGACTTCGAGGCACTGGAGTGAGTCCAGAGAAGGACAACAAAGTTGGTGAAGGATCTGGACCACGAGTCTTACGAGGAGCAGCTGAGGGAGCTGGAGATGTTTAGCCTGAAGAAAAGGAGGTTCAGGGGAGACCTTATTGCTCTCTATGACTACCTGAAAGGAGATTGTAGCAAGGTGGGGGTTGGCCTCTCCTTCCAGATAACAAGCAATAGGACTAGAGGAAATGGTCTTGAGTTGCACCAGGTGTTGTTTAGAGTGGATATTAGAAGAAACTTCTTGATCAAAGGAGTTGTCAAGCACTGGAACAGACTGCCCAGGGAAGCAGTGGAGTCACCATCCCAGGAGGTATTTAAAAGACATGTAGATGTGGCACTTAGGGACATGATTTAGTGGTGGACTTGGCAGGACTGGGTTCATGGTTGTACTCAATAATCTTAGAGGTCCTTTCCAGACTGAACAGTTTTATGATTTCATGATTCATTCTTCAACAACCATAAAGTCATATACAAGAATCTTCAGATAGTGGTTATTTAATTGGAGTCTATATGCATCATAAATATTAAAAGAAGAAGAAACACACCATTTTCTCACAGAAGAAAATCTGATTAAGAGAATCTTTAATCTACAGTGTTGTGAGTGACTAAAACATATTGTTTATCTTCTGCAAGAATTTCAGAAAAAACATTACCATGAGAAAAATGGATGTTCATGCTGCAGACAATACAAGTGGCTCCTGCCTTTTCTTACAGCGAAAATGCTCAAAGAATATTTTGGACAGGATGTTTCCAACAAAGAGTCTCAAAACAACTTTTTACTTCTCTTGAATATAAAACAGAAATAAAAGGTGGTAATAAGGAAAAAAAACCTCATACGGAATTTTTTTGTCCTCAGCAGCACCTTTTCACTCACACAGAATTTTAGCTGTGGGAGAAGAGGCAAGAACAAAGGTTTGTTGGGCACATGAAGCTAGTCAAGGGATTTGTTCCCAGATACTTCTTTCTATATTTTTAATCAGTCATATCTACACTGAATGTCTGCTGCCCAGGGTTTCATCACTGTAAACCTGTTCCCTTGCACACTCCATCTGATTTTGATGTCTTTGGTTTATCCTAAGACCTATGTTCCTCACACGCTTTTTCTTTAAATAATCCACCCCAGTGGCCTGGACTCTACCTTCTGCTTTGCCTGTTTTCCCCACCAAAAATTTTGCCTAGCTAGAGCACTGCACCAGACACAGACCACTCATTGCCATACATAGATTTCATGAACAAAACTCGCAGGACCCAGCCTGATGCTCAGCCTACATGGGCACTGCCACCCAGGCACACCACACCACCTTCCATAAGCCTTCTCACTGTGTTCAGAGACGGGCACCAAAGGTACAGGGCAGGTCCTGGGTACTGAGTGATGTCCAAACCAAACTGAATTTTGCAGTTCTAAGTTCCAAATATGACGAAAATGATACCACTTCCACAGAGGGTATGAGCCAGGACTTTGAACTGAAACATGTGGTCTGAAGGAGGGCAGGTGCTTAGGGAGGTCCTCCCTGTGTCCAGGCCTCTAGGTTTGATGGCAGCACTTGGCCAGATGGAAAAGCCACCTCACTTTGCAGACCTGCGGTTGACATGCAGAAAGCTGCACTGTGATGACAGCCAGGCTCAAACCCTCCCCTACACACACACAAGGTCTGCTGCTTCCCAAGTCTCGAGATGTCAGCCTGGGCCCCAAGGGTTGCATCGTGGAGGCCAAAAAATAAACAGCCAAGCATCGCAGGCTGCTGCCGGGCACCCTGCATTCCCATGAGAAACTCACAAAGTCAGATAAACTGCGTCACAGCAGCCTGCAAACTGGAGGCCTGGATGGTTTAAAAATACTGCCTGCTGCAGATTTCCCAGGCCATATATAGTTTACACATCTCATGGCAGCAGGAAGGAGCTGCACAGACACACAGAGACAGAGAAGGAAGAAAGTAATGAGAGACACGACTGCCAGTGTGCAACAAAAACAGGTTAAAAATAGCCTGAGCTGCAACAGCTCCCTCCAGTCTGGGGAGTGCAGGGGCCGCTGGTCCTCCCTGGCCTCTCTGGCTCCTCTTCAGCTGCCTATTTTCTTCCAGGAGGAAAGGGCAGGAAGGAAACTTTCAGTTCCTGTAGGCAGAAGGGAAAATGACAGCCCTGTTTGTTTTGATACCAGGCAGGCTCCCTGAGGCTCACAGAGACACCTGGCCAGTGCTGCAGGATCCCTTCCCCAAGGAGCAGGTTGAGGGCATACGGAGGGCACAGGCTTGAGATGCGTCGCTCACATCCCCCAGCAGTGTCACGCATAACCCTGAGGGATGTGGTGCCACGCTGCCCTGAGCTGTGGTGCCATGCTGTCAGGAGAGGAACACAGCCCGCTCATTTTCTTCGCCCTACCCTGTGCACATTGAGTCCTGATCCAGAGGCAAAGGCAAGCTGTCCAACCCTACTCTGGTAAAACAAAGAATAAACAAAAAACACTTGTCCTGCTCATCACCTCTTCTCTCCAACAGCCCAGCCTCCCCAAAGCCATTGCAAAAGGAAAGAAGCCACATGCCAAATGTAGTTATCTCTCTGTAAGGATCTTCTCCATCACTTTCACCCAGCCCAGTTCCTTGAAGGAAAAGCAAGAATATGAAGGTATGTGCCATCAGGCCAGGGTGTGTGACCCCCAGCCTCCTGAAATCTCCCTGCTTGTCAAGATTTCCAGGTGACCACTGCCTGATCTGAGGCTTGGGCAGAAAGAAAGGTACCTAGGTGTGTCTCCAGAGGCCAGATAATTCCTTATGGAGCCAATTTTAATTAATGGTCCAGAGTTTCCTTCTTTTATTTCTTGTCATTTGCATCATGCAGACCTAGCTGCCCCAGCTGCAGACAACTTCTGTCAACTCCTAGATGCTGACACGAGGCACTGAGAGGGGTCCTAGCCAAAAATCCAGATTCCAAACATCCCTGAACTCTGGAGAAGTTCAAATCAGAGCACACATCTTTAGTGAGAAGAGGAAAGCTGTAACATGATCCTAGCCCTGGGCAATAGAGGTAACACTCCAGTGTGGTCTGAAGGTGACTTCCAGAATATGTGGTGTGGAGCAGAGTGGAGGAGGAGAGGGAAAAGCAAGGCATTCTTCATATGTTAAAAAAAAAAAAGGCACCTCAGGGGGAGCTGGGTGTCTGCTGTTTGTGGTGGAAGGGTGAAGAAGGTTGCTGACAGAGTAAAGGGCGTTAAGAGGGGTGGATGAACTCTGAATGGAACAAGGAATGATACCAAAGAGCCCTGTAGGCTGTAAGAGAGGTGTTATGAAGGAGGGCAAAGAACAAGAATGCTAGCAGTCGGGGAGTCCATCACAGCGCATCTGCATGTTTATGAGATCTTGAGACCAGAGAGGCATTCAGGATCATACTCTCTGCAATATACTCTGCCTGCTTTTCATATGGATCAATATCCCCCTAGTGCCTCAGGTCCAGTTCTGTTTGCAGGGGATGAAGGCCTTCAGCAAGAAGGGCAGTGCTGGGCATTGGTTGTGCCACTGTGGGGGACTGAGCAGCATCAGGCCCTCTGCATGCTGCCAGCAGCACCCATACCAGCATTTCCAACTAGTGGAGCAGTGTGGATTTTTCCCTCTGGAGCATAAGAAGTTGCTTTCTGCTCCTCCAGCTCTCCATCAGCTTGTGTGTCACTTCATCACTTGGGCTTGCAAGAATTAAGGCCAGGCACTAACCACATCAGGGTGTAGAAACAGAGATGCCTTTTTTAATCCACATTACAATATGAACTCTTTGATCTTTGTTCCCAGAAAGGCTCCCTGGATGGCCACAGAGAGGCAGCAAATGGCTTACCTAGGTTCCCCTAATGGTAGAAAAAGCGTGCTGGGTGTGATTAGACATACCAATTTCTGTACACCAGAGGAACAAGCTTTATCCTGAATTTAAGGGAACCAGTTTGCAGGATTGGGAAGCCACCCCCATCAGATTACACAGGGTTAAGGTTTAAAGTCAGAGCAGTGCACAGCTTGAGGTGATACCAGCTCAGGCCATGCTTGCTTGAAGGTGGGATGACAACCCCAAGTATGACTGTGCATGCGATGTGCATGAAAGGGTGGCCATGTGTGCCCTGTGCCCCTGTCGTGGGCCAGAGGAACGAACTCCCTGGCAATATCTAACCTCCCTTTGTCCAGCTGATAGTGACTGGTTAGATGGGTATGTCATGCCATGCCATAAAGCATAAAGGGTTGCTTCCTGGCTCTCACTTCGTCAGTTAACAAATGCCGCCACTAATTAACTGACAGTAACATGGAGCTATTCTTGGCCATAGGTGGATCTTACTGAGGTCATACTGGTTGTGGGTAATATAATTTATTATCCTGTGAGGTACTATGGGATACAGGGAGAAGGCCACTTGAAAAGTGCCAAAGCAATAATCCAACACAGGATTTTCCCAGCAAGGTAATATGTTCCATACTTGCTGTGCCTCTGAGAAATAAGGCATCAAAGTTGCATTGGGTCTGGTGGAATGCTGTAAAGATTTCCAAATACAGTGATGGAAATAGAAGACTCCTGTGCTCAAGAGGTGGGTCCCTCATTGGAAAAAAAGAAGTGCAAGACAGTTTGTTTTTTTTCTTAAAGCAACTCTGAAGACAAAAATCCCACGCTGTGAAAAGGCACTCATCTGCCAAAGGGAAGTACTGTGCTTCAGGCAGGCAGGCAGCACAGCAACAGGGTCATGCCACCTGCCCCATGTTAAGGCTGGAGCTGTACTCTAGGTGAACTCTACCAAATTAGCTGTACATGATGCTGCATTCCCTCCTTTCTCAGAGGATCAAAGCAGCTGGATCCAGTCCCAGCTTTCTGCAGATAAGCAGGTCACAGGACTAGTTTGCACCTCTATGCTGCTTGTAATACACTGTGTTACAGATTCCTCTGGATTTCCTGGTTCGTGCCCATATGCACTAGATACTCTGGTCACATTTTTTCCCTTTAGTCTTCTGAGCTAATCTAGGGACCTGGGATGCTTCTACAGACTCTTACTCACCAGTACAGACTCTCTGGCAGTGCTACATCTGATTACAAACTACTACCGCTGTTCTTGGCGACATGCATTTTATATTTCCTTGTTTTATCTAAAAAGCTCATTCTTTCCTTCAAAAGGCTTCTCCCACCTCACAGCAGCATGAGGGCAGGCACAGCAACTCAGCAGCCTGGCTTGGACTAAACACTTGCTGAAGGGTGAAGGGAGAAAGAGAAAAAGACAAGGCTATCTGGTTTGGTAAGCCATGAGGCATCCCTAAGGCCTAAACAAAATGCATATGAAGAATAGGGAGGAGAGGGGAGACAGCAATAATTGGAAATACATTTCACTTGTATAAAAGTGCTAATTAGTTGTTTATCTGCAGGCACACTGTGGGCTTCACAAAGGCACACACAGGTTACAGCAATTAATTACTAGCAGGGTCTGGGAGACTGACTCCATAATTCAGATTTCTGATCAAGCAGCATCAGTGAATGATTCAAAGGCAAACAGCAGAACATGTACGTATATATTCTTCCTTAAAAGATGTGTTTTTGTGTCATAGGACTGGGTGATACATTGATTGTAATTTTAACCATTAATGTTTAAGCAACAGATACATATCCAATATGCAAGTAGTAGCTTTAGAGCAAGTAATTTTCTTTTTACCTATGCAGTTTATCTGTCAGTAGAAGCAGACATATGTTGAAATTATGCAAGAATTTATGTCAAATTTGGCAAATAGTTTTGTATGAAAAAATAGAAGTGAAATTGAGAGAAAAATATTTTCAGAGAGATTTGTTTAAATTTTGAATGACAGTTTGTGACCTCGTGTTCCTATTTTAATTTAAAAAAATGAAAACAAATCACTGATTTTTCCATGGTATTTTGTTCATTTGAAGATAAATATTTTTTTTCTAGTTCTCACACTCAGTATAGTGGCAATTGACAGCACATGCTCCCAGTGTCCATCCTCCCCAGAATATAAAAAGATTTTAAGGACTGAATGAGTAAGAAATTTAAACAGAGGCATCCTATGAGCAAAGAAAAGTACATGTAAATGCTTTGGATAAAGCAGTTAAATGTTCTATTTCACTTGTCAAAAATACATTGAGTACAATAATAGTACTGAATTAAACTTGCACAACTCCAGTGGGATTGGAAGTATCCTGAAGATTTGGCCTGGGATCCTTCATTACAATGTGCTTTTTAGCATATCTGATATTGGAGCACTGAATAACATTCCCTAAATAAAAGTGTTTTTCCTAATTATCTTGATAGGCTATTTTTGGCAAGTTTGCTTAATTGACAATGATCCCCAATGAGTGTATTTTAAAAGTGACACATTTGCGTCTTCTTTTTGTGAAAAGTTCAATTCACAGAAATATTTACTATTAAAAATTACTCATGACCTCTTTACCAGAATATGTTTTTGTCCAGGAGATTGTTTAAGACAATTTGTGAGTGCTGTCCAGCTGATATCTCAGCTGTGTTCCTCACAGACAGTGACTGTGGCGTTTTCTGTGCTCTGCTGGGTGGCTGAAAAACACCTGCAAATGAAGGTTTGGAGGCACTCCTTTCAGCTGCTTATTGAAACTCCCATTTCCATGTTTTGCAGGTCACAAAAGATCTGCCCTTCTATTTTTTCCACCTCCACCAGGAATATTGCTGCCAAGAAGCCAACTAAAAGGTTTGCTGAAATGTTTACATGCAGAAAACAGGAAAAAAAAAAGTAGAATAAAGTTTAAACCGATGCCAACGATCTGTATTTGGTGCAATACAGCCTGTTGCTCACAGCTGCATTCAGAGGCGAAGAAAACATTTTGCTGGGTCTAAGGAGTCCCTGAACAGAAACGGGCTTCCTGCAGGGAGGATGCATGGTGCCGTACAAGCTCTTCACAGCATTGAAATACAGGATTGTATGGCAGCTGCCTGCTGTAGAAGCTCTTCCCTTTTCATGTGGCAAGTCACAAATTCAAAGCAAAGAGTTGCATGAAATGGAGCTGTAACTTTATGCTGAAATCTGTAATTCAATTATAAATTGAGGATATTAGCCATCAGCCACAATAAATGAAATGTCTGTTTATCTGTCTAAGAAAAGAGTTCATATTTCAAAAACAAAAATGTAAAATCCAAGACCAGCCTTAATTACCTGGGCAACAGCCACAAAAAAGTTCACAAAAGCCCAGATTTGAATACCTGAAATATTATTTCTTCATAGTACTTTAGTCTTCTAAATCAGACTAAAACATCCTTAATGCAAAAACAGGGATGGGTGCGGCCAGTATTTTTATCTCTGCCAATAAACTGAGTTGAAGCTTTTCTTGAGGAAAACTCTTTTTTTATTTCAGACTTGTATCTACTTCAACAACTTACCTTATAATATAGCTGCTAGGAGCTCAGTTATGAGGGAACAGGAAATCAAGAAAAAAAAAGGGGGGGAATCAATTGAAAAGAAATTGAAGAAAAACTAAAACTGAAATAAAAAAACACTAAACTGAAATAGACCAAAAAGAAAAGGCAAATAAATCCTTGATCATGGAATATAAGCTCTGTGAGAAAGGAAGGATTTGTCTTTCACCTTTCTGTACATGCTTATTATTTTTTAAAAATTTTTATACAAAAATAGCCACAGGAGAAAGTCAAGTAACAGTAATTAATAACTCTCATCAATGTAAAAAAAAATCGAAAATATTTATGAAATTGGGGATTTGGAGGAGATTTGCACTCACTCCTAGGAATATCCTAAAAAAAAAAATGAAGTGCTTACTATTAGTAGAGTCACAATCCACAGCAGGGAAGGTACAAAACTTTTAAAGCATGAACCAAGGCTGAGGAAAACATCATTACTAAATTAGCAAAGTCAAACTTCAATCAACCAAGTAGAAGACTCCCTTTTCTACCAGTTAATTCAGACAGCCAGTCCTTTCCAGCTCGACAGCCATCTGTACCTCTTTAAGCTGTCATATTTGGTTTGATTGAAATATTCACATGGTAAAAAAAAAAACCCCAGAACTTTGAGACAGCAAAAATCTTACTGACAAGCTTTGTAAAAATCAAACCTATTCACAAAAAAAAAAAACCCAAACCAAAAATGCTAAAACCAAACCCAAAACTAAAAAAAACCCCAACCAAACAAAAAAAAAACCCAAAACTCCCCAAAAACCCACCAAGAAACCAGGCAGCTAGACAAAGAAGGGAATAGATAAACATTTTATTGGAGTAGGTTTTATTGTGAATGCCACAGTAACAAGTTTTCAAAGGCTAGCCAACTATGTTATCCAAGACAATTACAAATTTCACCCCAACAAATTTATAATATGCCTCTTTTGTAGCATTATTTGGAACGACCCTCCAAACAGCCAGAAAGCAGGGAACATTTTAAATGTGGAATCATCATTCAAGCATTGCTGCCATCTTCCTAATGTCACCACACTGACCTGTCAGTGCCCTGCAGTGGAACACTTTTGCACAGCATTAATATCAGGATGTCTTGCATGGGGTTCTCGCAGCTTCCAGTGGTCTTGAAATGCTTTCTTGAGTCTTTGTATGTGTGCTGTGCCACTTTCACAGTCAGAGCGCTCTCTGACAGGGATCTTGTTCCTCTGGCTATGAAAACAATTTTACTCTTGGCAAAACAATTAGAAACTAAATACCAATTCTTACAGAGCAGATACCCAACTGCACATAGGAAGGCATATATAAATGACATCTGTCAATACACTTGGTCAAAAAGCCTAGGTGTGCCACTTCACAAAAAAAGGCATGTCTTCTATTTAGATATGTCCACACCACCTGCAAATCGATTATAAATTTGCATTGAAACATAAAATATATTAAGACCAAGTGTCCAAATTAAGTCCTTTTTTTTTTCAGAAAAAAAATACTATCTAAATATTTGCCTCACCTAAAGAATCTTAGTTTAAAAGGCAGGTAAGTCAAAATTAGTACTTTTCTGCACAGCAGAAATTCAGGTTGATATTACGGTATTAGATTTCCCATATGAAGAAAATACAGGATATGAAAAGCTGTAGTACCTCAGAAGACAATTTGTAATACTGAAAAATCCTTGGGAATTTCAATGGTACATGGCTGCAGGTTTTAGCTTTAAAGTTTTTGAGGATTTATGATCCACTTGCAAAGAAACAGTAAAATTGTGGGTGTAAAAAATCACTTAATAAAATCCTTGCATGAAATTTTACATATAACTAAAGAATGTGGAGTCAGCAAAGCAAAAAGTGGAAATGTTAACATCTTTTTAGTTCTCATTTTAGTGTGTCCTTTTTTTTCCACTTAAACAGCTGCAGATGGAAAGTTCCTCTCCTTTTAACAGTGGCACAAAAGGATGATATTTTATCACTGAAGATGACAAAGAGACGTTGTGGAGTTTCCATCCTCGGAAGGAGTCAAAAGCTCTACAGACATGGTCTTAGATCACCTGTCCTCAGTGACCCTGCTTGAGCAGGGGGGGTTGCACCAGTTGATCTCCAGAGGTCCCTTCCAACCTCAACCATCCTGTGATTCTGTGATCTTCACTAACAAGAATGATGCTTGATGTTGCAAGAACATGTCTGTTAATCACATACAACTAAATACTGTGTATGTGATGTATAACAGAAAGGAAGTTAAACATTTTTAACAGGAAAAAAACCAACAGAGAGAACTGTGATAGTGTAAATAATATTTGATTATTAAACTCTGATTTCCTAGGAAGTGTCTTTCAGCTGAATGCCTTAATACATTTTAAGTGCTGTAAGACTGAAGAACCCTTGCCAGAGTTCTCCTAAGTCTTTATTTGATGATGAGCAGACAAAACTAAGGGTGATACCTTACAGTTCTAAACATTGCATCTCATTAAAAGTTCATCATGACATACGATTTCACATGTAACATGTAACAAAACTGCCATTGCCCACCCCTGCTCTGCTCTGTGTGTTTTACAAGTAAGAAAAACTCCGCAACACAAGGATTCAAACTCAGAAAGTTTCTATCCGAATCATCAGTGGGGCCTTTCCTTTTCCCTAGCCTGAGTCCTCTTGGCCAGTGAATCTGTATAAGATCACAAATTACAGCATTTGTTTTTCAGTGCACAACATTTTTTATGCTTTCTCAGGAGCATTCACCCACAGTTGGCTCCTCTGGTCTCTTTATTCTTCGTACTGGTGAAGAGCCTAAAACAGGGAGAAATGGCTGGACTTCTAATGCAAGGTCATTCTTAATAAATTTTCTGGGCTTATTTTCTATGTACTCCATCCCTCTGTTTCTTCCTCATCCTCATTCCTTTTCTATATTTCCTTTCTATTTTTCCATCCTCATTCCTTTTCTATATTTCTGGGCAAATTTTCTACACATTCCATCTCCCTGTTTCTTCCTCATCTATCTCCTGGCCTGGAAGAACTCTCCAGCAGCCCCAAAGCAGCTTTCCCCAGCTTACATCCAACTTCAACCACGTGCCTTCACATCAGTGGTAAGGCAAAGGCACAGTCATTCCCCGTAAACTGTGCTTAAAAGAAAAAGACTTGCTGATGTGAATTTGAGGTGTAACAAAAGTTGCTTCTGGGTTAAGAAATGTTGGGTAGTTGTAAACAAAACATTATCTTGCCCTACCTTTTGGAGACCAGTATTTTTCCCAGCTCTGCCTTCACAGTGCCTCATAGTTTGCAATCGCATTTGGCAAAAGTGTGTCTTCCACAGTGTGAATGTGAAAAGAGTTTTGCTTATCTATCATGTGATTGGACAGTAGCCACCACCTGCTCTAACTATGATGTGAAATGAGGAATGTGTGAAGATTTACTGCTTACTGTCTAAATGCAGCTTGGAAATGCATCTCTGCACAAAAGAAATTTGCTTTTCAACTTTAAAAGTATAACTTTCAACTTGCTTGAGAAGAGAGGGAAATCAACGTAGCAGGAAATCCCCATGTTGACACACTCAGGTTGGTGCCACTGTTCTGACCTAATCAGGAAAGCAAACGACTTACAACAGACCTACAAGCTGGGGTCAGCAGCCTCTGTGAAGCAACAGCCAGGGGTTTTCAAGGTTTGGGCTTGACTCTCATGGTGGCATTCAGTCACTTCTCTAGCACCTTCTCAGACTCCCAGTTTGTTAGAAATAATAGAACCAGAGATCAAATTAAGAAGAAAAAAGTTGCAGTGGAAGCCAAGAAAGCCTGGTTTCTTCCTTCCTGCTAAACCACTGATGACAAGACTGCTTTATTCCCTCATGGGTTTCCATGGCTCCTCCAACACTGTTCTTCCTGGACAAAAGATCATGCACTCTCATTCGTCATGCTTTGCCTCTGACAACTGTTTCATGATCCACCGATCCACCTTCTGATTACAGCCGTCCGTTGCCACAAAAGAAACTGCTCATAACACCCAGGAGGGCTTGTGGGACAAAGGCAAAACTGCAGGTGGGCAACACTGCACGTATAGCTGGTTTTGGGAAAGTGGGAGAGATAAGGAGACACCTCAGACATGGGTCCAAGTGGTGTGATGCAAGTATTCCCTCCAGCTGTATTTGGGTTGTGGAGAGGGAAGATGCATACACACTTTAGCCTCATCACAGGATGCTCTGTCCCACTGCCTGTCTGTGTTGATGGGGGACTGGGACCTGGGGAATTCTGCTGTGCCCCATGGGAATGCTAGTTCCTTCTTAGGGATGGCAGGATGTCAGAGCCCCAGTGAAACCATATAGAGGTTGTTTCCAACATAAATGATTCTATGATTCTATATGGAGATAGTCACACACCAAACTGAAGTGTCTGAGAGGGGAAGCTAGTCTTGCATGGCTTCCCCATGGTCCATGTCCTTCACAGGCTGGTTCAGAGGCAGAAACAAATATAAGGAGTGGCATCAGGGAATGCAAAACTCGTCACATTTTCAGCTGCCAAAGCTGGATTTTTACCTACATGCTTCCTCCCAGCAACAGCATCTCAGCAGCATAGTGCCTCTAGACACAGTATCAGTCCCAAAAACTGCTGAGGGCTGGGTGCCCCCAGGGCCAACCAATCCTCTCATAGCTACATCAGACATGTGAGTTTTCCCCAGAACTTATTCATGAGTATTCTTTAGAGTCTGCCCAGCTGAAAAGTACGGTGGCATTAAATTGTATACGCAATTTTTTTTTTTTAAACAAACAAAGCCTCCAAGCCTGACAGGCAAGGGCAGGGATGAGATTAGGCAAACATCCTATGCAGACGGTTCCTCTTTCTGTCTGTCAGCTTGTAAGTGCTTTCTCTTGTGGAACTATACAGTACTAACTGAGCCGGAAACAGCTATTTAAAAAGTGATTATAGTGTGACATTTTTGTTTGACCTAACATCAAGCCATGTGCAGCTTAAATGTCAGCAAAGCTATTTGCTGTAAGGACAGACAGGCCCTAGCATGCTTACATTTACCCAGCGTCTTAAAACTGAATTCTGTCTCCACTCAGTGCACATGAATGACACCAAAGCCAATATGTAAAGTATAGTGCTCCGTAAGATGTGATGATTGACTAATACGCTGGCACAATGTATTCAGCAAGAGGCTCACAAGGAGGAAGGCAAAATAATGGATAATTAAAGTCAATCTCGGGTTAGAAAGCAGAGGCCCATGCAAAAGGTTCCCTTGGATTAGCAAGAACATGCCAATAGCTGGTGTGTTTTGCCCAAGGATGTCTGAAGTGCTCAAATATTTGGACAAAAATAGCAAGGCAGATTTTTTTTATTAGTGTAGGAGCTGTATCATTTGCATGGGAGAGGAGGGAGCACAGCCCCCAGCTGTGGCCAGCGGTGCTGCCCTTAGAAGACCTGTTGAAGCCCCTGCAGCGAAGCGCTGTGCCCTCAGGGTGTCCCCTCCTGCCCCACCACCCTGGGACCGGCAGGGCACAAACCAGCCCGCCCGGCTGCGGCTGCCAGGCAGGGGGACAGAGGGGAAGGGAGGCTCCAGGGCCGTGTCACCAGCCGTCAAAATAATAGCCGAGCAGTGGGGGAGCAGGGGGCCAGTGCAGCTAATTATGTGCTTCTCTCCCTGTGTGAGAACCGCCAGCAATGGAGCGGCTTCAGAGCCAGCAGGGATGCATGAGCACGTACAGCTATAAAGCGATAGACAGAGTCGTGTAGTACCAGGAGTTCTCTCTGGAAGACAATGAACTCCTTTGCAACGGATGGAGATAAGTGCGCCTGTAGTTCCTTAATGGGACTACAGGCATATATTTGGACAGCGTTCCAGTCTGACCTTCTTCTCAGAGCCTAAAATAACAAACAAATCAGTGTGCCTTTATTTTGAGAAAACGTTGCTCACAGTAATAAGGGTGGGTGGGGGCACTCAAAAGGAAGCAGAGCTGTGATAAAACTTCCATTTTGTTCTTTCTTGCATGTCAGAAAAAAATGTGCATTATAATTCAGACTGCCTTTCAGGGTTTATTTTTCTTTACATTGTTACATGCCCGATCACATCTGATTTTGGAAACTAAGCAGAGTCTGACTTGGCTGACATTTGGGAGATTGCTGAAAATGCAGGAGACTGAGCAGGATCTGTGTGCTGATTATATGAATGCACACCACCTAAAAGCATGATGGGGGGAACGACAAGAATATTCATAGCTTTTCTATATCTTAAAATACTGCTTGTCTCCATATCTAGCAACTAAAATAACACTGACTGAAAATAACATCATGAATATTAAAATGAGCATTTTTTCAAATCATAAAAAAACACTGCTTGTGAATACTGGTTAATACTTTCCAAAACGCACAGAAAAATCCTTCGAGCAAACTGATCATCAGGTTATTAGAGATATTGTCTGCTTGCTAATCACTTCAGTAAGTGCTGATGGTAGCAGGGGACTGTTAAAATCCTTTCAAAATTCATTTAAGTGCAATAAGCATAAACTTCTCAACAGAAAAGATATGAGAGGTAGCCAGAGGATTTTTTACACATGGAATTTACTCTTTTCTTAGTGTTTCCAGTGATAAAGGGCTTAACTATAGAAAGGCTCCTCCATTCTCTCTTTACCTTAGAAAATTTCAGAATAAGGTTCCCAAGCAAGAGTTAAAATAAAAGTTTCCTTCTTTGAAAATGTTCATTAGTTAAAACAAACACATTTAAAAAGAAAAATAACAACTGTAACTAGAACTCCCTTCCTCTCTTATCAAATGTCCTCAGTGGGTACCTCTCAGATCCTGAGCTGGCCTTGCAGTCCGGGGTGAGCTCCATTTTTTTTGACACCTCCTCCCCATGCAAAAGTTAAAAAGGCAAAACCAAAGTGAATTTGTTATAAAGAAAGCAAACATCAAACAGATCTTTGAGTATCTTCCACCTTTAAACAAGAAATAAATATGATATGGCAAAGCAAGGCAAGATTCACATGCTGTAAGCCTCTCCCACATAGTGCCCAAGGTGCCCTCATTCAGTTTTGCAGCCTTTCTTTGTTACAGCAAAATGTGAGGGATTTCTAAATCCTAATTTGGATGCATCCCCCAGCAGCAGAGACAAACCAACAATTACTGAAGCAAGGCAAGTTGTTTTCAGTTTAGCAGGTTTTTTTCTAAGCTGGGCTTGTGGTTTCATTTAAAGTTTGAATGCTTCCATTCTCTGAGAAGGCCAGTGGCTTTTCAATAGCAGAAGATCAAATGATGTTAATCGGGCAGTGTGACCTAATCCTCTAATTCAGCTGCCTTTTTACATTAGAAATGTTCTGCTCATGTAAGATTGATTTGCTCTTAAATTGACTTTTTTTTTAAATGTGCTGTTCTAAAGTTCTACTCCTAGCTCTGCAGATCTGTTACACAAATAATGTGAGACCACATTTTTTTTTCATTTTGAAGGTTTAAATAGGCTAATCCTAAGGGTTCCCATGGAAAATCTCTTGCTAATCACAGAAAGCCCAAGATGTAATGCAAGAGCAGCAAGAATACCATTTTTCATTTTGGTAGTGATCCCATAGGTTAGCTACAGCGAATGTGGACATTCTGGACAGCCATTGCTGACTATGGCCAGGCTACCATAAGTGTATGTTCTCTTCAGCCTTCTGATATGGCTACCATTGGAGTTCGCATACATGTAATCAAAAACCAAAACAATCTTCTCATTTAATTTTTGTTCCCTTGTTTTTTTTCTGATATGGTGGTTCTGGTGCAGTGCCATATATGAGTGGACTCTTGCATCACTGCTGGGAAAGAGCAGCTGGAGCAGTGCTCCCCTGCAGCATCCCCAGTGCTCCTCTGGAGCCCAGTCAGTTTATAGGCCACATGCATTTCACTGTATTAATCAGTTCCCATGCACACATGTGGAACTGTAGCTCTAACAAAGCCTGGCAATAGCCATCACTCATACAGGCAACTCATAGGTGCCTCACACTCCTGCACAAACCCAAAGGCCAGACTCTCCATGATCAAATGTGCGTTAATGGCCATCACAAATTAAGCATCACTCACTAACCCCTAGGCTGCATATAGCCAACATTTACAGATAATAACCAGACCATAGTTAACACTATCAATGTTAACCTACTTCCTATGAGGTGTAGAGTGTGAATGGGCTGTTCAGCCTGGAGAAGAGAAGGGTCCCAAGAGATCTGCAGAAGAGCTGGAAAGGGACTTTTTACAAGGCCGTGTAGTGACAGGACAAGGTGGAATGGCTTTAAACTGAAAGAGAATAAGTTTAGATTAGATATTAGGAAGAAATGCTTTCCTGTGAGGGTGGCGAGATACTGGTACAAGTTGCCCAGAGAAGCTGTGGATGCCTTGTTGGATGGGGCTTGGAGAAACCTGGTCTAATGAAGGTGTCCCTGCCCCGGCCAAGGGGGTTAGAACTAGATTTCAACCCAAAGAATTCTGTGATTCTGTGAAGTCTCAGCAGATGTCCAGCCCTTGGCACAGACATCAGGGCATGATGCCTCTGTCAGGTGCCTCTCTCACCTGCTTTGATACCCTGCATAGGGCGTGATGGGGCTCCCTGGCCACAAGAACACATAGCCCAGCACTGCAAGTGCACGGAAGAGTGAAGGAAGCCACATGGCACACATGTACCTGTCACTCCAGAGGTCTGCTCTTTCAGTACCCTCACTGAAGTATTCTTGCAACAGATTTTCACGAGCTAGCTCTATATTGTTGATAAGATTGCCTCTGATAAAGAAAGACACAATACAGTCTGGAGAAATAAAATGACCATTTATAGTATCTGGCAGATGCTCTTCAATGTTTTTCCTCTTAAAGGAGGACATCAGGGCTGTTATTCCTGCTTGATGCGTCTGTGATAGGCAATCATTTTGCTATATCCACTGAACTACACAACTTTTTCTTTTCCTTTTTTTTCCCCTGCCAGATTAATCCCATCCATTAATTACTTTTCCTGAAGATATTTTGCCAACATAAGGCTTACTGTGTCCATGTTGGCAGAACACATAAGAGTTTTCAAAACCTGATGTGTTATTGTTGGTGCTACGTTACATAAACCACAAACTGATTAAGATCCATGCTATGAGTAGTTCATGGGTCTGCTCCCAAGTCATGTGACATCCGGGGAGATGATTTTCATATTACTGAGCCAACTGTGTAAAGCATTCCCTTTTCCCCTGCGCTATTTCTTAAAGAAATGGAAGCACAGTTTCAGGCTGGCATTGGGCAGCAGCAAATGCAGTCAAAGCAGAATTCTGTGGACAGAGAGCGCCATCTCCAGCTACTAAATCGCAATTCGGGATATCTCCTTTGGAATTCCCATCTGTTCCAGCAAAAGACGGAAAAAAAGACAGCTGAGACTGCTGAAAGATTGAGATTTAAACTGTAACACTATCTTAATATCCTGTAGGGAGAATTTGCTAATCCTTACTGAAGTTTCTGAATTAAATAAAAAGTCTGCTTAAAATTCCATGGAGATGAGCATCCCAAATTTGTTTCTGTTTTCAGGCCACCTAGTCGAGAATAAAGTCATGACAGGGCTAAAATTTGTGCTATATTAGGGTCCTCCAGTCTACAGAAAGTCTACGCTTGTAGTAGTCCACATGATGCATTTGATTAGTACTTGAAAGAGCTCATAAATGATACCTCTAGTACTGTCTCAGAACAACTGGGTAGCAAACCAGTGTCAATAAGCAATATTCAAAAACAGCACACACAGTGGATGCAAAAGAATTATATAGATACAAATGTTACAAAATTGACAAATATTAAAAAAATTACACCACACAGATTTTGCATAAATACATTTTATATAAATAAAATTTTTACAAAATCCTACAAATACAACAATTTTTACAAACCCACAAAAATGACAAAAATACATACACAAAAGAATTACAATGGTTGTTTTAAGTACACGTGCATTATTTGGTGTACATTTTATCTGCTATAATCGCTACATATGTTAGGGTACACTTTTGATGAAATATATGCTGCAAAAATAAATCAAGATGTTATTTATAGTTGATGCCTGGAAATTCTTCTCCACCACAATGTCAAATGATGTTGTTCCCATCCTATTGCCCACCAGTTTTCTCTTCTCCCAACACCATAGGAAACCTCAGGTCTCCAGAGCATTCACAGCTCCAAAGGATTCAAGTGGAGCAGAAATGTTAAGTGCATTAGGAAATCAATCTGTGAATGAGGGTATGCTGCTTTTGATAGTGTTCTCTGAACTAAATGGACAGCTGAGATCAGTGCTTATGAGTCCAGCCTCATTAATGTCAGACAAGAGTTTGTTCTAGAAACCTATCTTAAGGACACCAGTGGCAAAGAATTTGTCAGACAATACAACTGAAAATCATGCCTCCCTGCTGTGTGCTGTAGAAAACTTATCCATATTAAAGAATTATTAATGGATTTGCAAAAGCAAATGGATTACTGGATTTAAAGGGCTATGAATACTAAATATGTACATTGAATAGATACATTCAGGAAGGGTTAAAAGACAAAGCAGCTTTAATAGCATTCCTGACTGAATACATCTTATTTAAAATGCAAATTATTAAATTACTCTGTATTATTTTTATGACTGAGTTCAGAAGGTATTTTTCTCAACTGTTCAGGAAACAACAAAGATTTGGTTCGCTGCCACAGAGGCTGCAAGATAGCAAAAGAAAGTTGATGAAGCTCTATTAGAGAGACCTGTAAAGGACAAGAAGCAGTCAAGCACAGCTGGCACTGATTTATGAACAAATCACCCTTGGCCAACTTGATTGCACCCTATAATGAAATGGCTGGCTACATGGACAAGGATAGAGCAGTGGACACAGTAGATCTTGACTTCAGTACCGTGATTGAAATGATATCCCGCAGCACTTTCACTTACAAACTGAGGAAACATAGCATGAACAAGCTGGCTGTTAGATGCACTGAAAACTGCCTAGGCTGACAGGCTCAGTGGGTGGCAGCTGGTGGTTTGGCAATGTGCCTGAAGGCCCATAACATATTGAGTACTGTCAGGGTTGACAGTGTGCTCTCGTCCCCAAGATGGGAAACCACACAGTAGCCTGCACTGGGAATATGGCCAATAGACTGAGGAAAGTTACTGTCCCCCTTTGCTTGGTGTTGGTGAGGAGCTGGCTGGACATAGGGCCCAGTTTGGTGCTTCCTCAGATCAAGACAGGGCAGCTCCAGTGAGCTACCAAGATGATTTCAATCTAAATCACATCACCCTGAAGGAGGTATTGAGGTAACCTGCCTGTCTTGCCTGTTGAAGAGCATAAGAGGTCACACAAGAGCAATCTTCAATTACGTGGAGGGGGATTAAAAATATGCCAGAGCTAAACTTCCCTTGGTAGTTGTATGCAATACAAGAGGGAACCATGGGCACAAGTGGCTTAGGAGGTCCAAAGAGGACATTATGAAACAAATTATTTACATGAAGGGTAGTCAGCCTGGACAAACTATGAAATTTTTTGTTTCAAAAGCTGTCAAGACAAAACTGCAACAGATGTGATTCACTTCAAGCAGGGAAGCTGGACTGCAACACCCAGAGATCCTTTCCAACCAACCCATCTATGATTGTGCAGGGGCATAAGGGCGATGACCTTCCTGGTCTAGGATTTTTGTTTGTGGGAAGATAGCCTTAAAATGCCCATCAGACTGGTGACTGGGCTTTATTATGGAGTTTAAGGATATCCACGAGCAAAAATAAAAATACTCCGCCATCTGTTGATACCTAGCAAACTGCAAAGGTTGTTTTCTGAAAACTATTTCACCACCACATTTAAACTATAAAATAAAACACAGCAAAGAATGCAACACATTTTGAAAATGCACAAACTGGCACGTGATTCAGCATGTTATTTATTCAACTTGCAAAAGTGAACGATGGAACTGCCTGCAGGGAGACTCTGTGAGTCCCCAGAATAAAGTTACAACTCCCTGGTAACCTTATCTTCCTTCTGGTCACCGAGATGCTCAGTTTTGCCTGCAGCATGAACCATTCGGGCCTTCGAGACTGCCTTCCCCTCCTCCCTGCTGTGCCCCGAGAGAGGAGACGACTGGAGAGGGCAGGACTGGAGAGGACTGGATATGAGAAGGCAGGACAGGACTGGAGAGGAGAGGGCTGGAGAGCACAGGACGGGAGGGGCCAGGACTGGAGAGGACTGAAGAGGAGAGGACTCGAAAAGACGGCAGGACAGGAGAGGACAGGACAGGAGAGGGCAGAAGAGGGCAGGATGGGAGAGGACAGGCCTGCAGAGGACTGGAGAGGACAGGCCAAGACAGGGCAGAAGAGGACGGGACAGGAGAGAACAGGACAGGCCGCCCCGCTCCCTTCCCCTCTCCACAGCGCTCATGGCCCGTGGGCAGCCCGGCCTCTCCCGCCGCTTTTCCCGCTGACGATCGCAGCCCGAGTTACTGTTCTGTGTTTCTTTCATTTTTGGCTGGCGCACCCCCGAGGAGCCAGACGTTCGGCAATCCCCGGCCCCGCACCGAAACCCTCCTCCACAGAGATGGCGGCGCTGGGGCGGGCAGAGCCGGGGGGCGGAGGAGGAGGAAGAGGAGGGGCAGGGCCCGGGCCCGTGCATGGCGGCGAGCGGCAGTGCCGGGCTGCTTCCCTTCCTGCGGCTGCTGGGGCAGCTGAAGGTGGGCACGCTGGGGCAGGCCGGCGGTGGGCTGGGACCCCCGTGCCCCTCGGGCCGGGCCGGGGCTGTGGCGGGGCCGGGGCAGGGCCCTGGGCTGCGGGAGGTTCGTGCCCCTGGGTGGCACAGCCCTGCGGAGCCCGGTGCGGCCCCTGGGGCAGGTGCGCCCGGAAAGCATTGAAGCTCAGCGGGGCGAAACTTCCAGGGGCGCCTCTGAAAAGGGGTTTAATGTTCACAGCGCCGTGGCCTGCGGGGTGTGGTGGTGTCCTGGCAAGGGCCGGACTCGGTGATCTCTCATTGCCTCTGTGGTGCTTGCACAGAGGGTACCGCGGACAGGATGGGTGTACAGGAACGTGGCGAAGCCAGAGAGCGTGTCCGATCACATGTACAGGATGGCGATGATGGCTTTGGTGACCGAAGACAAAAGCCTCAACAAGGACAGGTGAGAAAGCTTCTGGTTGCCGTGACTATATGAGAGTTGCAGACAAAATGCTAGAAAGAACTGGCATCCTAAGTAAGAGATTTTAAAACACACTGAAGGATTTTGAGATGCTTTCCCCTCTTCTTTTCCCTCCCTGCTTTGGACAGGGTGCTGTTTACCTGGAGAACTGAAAGGGGCTAAAAACGAGCATTGGTAGACTGGGACAGAGGCAAGTCCTTAGAGCAGGGGCTCTGAGCTGGCATTCTCTCAAGCCGTAAATAAACAAGCTGTAGGCACTTTCTAAACACAGATTGAAGCAACAGACAGCAAGAGCAAAGCCATACACCATGTGGATTCTGACAGACTGAACTAGCACTCAGCAGCAGTAAGGAGGCTCAGAAAACCTCTAGCATAGTGGAGAAAGCTTCATTATTGAATGAGTTGTTGAGTCCAGTACAGGATCATGCTTGCTTTGTCCCTTCAGAAGTTGATGTGAAGGCTTTTTTGAGTATTCTGCTGCAGAATGGCATAGCCACAGAACTGTCAGTGTCAGATTATATACTGAATTTGAGATGGCTCTAATCCGATTACCTTCTACCTGTTGCAGGAATAATGTGAAGTGTATAATGTAGTTAATTATCACAACATGTCTGAAAACCAAGTGTACAAAAGCTAAGTACATCATATTTGAATGCTATGCTCTGGTACACAATGTATGTATACCTAAATCAGTATTTACAAGCAGCAGGAACTAGAAATCAGAAAATAAAAAGATGTCTAGGTGGATAAAAAATAGGTGGAAATGAATTCCCGTGGCAAAGAAGTGAAAAATGTAAAGTTTAAAAAAACTTCCAGCCAACCTGTAGAATATAGGAAGGGAATAAATTCTGTGGTCTCTTAGCTTTGTGGATAACAAGATATAACATAAAATGTTGAAAAGCTAATTATTCCGTCTTTGCTTTTTGTCAGATGCATACGATTAGCGTTGGTTCATGATATGGCTGAATGCATTGTTGGAGATATTGCTCCTGCAGATAACATCTCAAAAGAGGAGAAACACAGGAGAGAAGAGGTATGGACAAGACGTGAAGCCACTTCCGTGAGACATTCTGTGTGTTTTTAATGTTTTAGTGAAGGGGCACTAAGCAATATAATACTGTCACTGGCATTGCACAAGTCTGCCATAACCAACTACAGTTTTCAACTCATTTTGATTTTTTATCCATAACTTCACCAAGTACAAAGTTATGGAACAAGAACCTTTGAAGTAATCTTCATCTTGGCCATTTATTTCCAAACTAGCTGCAGTTTTAATAGCCTGAAGTAGTCATTTCAGCAGCCTTGCCAAGAGGTGGGGAGCAGGAAGTAGGTGCACTGAGTAGGATGGATGACAGTTTTTGTCAGATCGTGTATGTGGTACCAGATTGTACAGTTGTGACACAGCCTTTATTGAAACCTTTTGCACAGGACTCCAGACACAGGTGTCTTTTTTGGGTTTGTGGATTTTGGTGGGTTTCTTAGGGAGTTTTTTTGGTTGTGGGGCTTTTCTTGTTGGGTTAGTTTTTTTGTGTGTTTTGTTTGTTGCTTTTTTGTGGGTTTTTGTTTGTTTGGGGTTTTTTTGTTGTTGTTGTGAGTGCAGCATGCCTAGAGTTACTTTGCTTTTGGCCTTGTACATACCCAAACTGTTGGTTTGTCATATCTGGTTTGTGGTATTATTTGAAGAAAATGTAAACCGCTTCTGTAGCTGCAGCTAGAGGGCAACGTGATGCCTCAGAAACGCTTTAGAGTCTTTTTTTTATTCTGTGTAAGAATGCACTGGAAAGCACATTGAAAGAAAGAAAGACCAAAATTACACTCAGTAAAGATATTACTTCAAGAACACCAATACGAATAAATCTTTAATTTCCACTTAGTAAAGAGCTTACTCCTAGAGTTAGACATATCTTCCCCAGCCCCAAGTTTTAAACAGGTAACATAAAAGAGGGAGGGCAATAATCACTGAAGCATTACATTACACTCTTTGAGGAGCTTGAAAACACTATAAAGAAAAAAACCTCTTTCCTGGAAGCCTTTAAAAGTTGCTTTGTCACTGGGAATCAGGCTTCAGCTCTTGTCTAGAGAGAATTCTCATTTGAACTTAGACAAGGAAAAGGATACTTTAATGCCTAAGTATGTTTGTAAAGTTTTCCTAAGTCTTGTCAGCTCCTACTCCTATTTCACTCAATGAGGACTTTGCTGTTGACTTTGTGGGAGAAAGGGTAAAGCATTAAATATTTAGGATGACCCTGAAATACTTTGTTGTAAAAATACATCAAGAGTGGCAACTTCAGGAGGTGGCTTGAGGGGAATTGTCAATATTCGGCTCCACTGCAGAGTTCTCCTTTTTTTTTCCTTTGCTCTACAGCTGACGCTGAGCTGGTTTTGAAGTTTGCTGCTTGTGCAGTAAGTCTAGTCAGTGAATCTCATCAAGGCTAAGGCAGCAGAAAATTAACCTGATCTATTTGTTTGTTTACTGCAGAGTTCTCCTAGTTGTTCAGCATGGGTTTTTTTGCCAGGTAAGTAATTTTGGCCTGCTGATCTTGAAATGTGATTAGCTCCAGAGCTGGAAAGAGGTGCAAAGGAATGAGACCTTGATGCTTCAGTAGGAGAAGTGGGGTGCAGTTGCACAGGAATTTTTTTTTCTCTTCTGAAATACGTTATTCCAGAGGTGCTACTACCTTGACCTTGGCCAGTGCTGTAGCCTCACTCCCTTGCCCTGAACAAAACCTTGCCATACCAATACAGTACAATAATATTCTGTGTACTGTATGTTTCTATAAACTTTGTAACAAGCAGATAATTATTCAGGAAAGATAATGATAAAAATGTCCTTGCTCAAAAAATAGGTAAATGGAAATGGCTTCTTTTTTTCAGGCAGCTATGCAACAACTGACCCAGCTTCTATCAGAGGACCTCAGAAAAGAAACCTATGAACTCTGGGAAGTAAGTTTGCATTCTTGTAATCCTATGCTAAAATTCAGGGTGACCCGTTCTCTGCTTCCCGTGTACCTGTGAAACTGTGCTATCTCTTATTTTGACCTCAAGAAAGCTAGATTCCTTTGCCTAGAAGATAAAGCTTAACAGTATGAGTCAGGGTAATTTTAGAATCCTTGCCAAACAGAAATCCCAGACTTTGGTAAAATAACCAGCTTCTGTCTCTGGACTCTCAAAGTTCCAGATGAACCTGGCAAGGGCTTGGTTTATACAACTGAAGAAAGGGTTTGTCCTCTACATCCAGCCCAGCTGGATAAAAATCTGATTTTTTGTTATATTATCCCTTTTGTTCACATTGGCCATTTGCAGCTTTTGATATAGGAGAAAAGTAATGGGAGCCAATGATGCTGCAGATTATTTTCTGTTTTTTGTACAAGTAATTTCCATGGTTTCCATTTCTTTATTATAAAGCCCATTAGCCTAAAATGTTCAATAGTAGCTTAAAATGGTTAAGTAAATTTAAACTTAAGTTTAAACTTATATATGCCCTTTTCTACAAACACCACAGGTTTCTTGTCTTGCATAATGTGTAAGTTTGGATTAGAAAGTATCTTCTGTACTTGAAGGTGATTTAACTTTTTTATGTGAACTCATGCTGTTAACTTATAAGATCTTTTATACTTGCAAATGAGTGATGATTAGATTATTCCCAAACAATTCAAGTTTATAATTGCTGTGCTTTATCTTCTCTTGACATACAGTTGCATGAGGACAAGTGTATCCACTGGGTGTTCACATATTGCTGCAAACAAAACATTCCATGTTTCTTGGGCTCTATGACCTGATTCTGTATCTTATATTGATATTCTTACTTTTCCACTTGGAATGTATTTAAATTCCAGATATTTGAATCCAATTTCTGCCTTTTGTTAAAATCTTGTCTTTGTTTGTGGGAGTTTGGTTTTGTTTTTTCTTGTTGTAGTTGTGTGGTGGAATAGGCAGTGAGAATGGGTTCTCAGAGCTATATTTCAAGTTAAAAGGGGTAAATCAACATGATCAGATCTGGGAAATAATGTGCATACATTTGTTTAGTGAGCACTGGTTCCTTCTCCCTTGGGAAGTTATTATAATTGAGGAAAATGAGGTTTTGCTATATAACGTTAGTCCTGTAGAACTTGGATTTCTCTCTTCTGGTCTCAGTTTTATGATTGTATTCACTTGCTGGTTCACTATGAAGTCAGTTCTACAGCATGTTAGCTTTTCATCATTATCATTAGCCATAATTTAATATATGCACACTTTGATCATTTGGTCTGTGTTTCTACCTTCAGGATAATTTATTGGCATTGAATCTGCAATGCAGGAGCGTGAGTGCAACCCACATAGTGAGGATAATGTAAAAAGCTAATATTCACATGTCCCTCTAGTCTTGTTTTAAGTGAAATAACTGTGCTTCTTAAAAAATAAAAAAAGACAGAAAATAAGAAGCCTCTGATCACTTGGTATGATACTCTGCTCTCAGCTAGCCATAGTTATTTCCCTATGATTTCTTTTGTGAGTGAAGAAAATTATGGACCAGAGCTGAACAGTGCTGGAACAGGATCTGTGGACACTCTTAGCAAGTCCTGCCTGCCTGCACTTGTCTCTGCCTCTCTTTGCCTTTCAACTTTACAAGGACTGTTGTTTTGGATGGTGTTGGTGGGCACTCAGCCAAGTATAGTGTCGGGGAGAGAAGCAGCAGAAAGGTGCCTCAGGCATATTTTTACTTTATAACAATCCAGAATGTATTTGAAAAAATACTAAAGTAAGCGTGTCAGCACATTTCCGCTCTGTCCTGCTTTTTTATTCTCAAGTGTGAAAGCATGGGAGTAATTTTTAAAAGATGGCCTGTGGTGCTGGAAAGACTAGTGTCTCAGTTCAAAGGAGAACTAAGATATCTATGTTGGCCAATAAATAATCCCTCTCTTTTGAATTTAGAGAACAGAACTTTAATTAGGAAAAATATATGTAAAGGAAAAAAAAATAACAGTTCTTAACCACAACACATATGTATATATACAATAACAGTGCAACAAACCCCTCCACCCCCAAGTGACAAGGCAAAACAGTCTAAAAGGTCCTCTTGGCTACTTTCCCCAAAAGGGAAATGTGATTATATCCACAGACAGCAGGTGGCGCTGTTGCGCCCACCCGGCTGGGCTCTCTGACCTGTTGGTGCAGATGATGGCTGTGGTCGAGTCAGGAGTGATGGTCATAGTCTGATCAAGAATAGTGGTTTCCTCCTGTCAACGTCCTGCTGCTCCTCTGGGTCTGATGATCTGCTCCAGGCCTTCTGAGCCCCGTTTATGTACCCTCAGGGAGCACCCAGTCCCTCCCCCAGGGCGGGGACTCACACAATGGGTGATTAACTCTATGAGTCATGGGGTATGGTTGAACTGTTGATGGCCCATTAGCACCCACACCCCCTCAGGCTGGGTGTGGAGGTGCTAACAGCTTCCTGGGCAGATACTGCAAATGGTCCATTGTTCTTGGGGAATGAATAGAGGGTGTAGAATACACAGCTTTAATCACTCCCACACAGTGATAACTGGTCCCTCCTGCTGAACTAGGACAACTAGTTACTGTTTTTTCAAAAGGATGCTGTTATTTCAGTCTTAAACACCTTTGAGGGGGAAACTCTTTATTTCAGCAGTGTGCGCAGTCACACATATGATAGCTGATGTTTCTTCAAGGTAATGTGAGCTGAGGTATGAATAAGATTTGGTGTGTTGTATGGCACAAAGAGATTGGTAACAGATTGATACTCCCGTTTAATTGCTGATGGTGGGACCGACCTCTAAGGGAAAATAGCCCTAGTTCTACTGAAGTTCTCCTTTGTAATGCTGCCAAGAGTTTGTTGTCTTTGTTCCCCCCCAAAAAAGAAAAAGAGTAGAAATAGATTTAAGAAAATAAGTAGTATTTAAGGCAAAGCTCAGGTTGAAAGGAAAAAAAAAAGATAAAAATGTTGAAATTAAATTGATTACTAAAAAACCATTCAAAATGTAACTGAAAATTCAAAGTATCATTGAAATCCAAATAGAATAGTAAATGAGTCAGTCATGGCTATCAAAATCTGGATTTCTGACTTCAAAGGTTAAATAGTAAGCCTAAGGACAGGCATCTAATAGTATGTCAGACAAGGAAGTGACTGTTATGCTTACCTGTGCTGGAATTACAAAGCCAGGATCTTGCTGCTGTGATGACATTCACATCACAGCTGTTGTCTTAAGAGGCAGAAAGGGATGCCATGTTTTTTGGTCAGTAGGGAAACCTCTTCCTGTACCTGTGCTGCTCTTATCTGTAGAATTGTTGTTCAGTAATAGGTTCTGTGCATCTGGGAGCACAGATGGGCCTAGTGTGTACTTAAGACTCCAGTCTGATTAATAGTGGTGGTGATGATGAATGGGGTCAGACCTGCCGAGAGTATCAAGCTGATGGTATCAAGCCTGCACGGAAAAAAACCACTTGAATTCTGGGGTTGATTTTGGAAGTCAGGAGAAGACTAGCTGATGAGACATCACATACAATGCAGTAAATTTACAAAAGGGAAAATTAAATGGGCAAACCTTTCTGCAGCCATCACTGGAAGCAAATGACAGCAAAATTGTTCAGCTTGACTAGAAGTGTGAATGACTCACAAATATACACTGATGATGACTGCAGAGAGGGAAAAGAGAGCAGGCAGAGAGATTAAAGGACTTAAAAGTCTGAAGGGGAGGAAACTCCTTAACCACGCCCCGTCCTATCTCTTAGGAGAGACATAAGGACATAAGCAGCTCAGACAGATTAGACCAAAAAGATTAGGAAAGAATGGATAGGAGAAATATAAAGAACAACTCCCTTTAGAAGCAGCAAGTGGTGGAGAAAAATGCAAAATAGGTCTTAAAAATAGGTGATAAAAATGCGTAGGCACACACTGTGGTAATTCATACTAGGCCAGGCCTGAAATGATCTTTATATGTAAAATGTTTTTAAAGAACTTGTATATGGAGCAGGGTTGCATTCATATCATCCCTGATTCAGCCAGAACAATTTGTGTGTTTAGAGTATGCAAAAGAATTGTGTTCTAAGTCCCATTACATTTAATACTAATTTTGGCGCATACTTACTTCAAGTGTTTTGCTGAATAGTGCCTTTTCAAAAAAGGGAATATTTATGGAGTGGCTTGTACTAATGAAGAAAATCCTAGATACATAAAGAGCTTGTAATACTCTGCTTCAGAGAAACAAATTTTTTTTCTTACAAATCTTTTCAGGAATATGAAAACCAGTGTACTGCAGAAGCCAAGTTTGTAAAACAGTTGGATCAGTGTGAGATGATACTGCAAGCATTTGAGTATGAAGAGTTGGAAAACACACCTGGCAGATTGCAGGATTTTTATGATTCAACTGCTGGTATGACATTTGGGCTTTTTTTTTTCCTTTCGTAAATGAAATACATAAATTACTTTTTTTTCTGGCAGACATGCGAAGCAAGAGAGAACTAGTTATTTTACTCATTGCTCAAGTACCCTAAATATTTTTGGAGAAACTTAATGCCATATGAAAATACCTTACATTTATCTGTAGATATTGAGCCTGAATTTCATTTATGCCAGATTCCTTTTAGATCACTTTTTATCGAGAGAGGCCCAGCTTTCATTGCACTTGCATGTGTTTAAGGATCTCCCTGAAACATCAGAGGGGGCATGAAGGAGTCTCCAGTCTTCACAGATGCTCTGAACAGCAGCGTGCTTCTACTTTATTAGTGCTTCATGAGCCAGTGAAGTGGAATTTGTTATCTCTGCATGAAGTATGGTCGTGTGTGACCTGCCCAAGGTTCATATGAGAACCACCTCAGTGAAATAGTTTAGGTGCAATTGTATTACTTTTTATTCTATCCCTTGCTTTTCGTCCTCTGCAAAATAAAGGAGAAATAGGTAAAATAGTATAATTTTAGCATGAGAGTTGAACACCAGAAGAGGACTTCTGACTAAGTCATCCTGTCCTGTGAAAAAATCGGGTAGGCAAACTTGGGAGGAGGACCAGCAGTCACCAGACAGTCCCATTTATACTTTGGTGACTCCTCAGGGAAATAATAAGCTCTCTCAAAAATGTAATAATTTGATTAGGGAAGAAGGGAAAAAAAAGGATAACATGAGCAAAGCTGGCATACTTAATTTTCTAATTGACATCTTTGGCCTCCTACCAGAATTCAATAAATTGAACTGGGCTGGTGTCTGAGTAGAGCCTACAGCATATACCATAAGTGCATCTGTAAGGGGAGTGGTTTCCTGTAGCAGGATACATAATATCAGATTATCTAGGTGAAGGTGCATTCCTTTTTCAACTCTTAAGTGTCTTAATAGAGCACAAAATACAAGGTTTTTAGTAAGAAGGTTAGTAACTACTCTTACTCCATATTACCCCCTCATATAAAGGGGGTATTTGCTTTCCTAAAATAATGTGACATTTATGCTGAGTCTAAAGTGACATCACTGCAATCATTTCAATGCCAGCTTTTCACACATGGGAAAATGAGATTCTTTTTCATTAACCTTCCCTTTCTTTTATTTTGCAGGAAAGTTCGTTCACCCAGAAATACTCCAGCTTGTATCTCAGATTAACACAGAAAGGAATAAAAAAATAGCTGCTACATCTCATCCACATTCCTGAAGTGTTTCAAGATGCTGTAGCTGTAATAAATACTTTGTTTTATATTCTGTGCATTACTTTTTCTCCTGTAACATCACTAATTCTGCCAACAGATTTTTTTTCCTATGCATTCACTGCTGAGAATCCCAGGACCACTTAGACAGGAGCAGGTTAACATAGTCAGCACACAGTCACCTCCCAGATCAGAGGTGTATGTGTGAGGGACCAAATATTTAGGATTATCTTATTTGGGTTTTCCTTCTTTTTAATTAGCCTGTGATTAATGCAATCTCAGTTACAAATAGATTCTCCACTGGGGAAATTCAGGCATGTTTAAAAATTAGCTGATTGCAATCTAATCTGTTCATGTAATGCACTGTGTGGGGCCAGCAGTCTTGTGTGACTTCTAAGTATGTATGGATTTAAGTACTTTCCAGTGGGTCAGTATCCACTCACAGAGCTACACAGAAACAAGACCAATGGAGCACGTTTGTCTAAGAGCTCTTGACTGAGCTTAGAGATGAGATTTCTTTGGAGTGCATAACCTTTAAGAAGTGATGGTGGATAAAACTGGTAATCTCATTAATTACATTTTCTCAATATCTTCATTGTTTCATACAACTTTTCCACTGTTCATGTGTTGTATCAGGGAATGGTGCTGACATGTCCGTAAGGCTTGTATTCCTGACTGCCCCTCACCCCAGACTGGGAATTTTACAGACTACTTTGCTCAGAATAGCTGAGGTTGAGAGGGACCTTTGGAATCTCTGCAGTCTAATGAAGAAGCCTGTGTCCATATAAAGCTGGCTTCCTTGTTCTGGCTGTTACACTGATACCAATTCTGCTGTATGTGAGTTTCTGGCAGAAGTAATAACACCAGTGTAGAAGTATAGAATGATTGTGAAGTAAAGCTGTAGTGGTGGTAAATGCTATAATGAGGCCAGCATCTGCACACTCAGCTGTTGAGTGTTGTGCAGCTGGAGATTAGGACAATGCCATGATTACCAACTCAGCCAAGTTTGCACCTGGAAAATTTACATGGTAGGGATCTGGAGCTCACTTCTCTGTCTTCCATTTCATGTCAAATGAAGCAGCATAAAACTAAATTCAATTGTCATCCCCTTTAAAGGTAGGTAGTGTAGCTGAGCATGCATTTTCAGGAACCTTGACTCAGGAAATATTTCCTTTATGCAGTCCTTGGGGGCCTGACCAAAGCTTGTGCAGAGTCCTGCAGCTGGTGCCTTTGGCAGAGGCACAGAGTGTTGGGGCACATCCGCTGGGAGCTCTTGCTTGAGGGGCTGGCACAGTGCACAAAACCTGCAGAGCATATTGGTCTGGTCAAGGAGATGTGAGATGCCTGCTCTGCTCAGGGGACCCCACAAGGGAGCAGTTGTGCCCTGTGGAAACCCTGCAAGAACAGGTTGTGCTTTGCTGAGTAATAGGAAACTGATTACTGGTTATTGGCAACAGACTGTCATACTGCAAGGTGGGTGGAGTGGGGCCCACTGAGCTTGCTTCAGCATTTTTGTTCCACCAAGAGGCATACAAATAATAGTCTCTATTAGTTGGCATTCAATGCTGAGTGTGAAAGAGCTACAAATGCATCAAAAGACAGAACTGAGAATGTTCTTGACAAACCAGAAAAGTGGTCTTGAAGAGATGTTTGGCAGAAACAGACAATGCAAGCACTATCCTAAGCAGGAACAGTCCATTCCTGTGAGGGATAAGGAGGCCTTCCCATTCTGCAGGGGTTCTAGGGGGCAGAACATCGAACCCCAGTGCAGTGGTGCTAGCCTGAGAAATGGAGACATGGTTTGGGTATGCATTGTGTACGATTTGGTTTTAAACAAATACAATAGGTACTTTGTATAAAATTACATTCTCTTCTACCCACTGCTGCTGCAATCCTGTGTCAGTTTTGGGTACTGCATTGTAATAGAAACAGGAGTTAATTGGAAAGACATGGGACAAGGTGGTGTGATCAGAAAGCACATGCTGTGATGACAGGTTGACAGGTTAGGAAACAGCCTGTGGGGTTTCAGGCTTCCTAATGCAGTTCTAAAGTGCATTATCCATGTGTAGGAAAAGGCTCTGGACCCATGACCTGCAAGAGGAACTTGCCTCCTCCCATGTCTTTCTTCCGTTCATATTAGTGTCCTGACAGTGCCTGGACTCCATGTTTTGACCTTGGTTTGGCTGCTGACCCTGCTCAGAAGGTCAATAGTTTTAGACCTAAAAGATGTTTTCTGCAATGCATTTCACTTTTATTGAACTTAGTCCAGATATTTTTCTCCACTGAATCTCAGAATTTTCAAAACTTGAGCCACAGATTTCCATGGGGAATTTCAGGCCCAGAAGAAACTGAATAGATTTTAAAAACTGCAGGAATGGCAGAATATGTTCATGCAATTTACTTTGATATTCTGCCATGAAATAGCAAGGCTTATAGATGCACAGTAATCATAGAATCATGGAATGGTTTGGATTGGAAGACTTTCTAGTTCCAGCCCTCTTCCCATGCATCTCCCACTAGACAGGTTGCTCAGTTCTACTGGTAAACACAGAATTAAAACTTCACAAAGGATAAAAGAGTAAGAGAGAAATTTATTTTTAATAAGAATATCAAGAACTTAATTTACACAAACTGACCATTAATAGCTTACGTTTTAAATAAATTCACATTTATGCACAAAACCACATAAAATAAGCTAGAAAATTGTCACAAGAATACTAGAAAAGCATAAGTAGATTTGCTTCCATGCTAAAAATCACACTAAAGAGGCATGTGATATAAATATCCAAAGTTAACTTATGTCCAGTAGAACATTATAAAATAACTTTCAACTTTGTAAAAACTACCAAAAGCCACACAGGAAAAAAAAATCACTTAAAGCCAAGTTTTCTCACAAAACTTTAAGCAGTCTGTAATGTCAAACTCACTAACACTGATTTGAAGCTTTGGCATATGCTTAAAAAATGCATCCATTTTCAAAGTAGGCAGGCTCTTTTCCATCTTGTTTATTGATAATGCTGTGCTCGCCTCAGTCTGGTGAACTGAGTAACGCAACATGCATACTGACACGTGCTCACTAGACAGCAAGATAGTGCCACAAATGTGCTGCTCTTTCCGTAGGAAAAAAGTTAAAGGAATGCAAGAAAACATGCTGAATCAAAGCTAAGTGATGTCTGGCTCTTGGTGATTGAGCAGAGAAAATGCAGTTGGTGGAATTATGTCCTGGAGTGAAGCACAACAAAATTTGACACTGAAAGTGAAATAAAGTTTGTACTCATCCTATGCTCTGTCAGATGACAGGGTCTATGCTAGCAGCTCTGAAGTGTGGGCTGAAGACATGAGCTCTCTAACCTATGGCACATCTGAAGCCAATTGTTGGGTTTGTATTCTTTTCACTTAAGGCTGTAGCTTGACTGAGGCTCATAACTATAAATGCCCTTATTTTTGAGGGGAAGGTATGGAGGCAAAAACATTAGAGGTTCCCTCTGCTCCACTTGATTTTGCAATTAACTTATACTGTCAAGTCTTGCCAAACCACAGAGAGCAAGCAATAGTATGTATTTCTAAATTGAAATTATTTTAGCTACAATGACCATCTTAAATCTGCAGCTGTAATCAGGTGTGTTTCTGTATGAACAACGGGGTGTCTCTTCCTGTCCTCCTGAAGTCTGCCAAGTAACAGGGTGGATGGCAGTGCCAGACCGTACCAGTGAAGGAGAAGAAATTTTTTGACAGTAAGTGATTTTAATTCTGTTAGGAAATAGATCATGTACCAACACTCCTGAGCAAAGGGCACCAGGTATGGCTGGTAGACAGCTGGTGTATAGGCTACTGCTGCCAGTTGAAAACTTTGCACAGCTCTAGGTCCATCTGTCTGATGTGGCACTGAGAAGGGATTGGAAACCAACACATACGAAAGAGTAAACTAAAAGAAATAAGAAACAGGAACTGGGGACTGTTGGAGGGAAGTCACGTGAAAACGAAAACTATTTTCGTCACTTAACATGGAATTTAGTGCCTTATAACCAATGACTTGCATGTAGCTTTGATATACAAAGTACTCAGCGTGAAAATGGCTCATCTAAAATCGAAATAGGGAGAGGAAGCATTTCTCCAACACAAGGCAAGGAAGACAGTTTTCCAAAGGTGACAAAACCTTGTTGCGCAAGTTGTGTGGTGAGGGAGAGTTGCAAATCACTGTCTGGGCAAATCTCTGATGAGAAGCATGTGGGGCTCAGGAAGGCCTGCAGGTTAACACTGAAGTTCTTCTTCACTCTCAGGAAGTCGGGTACCAGCAAGAGAGCTCTGAGCACTCGCATGGGCTGTAGAGCTGAGAACTTCTTCAAAACTGCCTCCTGTGTGGCTTGTTCCGCCAACCTTGGTCTGAAACAAGGGAAACAGAGAACAACAAATTCATCTATTCACACTGAAGTAAGTCCCATTTGCATTCCACCTCATGGCCATGGAGGGCTGGGAACTGTTCAGGCAGAGAACACACGGGGATGGTTTTCTATTGGAACAACAGCTACAAAAACAGTCAAATAAATTCTTTCCTTCCCCAATTTCTAAACTAGGCTGCCATCATAAAATCTGCTAGTGTTATGTCTCATACACTTAAAGGAACCAGTCTATAAGTAGATCCTAGGCAGTATCCTAGACCCTGCCAGTAAACTTAGCGTGGTTATTTACATCAGTAGCTCATACCAGCTTCACTGCTTTCTCCAGTTCTATGAAGGCTGGATAAGAGATGGGTATTAAAACAAACTGGTTCATTTGCTGAGTAAAGTGGCCCATCCACCTGCAGTGATAACATAGCTGCTTACAAAATACATAAACCATACTGGGACTTTGACAGCAGAAGGGAATACAGTAACCAAAGAACGAACCCAGCAGCTTGTCTCCCTTCCAACACTTCTGGCTACCTAGGTATTGATAGAAAAAACTGCCTGCAGCATTTTCATGGATAAAGGTGGGGAAGAGATCAAATTACATTAATGAAACATATGGCAACATATTTGCACATCTGCTTCTAGAATGCTTCAGGTCACCGAATTTGTAAATGTAATAAATATAAAAACCAATAAGACTAAATCGCTGAAACAGAGTTTTCCTAAAAAAAAAAGCAGTTTAAAGACTTGAAAATGACGAAGCTAATGTGATGAAGAATTTGACTAGGTTGTCTTGGTAAGAGAATGTTCTTTTGTGGCTTGGCTTGTTGATATGCCCACTCAAAATTGACTCCAGCCTGAAAATAGGGCAAAACATTTTACTCCATCCTAAAATTGCAGCAGGACTTAAAGACAAGCTGATATTTTTCCAGCCTGTCAGCCACTGAATGCTTAGAAAGGTTATTTTAATTAAATGAACTTTGTGTCTTAAGTTTTCAAAGGGTTAATCCCATGTAATCCTTTGTTTCTTTAACTAGCTCAGCAGCTTGCCCAGTTTGAAACTTCAATAAAGTAAGGTAGTAGCAGTCTTGATATTTGCTCTGACAGTTTAAGTCACTCATTAGAAGTCCCCCTCTCAAGAGGTAAAAATCTGTATCCAGTCTAGTTTCAGAAGGTATTTGTCCATTACTGATTTTTGCAAATAGCAATACAAAATATATTAATTGTTAAATGTTGGTGGGCCCAGAACTTGTAGCAAAAAGCCAGCTACTACCTAGTAAAGCTAGTATTAAGCTTTCATGGCAAGACTCATGACTTTCACTTGCCAATTAAAATCCCCAAAAGAACATTGATTCAGACTAATCAGGGTGACTGTGAAAGTAAACTATTCCTGCACTATTTCAGATTACTCAGATAAAGTGCATCTGGATTTGGACACCTCAAAATCAGAAATATTAATGCAGTTTCATTTTCTTTCATTTGTCTTTCTGCCTATTCTTCTATCCAAAACCAAGAATAAGGAAAGTCACTTCACTGAATACCCCTGGGCACCACCCCAGTGTTTAAGCAAACATTTCATTCACCAGTGTTCAGATATTCAGAAAAGCTGAAAAGAATGAGGCACTCAGGTGCCATTTGATTTCCAGGGGACACTGAGCTGATACATTCTCCCAAGAAAACTGTAACCCAAAGTTCAAACTCCAAGAGCAAATAAAATCTAATTTTAAATTTGGCTTCTAAATGTATAAAACCTGAACATCAGTTTTGGCTGACTACAGAACATTGTAGGACCACAGCCAATATGGCGAGTGGGGGGAAGATGTTAAGACTGCTGCAGTCCTTTTGGGTTTTTTTTCAGAAGCCTCTCTGGGAAGTTCTCCGGTTTTTCAGACCACAACAGGACCCTAGAATTGAAGAGGAACCTCATGATTTCTCCCTCCATGCCCCCTTCTTCCTAATCTTACAAAGCTTGGAACAGAGGAAGAACAATGCTGAGACATTCCCATTTCTCCATAGTCTATAGCGGTGGCATCCTAGGTCCATGATTCCTATTTCCCCATTTGCACAAGAAAATGAAAGAAAGAACGAGAAAATAGAAAAAAAAATATTTCAGAAGGTGTCAGTGGGTTGGCCAATGGCCAATGAAGGTTTCTTGAGATGTAAAAGATTATTTCAGACTGAAAACTTATTGTATTGTCCTGCTCAATTAGAGATTCCTTAAAGAATGATCTAAGAGTGCTCTAAACAGAACAGGCTGAGCTGGCATGACAAAGTCTCCTCTATAACCCCTCTGCTTAATCAACAAAGTAAGATCAGGCTCCTCAAGTAGAACACTGTGAGAGGAAATGATCTTCAGAGGTGTGCAGTTTGAATTGACTTTTTCTGAATGATACACTGAGGTGACTGGAAACAGGCAATTTCTTTACATATTACCTTATTTTCCATTAGTGTTCTTGCAGTTCCACAAAATTCTTGATGAAACAACAAATTCAATCAATTTCCCGTACAAATGATAGGGACAACTAAGCTGTCCCACTTTCACACACTGTAACTCTGCCCCTAACCTTTACCTTAAGGCTTGTGACAGTGGTTTCAACTTTCTCCTCAAATGATTTGAAAGTTGGAGAATTCCTACGAGATAAAAAAAAGGTAGAAAGAAGGGAAAAGAATCAGTTACAAACATCATGGGATAACTGCACTATTTGATCAGTTCTTACCAGGCAACAATGACAGGATAAAATGAAGGCTGCCTGGCAGCACAGGCCTGTAGACTGATAAGCTACACTCATTTGTGCACTGTCAATCAAATCCAATTACGATAATTGGATGAGTATTTTTTAGCTACAAATTTGCACAAGCAGAACCTGCCTCATAATTGAAACCAAATGGTGACTGGCCTGCCTATTCTATGATACATTTATCGTGTTTTTAGAAGAACAGCCAGAGAATGCTGGCTGTAGGGCTGCATTTCTACGCTTTTATCCATTTATGTTGTGGCATTATCCATGTTGTTGCTGTAAAAAAATAAGCATTTCAGCTGATGTGCAAGTTCGTAGCCTACGTTATTAAAAAGATGACAAGTTTAATGTCCTGAGGCTGAGAAGGTTAGAACTACATGAGAAGTGGGTCCCAAATGCCTTTGAAGAATTCTAACTCCCCCACTTTGTAATTTTGTGACTGCAGACGTATCCTGCTGCTTTCAAAAACATAGACTTTAAGGAGACAGTGTTCCTAAGGTGCCTGACAAGCTAAGCTTTTCTCTGGGTTCAGCTAGCACAAAGGACTTGGGCAAATCTACAGTGGGTAAAGGGTACCTTCTTCTGGTTCTCTGCTCTTTGCTTGACACCTGAGAGCTCAATTATAGCGTACATTGTGTTTCATAATTAGTGAAGGCTCTGCAACTCAGACACTGCTGTCCAGCACAGTTCCTATTTCTCCAAATGCATTTGCACCATATACCTCATCAGGCTAAGTTAAAATTACCCTAATTTTAGGAAAGGGGAAAAAGGAACCTGTTAGAAAAATAATGCACATTTAGTTCCTGTTAATGACAAATTTTTCATAGGGTAAAAAGGAGAAAAACTGAGTTTTATGACTACATTTGACCCATAGGTCATATTGGTGGGTGAATGTTTGCCTTAAACTATCCACCTACTGAAGTTGAATGAATTAGCATCCATCGTATAGCTAGGAGATTTATTTTTCCCGCATGCTTGGCAGGGAGTGGGGGCATTCATGTATTTACAGGCCAAGGGAGTAAAAAGAAAGCTGGATTCTAATTTTATTAAAAACAGTCAGAGCTTTACTTGAACAGACATCAATATTTGGCTGCAGTCAAGTAAAGCATGATTATAGCCATTAAAATATGAAAGCACTCATGTAAAATCCCTCCATAGGAACATGGTCCAAAGCCTGTTGGAGTGGAAAGCATCTCTGAAATTAATGGGCTTTGGACGATGTTCTAGAGACAGCAAAACAACTGAATTTCAGATTCAGTAATATAAACCCGATAACAATCAGCTACTCAAATACATCTCAGAACTGCTTCATTTACTCAAGGGTTGTACAAGAGATTAAACACTTAATACAATTAAAATAGAAAAAACCCCACAGATGGCCTGTCCTGCAGCCCTCATCTACGTGAATAACCTTAATTGATTGAAGTGAGACTATTCATCCAACTAAAAACAGCAGGATCAGGATCAAAGTATGCAAATCCCCCCTCATTATACATCACTATAGCAAATAGAATAAGGGTAGCATATTACCTCATTGCAGGCATGCTTATGGAATGGCGAATAGAGTAGCTGTGGGATGAAAGCAAAAAATGAAGAAAAAAAGCGCTGTAAAATCCAATTTCCAACACGAATATATTTTTTAACTTAACTTTAAATGTACATATACATATTTTCAAGAGTGCTGGTGTTCTTCCTGTCCTGATGGCAATAGCTTGTCAAACTCACTTGTGAACTCCAGCTAACTCTAAGCACTAAAGATCTTACCACCTCATTCTCATGTTAACTGACCAGCAGTGGGGCTCAAAACAATGACACAAAACAGTTCCTGTCAATGTTCACTTAGATGGTGCAGACCCTGGCTATCTACAGAGACACAAGACATGTGACAGGGGAGCAGAGAGCCACCTCCGTGATCCACAGTGACAGGGGATGAGCTCTGCGTAGGGCAAGTGCAGCACACCTCAGGTTTGTGAACATCAGCAGAGCTGGCTCAAGGCAGTGAGTAAGCAGGCCATTGCCTCTGTTGCATGTGCAGCGTATACAGTCCAAACAGCCAGTGCTGACTCCCAGGTTGAACAGACTCCTGCACAGCTAGCTACCCAAACAAGAGGTTTCTTCAACCAGAGAGGCAACACTCTCAGTTGTCCACATCTCTCTAGGACATTTCACCTCCTCCTTCACACCTCAATTTTACCACAGGTAGGAAGCTGTTTTCCACAGCTCTCATCCAGCTCTCTTTGTGATACTTCCTTCCTCAGACTTCCCAGCAGCAAGTGTATCAGAAGGTTGCAAGCAGAGGATGGAACCCGTGCATCAGTCAAAAATCCCCAAATCATCTTGCACACCTTTAAATCTGCAGATGGCCACTCACACTAACAGCTTGATTTACATTAACCAAATTCTCCCACCTGAGCCGCCAAAACCAACTCTGTTGTCACAGCATAGCTTGTTCCCTGCTGCTGGGAAGCACCAAGCCTGTTCCAAGTAAGAATCTTTATTTGAAGTTTAAGAACTTTCTTTAAATCTGAGCACTTTACGTAAAGTGTGCACTGCAAGAGTATGTCTTTTTTCAAAAATCCATGCACTGCCATTTTCAGTGCTGACTGACAGCTGCAGCCTGGTCTGATTGAGAACTGTAAGCTTTAAGACCCACCAACATTTGGCTGCATACAAAGCATGATTATAGCATTAAAAAATAAAAGCTCTCATGCAAACAGCACATGCATTTGTTTTAAACTATACAAATTCAGAGCAGCATTGAGTCCATATACAGATTTTTTTTTCCAGATAAAAGATTCAGAAATGGGGGTGGGGAAGGGAGGGAAAAACTATTTGGCATGCAGGTGGAACAGAGAGATCTAATATAAACATCTTAATACAAATTTTTAAGACTTATGAAAGATTAGGCTAAACATTTCACAAGTGCAGCAAATCTTTAACAAGCCTAGTGAAATTAAACAAGCATGCTTGCCATTTTAGTCTTGTAACATATGACAAATAGGCAAAAATAGAGTTTGGAAGTATTTCAGCATAGGCTGCTCCTCTTCTAATAGCAAAGCTTTCCAAATACGAAGGTTTAAGAAAGAAGATTACATTGTGCACATTCAATTCACAGAGACGAGAGACAGCAGCACATGACAGACAACGTGAATATTAAGTGCAAATTTTATTGAGTTCATCTTTTAATTTCACTAAAGAGGTAAGGATGCAAGTTATAGAAACAGTAACAATATCTTGTTTTAGTACAAGGCTAAAACATTAAGATTTTTTAAAGACATACGTGTCTGTGATGGTGATTAGGGCAGAGAACATATCCTTCACAACAAAGGTTGCTAAATATTACATTTTGGTTTCAGGTCAGAGTGACATAGGAAGGTCAATCTATGCCTCATTTTGAAGTTTTCTCGGGGAAGCAAGAGTCCATGTTAGGATAACTTAGTGGAATGGAAAAACTATTCTTGGGCTCTTCTGTGCACTGAAGATGCTACAAGGCCAGAGGGACTGGGAGGGGATTCAGGGCTATTCAGCCTTTCTGCAGGGTAAACTGACATGAAGCCAGACTACTTACAGAATTTTTGTACACATAAAATTGTTTTTTAATTCATCATATAATGAAGTGCAATACAGAATCAATAGATTCAAACTCTATAAAGAACTCCGTTATCATGTTCAGAACTTGGCCAACTTTTGGAAATTTTCCCAGGACTCAAGACTTTAAAAGAGTCATGACTAAGATACTTTTGCTTTATTGAAGAGAAAGTAATTAAATACTTTATAAAATCTTTTTAAAACTCAGCTGCATAGAATTTTTACTGAGTGTTTTTTGCTCATGTTCCAGAAAAAGACAAAAAAGAGGTGGTTGAGAGAATAAAATTACGTATAAATAGGTTTTCCCTAGACCAACATCTTTTGAATGCATTCATTATTTGAATTTCCAGACTAATCTACTCAAGGCAAACACTTAGTCCAGTCCTTTTCTTGTTATATTCACCACACTGTAAAAATGAGGCATTACACTTTAAGTAGCATATGCTTTTATCCTATAGAATGATGCTGAAAGGAATGAGGTTGCTGCATTACAGGCCATAAAACAAATCCTGCCAAATACAGAGGCAATATTCAAGAAGATTAATGTGTCTTACCCAATTGAATGCGATCTGTGGTGGATGCACAAGGAAAGAAAAGCAGAAGTTAAAAGTATTAGGAAAAACTAACAGAAATATACATATACAACCATACACCTGGCCAAGGAGAAAAATAAAATAATTTGCATTCAAATCTTGATGCTGGAATTCATGCTAGAATGTGAATCAGTTGAGACCTCTTCAAAGCAAAAATTTTCACACAGTCCTTCACTATGCAGTTACCTATACTGTATGCATTGAAGAACCCAAGTATTGTGTGCTAAATTTTGTGTTCTCTTCATTACATCAGATTTAAACAATATTAACTGGTTTCCCTCCCCCCAGCCTACCTTAATATCATTAAAATATAGGTGAACTGTAATTGTACATGCACATCAACAGCAAATGTCTTTTTCTTCCCTCTGGATTTCTTAATAATCTCTCAGTTAAGAAGGGTATGGAAAAAATTAGGGGCTTTTAATTCCTAAAATGACATTTTCTAAAATACTTGTTCCTTGTTGAAAACAATACTTGAAACACTTCCACACCGTGTTCCAGCTCACAAGAAACTTAATTAAGGCAGCAGAACTGGGAGAGTTACATTGATATATAATATTCAGAGGATGTCATTAATGTTCCAAAGTCGAGACATGATGAGGCAGACAGACCCTCCTTCATCTGGATTACTGATGTAGTCTTTAATTACAGACCACTTCAAGGAAAGAACACCTGTCTATGCAGCAAGACAGATAGATGGTGCACACTTCAATACGTATTTTTCACATCCTCTCTCAATGTGTGGTGTGATGCATTATTTAGTGCACAGCATTCATATCTTGCTCCAAAGGAAAGCATTGATTTATTCAGGCTCATTTACAGGGGTATACATATCATTATGTATACTGGCGCTTCTCAAACAGTCACGGGTTTATCTTCACAACACATTTCTGCTTAGACCAGCTTAAGTAATACTGCTGCCATACATAGCCTCTTTACTAGCTGCTAACTCCCAGTAGCAGCCACCCCTCTTCTCCATCCTAATACAGATATTTGCACAGCCATACGATAAGGAAATCTGTTAACTGCAGACCTCTAAAAACCAACACAAATGAAGGGGTGTCAGTAGAAATAAGAGAAAACAACGGTCTCATCCATCAGCAAAAAAAAAAAGCTAATGAAATTGTGTTCTGAAGCAAGACAGTATTACTATTTCCTTTATAGGGGTATCAAAGACAGAAAGGTTTAAGAATGGTAGCTTCAGGCATGACAGCTACAGCATGACAAGGAATTCGGTTCCGGCAACAGTTTTAAGTGCCCAGAGCATCTTTAGATCACAGAAATCCTAAAAGGCTATGCAAAAACTCCACCATCATCACAAACAACAACAACAAAACCCCAAAAGGTACAACAATAAAGGCACAGCAAAAATCAACTCCCAAAGCAGTAAAACAGATTAATTATACCTGAGCCATCACCAACCAATATTGGCCCAACCTGCTTCTATAAACTTTAAATGAGAGAGACTTCATAGCTTTCCAAAGTAATCCCTGTTCAGCTGCACTTTTTAGCCAATGGCCTAGCATTTGCTAGGCCTTTCTCTGCTTTTGATTTTTTTTTCTATCTCTCAATAAAGAACCTTATGCTTTCCTACACTGAATTTTATTTTAGGTTTTTAGCATTTAAAATAAATGTGGAATTCCAATCCTGGTGTCTAAAGTGCTTGCATACTACACCACTGCAATCATATGGGAATTCTAAGTGATGCCATTCTGATGCCTTCATCTAACCCAGTAATGAAAATGCTGATAAGTAACAGAGTCAGGACAGATGCCTACAAAATCCTGCATTACTGTAAGCTACTGAGACCTATTCTTTGGATATAATTTTCAACTCCCTATGCTCTCTTCCCGCTGAAGCAGTAACACCTAAGCTGTATTTCTCTAGTTCTGCAAAAACAGTACAGACAACCTTGTCAAAGTCAAGCTCTATCACATATCCTGCCTCCCATCTATCAGCTATGACAGGTGCTGTCAGTTCAAGATAATTGTTCTTGACAAACCCTTTTTTGTTTTTGCCTTCATGCTATCTTCTAGATCCTTAGAAAATAACAGGTTAATGCATTTCCCCAGTATATGCTTTATATTTCCCGGATCTTCCTTTGCTCCTTTCCAGAAGGATGAACTTTGCCTTACTCCACCCCTTTGGAGCCTCCTAAGCCTTCTGTGCTGATTTCTGTCATCTGTGAGGGGCACATTCAACTGCCACAGTCATGCCCCCAGGCTCTCCCTCCCTGCAGTCTTTTGTCTCTTTCCACACCTGCCTTCCAACTCCTGGCAGGAAGGAGGCATTATATTACCTTCATTCATCTTGAGAGCTAGCTCGTCCCAGGCACTGAATTTGAAAGGGGTCTGTGTGATCATGTAATTAAAGAAAATGTATGAGACAGCTGAATGAAACATCTACAGCAGTATAACTGCTGACATCCTAAATCGAATGCATGCCTTTGTGAGCCTAATCTTTGAATACATTTACTTGAGTAGTAGCAATGTATGTGGTACTGTGCATATAGTAGTGTCGTTTAAGTAGTTTCCTTTTTTTTTTTTTTTAAAGCAAACCAAAACCCAGAAAGTCTCACACTTGGTATTACAACTTGTTTCTAAAAAGGTCATCAGGATGGATGAAACTTTGACCCATGTAGACGGCTGCAAAGTAATCAAGCAGTATTGAATGAAAAGTTCCAAACTTTAGCAGTATGCAAAGGAGAAAGGAATAAAGACCCTCGACTCTTACCACATCTGTGTTCTACATAACAAGAGGCATGTGAAAGTGTCAGGGTAATCCTTAATACTGAGACATCTGGGCCCACGCTACTGCCTTGTGAGTGACCTGAGACTCCCATCTTCCATGCCAGAAAAATGTTAAAAGAGACAATATGAGCTGGGGGCGGACAAGCAACAAAAAAACTTGCAATAAATCACTAGATCTATTCATGAAAACTCTATTAGCTATATTGCTACTGTCTGGTTTGTATCCTAAAGCAAAAGTATCTGTACACTGTCTCTATATGCATTTCTGGTATTTCTAGTAACACAATAATAATATATAGGATGCACTATGACTGTAAAGAGACCTTACAAGCACTAATAATTAATACAAAATTCAGAAAATGTAAAATGATAGTGATTACTCATATACAAAATGAATTAGAGTTGCAACACTGGGAAGCTGGTGGGGATCAAAGAGAAGCCCAGCAGCTCCATCAAAAGCACTTGGTCCCCAAAGCGTGGCATCTCAGTTCTTTCAGACACACAAAATTTTAACATTTTTCTTTCTTGTAGATATTATCTTAAATGCTAGCATAGCAGAATAGCACATTTGGGGGAATCTATTTGGCCTGTTGCTGTTATATAATATTTTAGTAAAATTTTTAGGTAATAGAAGATGAAAATTAAGACCCAGCACCTTCAAAACAGAAATATGTATTTCACATAGTGCTCTGTACAGTTGACATAGTAGGCAGCATAGAAAACAGAATTTTGTTTCATAAAGAAAGCAAGCTTCCGTATTTAGTCAGCCTGACTACAAACCCTTTCAAAATCACCATCGCCACAGGCAGGCGATAAGACTGCCGAACATACTGGGAATTATGATGACATCTGGATTTTAGAAATCAGTTTCAAGTGCCTGCTCTGAATGAAAGCAGAACAGGGATTTGCATCTGGATGCCATTGGTGATTATCAGCCTTAATACCTAACCAAGAGAATTAAGCTAGAGTCTGATGTTTGTTTAAATCAGCATTATGGGAGGGGGTGGTGATAATCCATACACTAGATCACTGAAATAAAATTATTTGGATTAGCAAAAAAAGCAAGCAAACAATGACACAAAAATTCCTGTCTCTTTACAGTCTCTTTACAAGTGGAACTGGAAAGGGAGGAGGAAGATTTTTAAAACCAGTTTATGCAAATGATAAGGTTTATAGTGTGACCCCACAGAGAATGGCACCTGCCCAAGTTGAGCTAAGATCTTAGGCCAGCTTTGTTGCTGAGGGAAGCATACTGACCACCACTCCAAAGGTAGGATGTTCAGCAGATGCAGAAGACCCAAGTCATGCCATGCTTTTTATAACTATGGGAGTCTTGCTACATCACTTGCTGCTTCATCATCAAGTGCCAAGAAAACTCTCCTAACTGAGAACGTAACTAAAAACAATTGTCTACAAAAAAAGCAGTGCCGGTTGTTCATATTTTTCTGAAAAATTCCCCACCAGGTTCAAGATAATAATTTCAATCAAAGCTACTAGAGATCAGCTTCTTGATTAATCAAAGTGCCTATGGACTCAGCCTCTGCTTTGAGCCCTTGGCTAAAGGGCTATTGGGATAAATACCTTCCATCTGCCCTCTGAGCAGTAGACAGAAGCTTCATTTCCATGGGGATGAGGACTGATACTGACAAAGGCATTTGGTTAGAGTGATTAATTAGGGGCAATATTAAAGAATAAACATGCTCTATTTCAGTGAAGACATTTCTGCCTTTGCAGGTAATCTTGCACCCTGTGCAAAGCAAAAGTAACAGGAACTGAGAAATCCTGAAATGTTAAAGTCATTCTTCCCTCTATGAACAAGAGCCAGCACTCCAGGTATTTGCACACCAATTCTTTGGTCACTGCTGTAGGGTCTAAAGTATGGAAACAGCAACAGGACCTATTTCCTGAGCTGTAGGCTTGTCTTTTTTACAAGAGGAAGTGTTAGGAAAGAACAGAAAATAAAACAGGGAACATGTCCATCACACACATCTCATGCATTTCTCAAAAACACAGAATACAACTATAAATCCAGAGAAGGCAGAAAGAATATACAAAGGCAGGAAAAAGGCTTGTGAAAGGGACTCATCCAACTCGAGCCTGGGAAGAGGAAACTGAAGTGAAATACAATAAAACCACAAGAAATAATGAGTGACTTGAAGACCAGGAGGCTTCTCTGACTGTTTCTCATAATAGAAAAGCCAGAAGGTACCAAAAGAAAGACAACAGGGAGACTCCAAATAGTAAATGGATGAATGAATAAATAAATCACACACTTCATCACATAACTGTCTATTCATCTGGGAAGACATGAGGTGTTATGAATTTCAAAAGCTAAAAAAAGTCAAAATAAATTCTAAATAAAAATAAATTCTTTAAGAAAAACCCTTAAAAATTTTTAAATGAAAGCCCAAATCCATGTTTTAGAAAGTTTTCAGCTCTCAGATTGCTGAATGCTAAAAAAATGTACCAGGAAAACATAATTGCATGCCTCCTTATTCTTACAGCCTTTAATAGGCATATACTACCCATGAATGTTTAACTGCATCAAGTCAAAAATTCTTAGTTATGTTCATACTCTGGTTGCAAGTCACTCACTAAATTTCCATTTTGAACTGCAGTGTGGAAAAAGAGACTGTAAAGCAGATCATACAGAGATGAAGATTTTCCTTTTTTAGTTTCACCTATAAAAACAGTGGCACCTCTGCAGAGGGTTTATTAAGCTGTATGTAAAAGGTAGGTACAAAGGGGAGACTCTTAAGATTTAAGACTCATATTAACAATAAAATAGTGGAAAAAAAAATTAGCTGCCAAGAACTATGCTTCAGCCATTTGCAGCACACAAAGGTCTTAGGATATAGTTATTTCATACCATACAAAGTGACAAAAAAGTGGGTCTTGTATCTCTAATAAATAACACCCTAATTCTGCAGCTAAAACAATGCATTGCAGAGTTACACATGTCTATTTGATTCATCACAAAAGATGAACTCTTTCAAACACTCCAGAAGTTCTGTAATCCTTCTAAATGGAAACTGGAGTGCTCATTTAGAGTGTATAATTTCTGCTCTCATCCTGAGGAACTTTACGATCAACACTTTAAAAGACACATCAATATATAAAGCTTGACACTGAAGATGCAATTAAGTGACAGTTCTACTAACCTCAACTCCTGCTATTTACATCACCTCTATTTTTATACAACTGCAGGACAAAATTTTGCACTACATCTTGAAAAAAAAAGATAAAAAATACCCCAAATTTTTCTTTTTTTATCTTTTTACAACCTCCTAGGCAGGCTCCAAATGATATTTTCTTCAGATGATATTTTTCATCAGAATCCATGTATGAATAAAATTGGGTTCATAGAGATCTAACAACAATTTTTTGATCCATTTTACTTGTACATTTCCTTAAGCTTGCCAAGTTACTCCAAAAGGTCTTCCAACTGTCCTTTAAAAAAAACCAACAAACAACCAGGACTCAAAAATTATATCTTCATTCATCATTATACTTCTTTTTGGTTACAAACGTGAATGTTGCAAAATACTCTGACTACAAACTAATTGAACCTTTAAAATACTCATGTAGAAGTAAAAGACAGATGATTTATACATTTTGTTCTCAAAATAAGAGCAGAAAAGCAGCAGATGCCTATACCTCATATCTCCAAACTTCTTGCTGATAGCTGTTCCTACATTGCTGATAGCTGCTGTTGCTTTTTGTCCTGCATGGCTCAGTGTCTCATGAGTTTTCTTGTAACTGAAAACAAAAAGTAGAATAGAAATAGTGATAAGTATTAAAAAATGGTACTAGAATCCCATGCAATTAATCTCCTTTTCCCTTATTTCCATGTCTTAAAGTCCTGACCACTGAAAGGTTATGAAACATGGTAAATGTAGTACAAAACAAACGATGAACAGTTCTGTTTCTGTACCACCTCTAAAGTGCAGTTTAATCCTCATATCTGTAAAATGCTATCTGGAGTGATCCTTCACTGTCTTTCCCCCATGCAGAAAACGTTCCCTGAATGGGCCAGCACATGCTGTTAAAATCAGAATGCAGTGATTTGTTGAATACCTGTTTGATACAATTTCTCTTTACAGAAAATCATATTTACATCAAAGAAGCATCCTTACAGCAGGCACTAACCTTGTAGCAAAATCTGCTGTCTGAAGCACAGAAAAGAGTCAGGACAAATACAGTTCTGGTCTTCCAAGTATATACACATTAGGTACATTTAACAGATGCACTTCAAAATGATTGTGATATTTCAAATTGGAAAAACTTGATCAAATCTGTTTCCACATACTACAATTTTCTTTACTTTTTAAAATTTCTTTAAAGGAAGGAAGTTTGGGGAAGGACAGAGAAAGAAAGATGAGAAAACCTAGGCAGTGAATGTATATACTTAATAGGACTGAATTCTTTTAGAAGTCATTAATGTCACTGATAGTGTACAGATTCAAACACAGAATCATCTTAATTTACTGATCCAGAATACATGCTCTGACCCACCCAGACTCTTCAGTAAAGTTGCACTCTCAGAGCAATCAATAAGCTTTTCTGCACAGATACTTCTCTGCTGACTAAACTAACTGAGCATGTCAAAGCCTTCCTTCCGAGTAAATTATCTGATACTCCCAGTGACGCAGACAAGCTCAGAATTAGAAGTACTGACCTAGTAACAAAAGGAGAGCACATTACCATCAGTCTTGTGTCCTGTGGTGTGTGTTGGCAGACAAGAACTGAAGAAATGATCATGAAAAATTCAGAAATACAACTGCACTGCTTCAAATTCTGCTTTGAACAAATCTCTAGGATTCCAAACGTGTACCAAAATACACAGGAAATTGATAAAAAAGAATCCCACTGCGTTAATTCCTGAAACTGACTATTTTCTTCTTACTTTCATGTATATGAAAGCAGTATAGCTTTGTGGAGGCAGGAGGGGAAGTAAGATTAAGATTTGCAACATGGCACATCACATTTAACATTATGTCCTTTTAGACCCAGCAGTACCTATTGCAGAAAGTCCTCTGTTCAGGGCTGTGTTTTACAATCTGCAGGTTGGATGGCAGATGCCACGTAATGCTCTGCTCTTTCAGACAACATATTTTGATTTTATGTTCCTAAGCCACAACATTACTTACATCCTACTGGCCTAACAAGTTCTGAAACTGCCAAGTGAAAGGGCTCCTTCTATGAAGGTACTTGTCTCTGTTTTCACTGACTAAAGGCAGTCTACAGGGAGCAGCTGAACACTACAGTACCAAATCTCTAGGAACTTCCAACTAGAGAAGTTGAATCAAACATGTGCACAACATTGAATGACAACAAGGACTAAAACACTGCAACACTGTCAAAAGGAGCACAAATTACAATTGGAAAAGAAGTAGCACTGGTTATGCCAGTTTTATTTATTCTGGTAAAATACAGAGAAGATGGAAAAGGGTGTTTTCACCAGATCTAGCTTCTTAGCCTGTCTGTCCCCAGACACAGCAAGAATACAATGCTCTTATTTCACTGAGGCATCTTTCTCTAGCTTAACTAGTTTAACAGCTGTGTCATTCTCTTGCTGACAGTAAATATACTCTCATATGAACTAGGATGGGATGAGACCCTAAAATAAACATTAACAATACTTCAGTCAAACTATAAGTATGTAGCTTTTTGATAAGACTTGCCTATGAAAAAAAAAATCAAATATTCTAATGCCTGTGGCATACACATCTTAGACAGCTTGCTGACAGAGAAGCTTCCTAAACCATTCAGCACAAGTGGAATTTTGCTGATGACAAAATGAAGGACAAGACTGGACTTCCAGATCTAAAAGATCATTCATAGCACAACCTGTTTATGTACAGGCTGAACATACACAGTAAAATACTTTGCAGATATTCTTCTGAACTGATTTTTTGAAATTACACTTTGGAGTTAATTTTATTCATAGGCATATTTAGCTTTATGATAAAATATCACCATGTCTTACCTTTCTGCCACAAGTTCTTCACACCATGTAGAACTCTCAAGGGAACAGTTCCAAATGCCACATACAGCAGACAGACTCAAATTTCACTGAGAAACATTAGAGCTCCCTGCGTATTTCTGAACATTATGTTGGTCAGAACACACCTTCTGGGAATTGGCTGAAATGGCACGGATTTTGGCATTCCAACAATAATGTGTTTTTTCTATAAATCCCATAAACCAAACATCCACCAGTATTTCCACTGGCAAGGAAGACATGAAGACTGCATTTGTGTTTCTAATACTTCTGACATTACATAAGACCATAAATCCAGCTAAAACTATTATACAACCAGTCTTTTTTTCAGCACCAACTTCATGAAAAATGACCTTTGATATGAAACTTTCCTCCCTTCAGCAATGCTGAAGACAAGCGTTAAGGAACAACAGTAACAAAAGGTGAAAATGGAGTACAACATACAATACCTGTCAGCAGAGACAAGAAGCAGTAATTTGTGTCTCAGTAGAGCTCACTGATAGATAGCTTAAAAATCAAACCCCCTCCATTCCCTCCTCTCCACCATTATGCATATCACTATGCCTTCTTCATAAATAAATTATCTTTTCACAGAACAGATTGCCTCACTGTAGTTAGTTACACTTTGTATTGATCTTTTGATATATGATGCACAGTATTTTGGCTCAGATATTTTCATCCTTGTAGTTACGTCATACTTACATCATACATTTGATATCTTGCCAAATATTCTAGTAATAATGATCTCTTCAACCTATTCCCTCCGACCTCTGGGAATCTTTGCAGTTTTGTGTAGCATTAGTAATCTGATCCAGCAGTTTTCATCTTCTCATGTAAAACACAACACTTCGTATTTTTGTTTAAATGCACTGAACAGCTGACACAATTTTCAGAAACCTTTTCGAGCAAAAATAAAGTTGGATATTCCAGATAAGACGTACAAACATTTAACTGGAAAAAGTGTTGTATGCATGTCTAAGTCTTCCTTACACTACCAAGTGCTCTGCATGCTAAGTCATCTACAACACCTGTACACTCTCATTCTGTGAGCAACCACTGCTGACAGTCCTTAGGTGAGTACTGACAACCGAGCTCATCAGGACAGATGACAGCATCTCAGCAGGCAGTCAGCCAGCAGCTGAAATTAGACCAGTGATCCTAAACCTTAGAGGCAGAAGTGCTCCAGCAGAAACAAAGTCAGATAATTTGGGATACAGGTATTCAAGAAATAGCACATTCCATCCAACCCATGTCATGCATTTTTACCCAAAAACATCATTGGAATCTATGCCTTTTCTTACGCTAATACAAAGGCACCTTAATTTCCTGAGTTTATCAACATTATGCCAGGTACACAGGTAGCATTAGTAAAAGTAGAAAGAGGATACTTGATTTATTCAGTTAGTGTAGGAATGCCTTCTCTGATTTTGTGGCATCTGAACATACTCCATAGCACAGAAGAACTGCTGGTAGTGGTTATCAAGGATCATATTCCATGCTTTCACTTAGCAGTAAATATTTATAATGTATTTGTAGACAAGAAGGACTAAACAAATAAGTCAATTGCTGTCACAATTGTAAATAACACTCACCTGTGAACATTTGAACATTCTTTACCTTCATATATGACATTAACCTACGAATTTCTTCTATCAACCTCTGATTGTAATTTTGTTTTTAAAATAGGGTATTTCTTTAAAAAAAAGCAATTGTTTATAAAACAGATTATTAGAGGTTATCACAAAATATGCTGATATTGCAGTTATATTCTGATAATATGCCCAACACATTTAAAAGACGCTTTAGAGGTAACTCATGTCACCAGTACTGTCACATTCTAATTAGACAAAGTACATTTGCAGCATATTTTGACTGCATTTTCACCTGACAGCTTCATATACTACATTTAGTTTATGCTATCCTGTGACAACCAGGTCTTACTAGCCGATTTTTACAGCCAGTGAAAGCACATGTAAGGAGAGACTGTATCATAAAATACAACATGTGAAGGAAATAGTGCTTCATAGGGAGCATAGCTAGGCAGCAGCCATACAGAGAGATCAGGGAACTAGACATTCAAATAGCCAACATCATCTGCAGGGTAAGACAGGACAGTCATTAATCGCCAATCAGTATGAAACTGCCCTTCACATGGCAGAGTTAAATCTAACCTTCTTTCATAGATGCAATACATGGACTGCTGACAGAAGTAGGACACACAAAAAATATTTATATTTTGCATGACAAGCTGCATATTTGACCTACTACAGTAATAAGAATTTAAATTCAGCTTCTGTAAAATTAGTAGGTCGGCAAATCAGTACATCTTCATTCAGCATTGTGCCTCTCCATCAATGCTTGCTGGCAAAATTAATTCATTTGAAAAACGCTTATCTGTGATAAAGCTTACATAAGATGTAACACAATGCAAACAATTAACAACAAAACCATACAGTAGAGCAGAGCCTGGTAGCACAAGCCGTGCCCCATAGAGCTTGCTTCTTTTCAGTTTTCAAACCATTAGTTAGCTTAAGAATGACTTTTCTGGAATCATTGTAGAGCAACTGGATATCTGAGAAACTCTCAGCTGGAAAACTATTTTTATGTCGATTTTCTAGGAGAAATGGGGATCAGCATTAACTAAATTATGCTAATGCTCAAATGAGATACTTGCATATATGAATTACAGATAACATGTATATAAAGCATTCTCTATGAGCATACATATTGCCATTTTGTCCACAAATAAACTCCATGCTGTTGCGTATTGTTTTGTTTGGGGTTTGTTGGAGTTTTTTGTTGTTTTGTTTTCTTTGGTTTTTTTTATGTACTCTCCTGAAATTTGTTCCAACTTCAAAACCAAATTACAGATGTACTTTTTTGACATCCTGCCCATTGCCAGGTATGTTAAGAATGAACTGAAACTGTGCTGGCACTTGGATGGGTACATATTCCTAAATCAAAGGAAGTATGCCCCAGGTAGTTCCTCTCCCACAGAGAGAGGAGGGGCAGAACTGAAGGAACTGAACCTCTGCAGGCTGCAGCCAGAAATCTGTGTGCAGCACACAGAAGGTGGCTTTTCAGTAGGCTGGACAGAGCCACAGGTTAGAGAAGGTGCCAGATAAAGGTGACAAATATTCTGGGCTGTTCTGCACTGTAATCTTCAGACACTTGGGAAGAAATGGGGATACAGTTGTGTGAAATGCATTATTTGTGCAATGCAGGATAGAGTGGGGGAAAAAACAAGCAGCTGTGGTACAGTTACTCTCCAGGCAGAAAAGCCACAATATGTTGTCTTAAGCACAGATGATCTTTAGACATTCCAGGCCAAAACTTCACATTTCTTCACACCTTAAACTATGCCAATAACTCTGTCTGTGGACTCTGTATTGTACACTAGATTAACAAAATTATGCAGATTAAACATAAGATTGAACATAGCCTCCCTTTTCCTTTCTTCCCCTTCCTTTCTCCTTTTTCTCCTTCCTCTTTTTTTCCCTCTTTTTTGCCCCTTTCCTTCCTCCTTTTCACATTCTTTTCCTTTGCTCATGTTTTTCTTTTTCCTTTCATTTCTCATTTCCCTTTCCTTTCATTTTCCTTTCCACTGACCCTTTCCTGGATATTATTAATCCTTGTCATTTCAGAGGTTCCAATTCACATTCAGGCCTCCCTTCCCATCCTTACAGTTAAATATACACACATACAGATAACTGTAATAGACATGTATATATTTCTGGTCCACAATGATAATTACAGTGGGTTTTCCCTCGAGAAACAAACATCTGGAACAAATCACCTGACCTTACTACAGAGTTTCCAATTAGCTGGAAGGGCCAATTGCTAACAAATAGACAAACGTCTTTTGGAAAAGAACAATGAGAATAGACTAAATTCACTTCTCCAAGTCCTTTCTCCAACGTTGTGACTCCACCCTTCCAAATTCAAGGCCAGAGATACATGTGGAAAAGCAGCAAAATCACTATCTTTTGAAGATGGCATGAACGTTGTCTAATTGATCCAAAGGACAAAAAGCCAGTGGAAGAAAAAGGCTCCCTTTACTTCCATATAGCACAGACTCACCCACAGGTCATGTATTTGCTAAAGTCAGCATGCAATTTCTTCACTTACAAAACTGCTACATTTACTTGCAAATTTAGTGAAGAAAACGTCAAAAGGTGATTACACATTGCAAAGAACAGGAACACCCACATTTATTTTACTACCACTCATAAGAGGTATGTGTGTAGGAACATAGCATACTTAATTCCTAAAAGTCACAGTAGGACTGTGGTTGTCCACAAATTGTATCTGACTTCCTGAGAGAATTTTGAACTTATGGAACACGTTACTGTATTTTAAAGTTATGAATGTACTGTAGATTGTAAGCCTAAAACACGTGTGTAACTATTGCCTTCTATTTTCTTATCCCCTGGGAGAAATTTGAACTATAAAACATTAGGTTCCCAATACTTGTGGAAACCTATTCGATTGTCCTCAGCTTCCCTATCAGCAGACCTAAGTTTGCTCACATAGTTCAACAAGTAGCCAATGAATAGATCTTTATTCTGTTTCTGGAGGAAAAGACCAAGTCCATTTTGACTGCTGCTGTCCCAAATCTCAATTAAATACTACATATAAGAGCAGAACAACATTGTCACCTTCCTAAAAAGGTTCCAAAGAGAAATTACATTTCATTTAAAATAGAGGAGGCTTTTCACAGCTAGTAACATTTCAAGGAAGAATGACAAAGTAGCTTCTGGAAAGTATTAGGGTGAAGTGAGGTTATTTGTGGGTAATTTTACAGACACAACTGCTCCTTCGAAACTCAACAGTACTGAAATATCTTCCTAGAGGACAGGCTTATAATGTCTTATGTTTTTTTCCAAAGAAGTATAGAAGAGAACCAAATTAAAACCCAAGGGACAAAGCTGAGCATGGTTACAACATATGTACCTAGTAAAGGCCAAGGTGTCTTGTGGATCTGTGTCTTTAATGCTTCATATGAGGGACTAGTGAGGGGGTAAATTAACCCTTGCACCCTTCTCAAATATATAATGCAATGCATCTCTGTAACTGCATTGACGAATACAATTACTTGGGATTATGAAAAAAAATGAGGCAACAGGAGTCTCAGTAAATTCAACAAAGGGAAACGCAGTCCTGGGGATCAACCAGATGGAAAACAGCCTTGCAGAAAAAGACCTGGGATCCTGGTAGACAACAAGTTGGACATGAGTCAGCGGTGTGCCTTGACAGCAAAGGTGGTCGAGAGTATCCTGGACTGCATGGGGAAAAGTGATTACAGGTCAAGTAAGGTGACTCTTTCCCTCTCAGCCCTGGTTACAGCCACATGTGGAGTGCTGGGTCCTGTTCTGCACTTTCCACTACAAGGCAGACATGGACAGACTGGAACAAGTCCAGCAAAGGGTCATGAAGATATGTAAGGGACTGGAGTAACACTCATATGAGGAAAGGCTGGGAAAGCTGGGACTCGTTAGAAAAGAGGAAGTTTATGAAAGGATCCCATCAAGGTGTATAAATAACCTAAAAAAATGGGGAAGATAGAGGCAAACTCTTTTCTGTGGTATCTAGTGGAAGTGCAAGAGGAAACTAGCACAAATTTAAAGCAAGATATATTTTTACAGAAGAAAAACGTTTTTCACAGCAAGGGTAATTGAACACTGTCTTGGGGTGCCCAGAGATGCTGTAGAGTTTCCATCTGTGGAGGTATTCAAAACCTCACTGAACATAAGTCCTGATTGGCTTGCTTTAGCTGGCCCTGACCTGACAGTCTTCAGACATTGCTGTCAACCTCAGCTATTCTGTGATTCTATATAAAACCAGGTCAATATTTATACATGCTATCTTCTACCTTAATTCACTATCCAGTGAAAATCTAATGTATGGAAGACTACAGAGAGCTGTAGGAACTCTACCAAAGCACCACCAAACATAATGCATTCAGGTTATGTAACACCTTCCCTTTGTAGCAAAACATTAATTAGAAAAGCTCAATTATGATCTTTATATACATGTAAAGACATTTTTAAAGATTTCTTAAGCTAAAATAAATAACCTCATAATCTGCCAACAATACTGTGCTTCTAGCATCTAAATAAAAATGAATTATCTATTTTTAAAATCTAAAAAACCTGCATTGCTAGAAGCTATCTGAATATCCACCCACCTCTATTCACTGAAAACCCAATCATTAAAAAGGTGTGTGGGGGAAGTCATTCCAGTTGAATGCCTTACCATCATGAAAGCAAATTAAACTCAAAGTAATCATTTGCTCTCTAGTTACTGATGTCCTCTATAGTAGAACCCCCTGCCTCCCCCAACATGTAGATTGTACTAAAAATCAGTGCACTGAAGAATAGTAAAGGAAATTAACTGGGAACTTGAAAAATGCATTATGATTCTGGTCATAATGAATGAATGGCTTCCAGGTGCCTATCATAAAAGGCTAGAACATGCAAATAACATTACAGGTTTTCCCTATAGAAAAATGAAGCTGATTAAAAAAAAAAAAAAAAGCTGATTTGATACAGAAAAAGCTGCATATAATTGTTGCAAATGTCTTACTAGAGGTAGGTAGAATTGGTTTTGCATACCCTTTCTTTGCAAACCCTAAACCATTTTTCTCTCTTTTTTTGCAGTAATGAAAAGGAAACAGACTGCACAAAACTATGTTGAGCTTGGCACAATCTTCAGTCCAAGGAGAACATCAGCCCATTGACCTCTATTTTTCCTCAGTTTGAAAACTATTATCTTTTGGGGTTTTTTCTCTCTTTTCATTGTAGTAATCCTTTAATGACAATTTCTGACATTTACAGGTTAAGCATGCTCATGCTAACTCCTAAGTTACCTGTGGCCAGCCATTTAAAATGTAAATGCTTTGAAACAGGCAGACTCTCAAGTTAAAATTTAGTCATTACAGGTGGCACCCATCCTGTGAGTTAGGTTTTGAGTCCTAACTAGTGGATCCAACACACTTTACAGAACTGTTGCTGAGAGAAGTCCACCCCTCTTCCTCTAAGTCCACTCTGACCCAAAGAATGCATCCCTAAATAGAGAGCTGAAAAAGATTATTAACAATAAGTGGACAAAAATTTGGTGCTTAATTGTTCTCTATGACTTTGAAAAGTTCAGTCTTAAAGAAAAGTGGTTTTAATTTATAGAAAAGCACAGCAGCTAAGTGAAAATAAAATCTGCCTGCTTAAAAGGTCATTTTAAGAATTTAAATTACTAATTGTGGATTTAGAAACTTAAAAGCACATGCATGTAAACATTTTGGACTTTTGTGTTTTAAAACAGGCTTTTATTCTTCATAAATCAGAGAATCTTGGTGAGTAATGCTATGCCACTGCTCTTTTGGTACAGCAACAATGAATCACCTCTATTACTTAGCACATCCATTCTGAAGAATGCTGGATTACCATGATTTGTACTGGCATCAGTGTACTGGCATGAGTGTCAGCCAGAATTATACAGCAGTTGGACTGTGAACATGAGAATTTTCAGGGACACATATAGATTCCTGCTGCTCGGTTCCACAAAACTATTTCTGGAAACTTATCACCTAATGGCTTGCTGTTTTTGAAACTAGTCTTAAATAAAGAGTAGCAGCTACCATACTGACAAAGTCTCCTAAGTCTACCCTTGTGGAAAATGTCAATGTTGTGAAGGAAAAATGAAAAGCCGTCTTGCAATCTGCTACCAAATTTCAAGTATAAATGAAAGGTTTTGTTTCAAAGTTTTGCTAGTGTCTCCCCGTAACTCTATTTCAGGTGTCTTGTCCCCCCTCTCTTCTGAAATGTAGTGTTTCTAGACTACCCTCTCCTTGCACATGCCATACATCCTCACCAACCCACCACTGATGCTCCTGCTAATGACATGGCATGAGAAACAGAACCTAGATGAGAAACTGTCCGAAAGTTAGAGATAGGAGACATATAAACTACATTTTCTATTAAAGGGTTTATGCCTTATTTGACTTCTAATGAAAATATGAAAAATAATTATTTTAATGTAAAAATGTGCACTTGAACATATTTTTCCAAGTCTTTGTTAGTGTCTTGAATGCCCCAAGGGACATTGCAAACCCCACCCTCCTGAATCTGGGTGCCGAAGGATAGCTCTGACATTGCACAACTGTTCAACCTTGAGCAAGGCCATGATCAAAGTGACATGCAAGAAGGAGTTGGGAGGAGCCTTGTTAAGTACATCTTCCCTTCACCTGGGAGCTACACTAAAGCTTAGACTGCACTTAAGCCCTAGTCATATTACTGGTATGCCTGTATCTGGCCAGGTACCTGATTGATCTTGAGTTCACAGATTTGATAGCCTGGCTTGACCTTGGACCTGTCAATACAGATGGAGATCTGAACTCTTCATTTGACCCTCTTTACTGTCACTGGACCTGCTTTGCTATCTTTCGTTAGGTACTGCGGGACTGCTTCTTCATGGGTGATGCCACTACCCTGCCTGCTTTGCTGCCAACTCCTGGCTCAGCTCAGTTGTGGAGCAGTTCACTCTTCATTCTCTTTAAGTGTCAAAGTCAGTTCTCAAATGAAAAGGAAAAAAAAATCAAATGACTTTTCAGACAGCACTTGATGAAAGGTGGGTGGTTCTTTCTACCAATATTGCTATTAATTCAGCCAAAAAGTTTTAGAGGAACATGGTATGTTCATATGTGTAAGTATCAAGATCAGTACTCACGCAGAAGTTGTCTGCATATCATGCCAGCTTTTGCTAAAGTTCTGCTTCAGTTCATTCATCAGGCTTATGCCAAGCTTTTGTTTAATTTCAACCAGGTGTTTCTCTTTGGCTGCTAGCACTTGTCGCAAAGTTGAAATTTCATCCTCTAGCTGAGAGAAATAAATGGGGAGGAGAAAGGAGTTAGTCTGTTTCCACACAATCATAAACACGTGATGTTAAGATGTTAAATGAATCTCACATAAACTCGTGTTTTTCATAGGTAACTACGGAGAAGGAGTCAAGTGCTTGTGGAGATCACAAAGGCATGCCCAGAAGCAAAAACATGCATCTGATAAGAGAGAGAATTGTCCAGTAAGGAAGCAACTTGACCAAGATGTGTCTTAGGCCATTAGAAGTTGCAAACATCAGCTTTTCATTCACTAGTAAAATGGGAATGGGCAGAACTAGACAATTCAGGCAAAGAGAAGACTGGACAATTCAGGCAAATATTTGTCTTTGAATGCACAGGCTTTTAACTTCATATTTGCAGATTTGTGGTCTTACAGTCATGCAAAAAACATGCAAACTCATAGGAGCAGATTAAGAAAAATAGAAAAATCACATGGTAACATGACTTGAGAGTATTGTAAAATGTTATATCCTTGTCACAGTTTTATTTATGTATTTTAGGCCCTACATATTTCAAAATAATAACATAAAAAATTATAGATGGACTGTTAACATGAGTGACCAGGTCCCACGCAAAGCACAGAAGCACTCAAAAGACACAGCACACTATCCTTTCCAGAACTCCTAATCATTAACCAAACCGTGCATTTTCAAGTTGTAAAGATGCCATCCAGCCCAAACAGAGGGATATAATTCTTCCTGCAGTGGACACTTACACAAATCCAGCATTTTACGAAGGCAAGAACCAGAGCATAGGACAGAAGAGAGACAGCAGAAACATCCTGCCACTGTCTCAGGATCCTGCTACTTGGGTGACACTCCTGCAAGCAAGCACTGGTTTGCATTCTTCACCTGGAAGCTTCCCAAGCCAATCTATACGGCAGCACTCAGAAGTACTAAAGTTAACAAGGGAGGCAACACCAGAGCAGCTGCCTTTCACTTCAGGTTTAGAATTTCCCTTATCAACTGTGTTCCTTCCTCCATATGTTAATAGGATAACATATGGCAGTGTATCTGATTACCATATGGTAAGTTCCCTGGAACCACAGTCTCCCTGTGATTTAACTCCATTGGCTTCAGGGAATGATACAAATACCAACTGAAGCAGTGCTGACCTCCAGGGCTGTATTTAGGACATCAATACCAGCATTGTTTTTATTTTACTTTGTTTTAATGTTATTTTCTTTACACTCATGCATTCTGCTTCCCTGTAAAACTGGCTGTAAACTCATTGTTCTTGTAAAAGTCTCATCACTGAATCCCCCAGCTATCAGTTTCTCTTTTGTCACTACCTACTATCTGAATTAAGCTCAGGAATTAAGCAGCAAGACTATGAACATAAAGGAAAATCATGACCTGAGTAAAGCAGATATCAGTATTCACCAATACCTGTGACGCCAACATGTCACCAGTAAAATACACAACAATCCAAATTGTTTTATTTCTCCCCATGTCCTTTATGTTCCATTATATTTCTAACCTGCAAATGAAACACTGTCAAGAGGCAGCTGTCAAGAGTCTCTCTTCTGAGAGGATAACTGGTTAAACACTTACAGAAAAATCACAAATGTCAGCACTCCTCAGGCAGCAGTTCAGAGCTCCCTTCAGTTGCTTCCCACAGCAAACCCCTTAGTGCATGCCTGCCTGAGTAACACTGCTAAAGAACTTAACTCAAACCAATACCAGTATGCTTATGTATTCGTAAACATTAATGCTTTCCATATGGGCTAGCACTAGGCTGATCATTAGGTACCTGGATATGTAAACATTTGAGGACTTCTGTTGAAATTGCTTTCCATCTGTTCCACTGAATAGATGTCTAAAGCTGTAAAGCCCTAAGCAAGCATTAGCCATGTGCTCAATGACATAAGTATGAACAACATTTTTGACCACCGAAAAAGAATTTATTATTTTCAATACAGTGATTATTTTTGAATTGACAAAATCCTCCTCAAGTTCCATCATTTTGAAGTAATGACACATACAAAGCCACCCTCAAGTGCTCAGCTATCAGTGATTGAAGACTGAAATAGGTAGAAAGGTTTAGGCTCTTCAGTAGGATCTTGAAACGTATTAAAGCATACTACATACCTAACTCCGATGGAAGTCAGGCCATCACCTGCTTAGGCATTTTTTAAAAGTCCACTCATATAAATGCAGACTCCGTTATGAAACTAGGGCTTAAATCAACAGAAATATAAACTTCTAATTCTCATGTTTCCTTTCTTTCTAAATGCAACAGAGTCAGAAGATTATAGATGCATCATACAGGGACAAAGTTCCATTCTCCCTTTTTATGGGCATAGGAATCAGAGTTAATAGCTGGTTTTCTTTCCTCTATTATCATGTTGGACATGTAAAAGCAAGGAGAAGAGCTGACCACCCAAGACCTTATGATTCTCATGATTAGTTGGCAGGAATAACATGTAAATCACACAAAGATGAGACCCCAGGAAAAAAACCATAATTACAGATAGATCCCTCTGAAACCTGGACCAACTAATAATGTGTAAGGACTGTGAGGTCCAGCACACAAATACAAGAAAGTATTTTCCCTGTTTTACCTTTTTGATTATTTTAGAACCAATTGTATGTTTTACTGGGTTAAACATAATTTTTGGACAGTGGCATGCCTGAAAAAATCCACCCCAATAATTACTCAACACAGAACCTTTCTCATTTTTCCCAGTAGATGCTCAAAAAACAGCTCATAAGAAACAAACCAGAAAGTACTTACTCATTAAAGTTGGGCATTTGGATAAACTACCATTATAAAAAATTATGTCAGTTGGTATTATCTATATTCTGCAGTACACATGGTACTATGTAAAACATGGAGGTGAAAAGGTTCAGCTATTGGTTGGAATAATACTGATGAATGGGTTGAATGGTAAGCTCAACAGTTAATTGACTACTTCTTATGCTTATTTTTAGGATCAAGGCAGTAAGTGACTAAAATATTAAGGGGCTCCAAAAGAAAACAGAAGCCAGCATAGTTAAACATAAGTTAGATTAGGCATCCTTTTTCACTACCACTATCTCACACACTTCTCCTTGGACACCCCCTTGTCGCAGGGGACAAGCCTATGTGCCCTTCTGAGGTTGTGAGCTATGCTGGCAGTGGTACATTGCTCTGGTAGGGTCTCCCATGCTAGTCAGGTCTCAACTGAAGGGTCAGACAAAGTGTGTCCATGGGCAGGATGGGCTCGCTAGCTCCCCAGCAACCATCCTAGGAGAAGGACAACTCTAACTCCAAACCTGGGCAGATGGAGCTCGCTTAGCCCTGTAAGGTCATCCATCTAAGAGAAGGACACTCTAACCAAACCTACGTCCTGAGGACTTCGCTGTCACTGTCCAAGCTCGCTTGGCCCTGGTAGGTGAATTTTAGGAGTAAAGGGTGGAACCAGTTCTGCATACACTGCCCCTCACCTAAAAAATCCATTGCACAGGCTCTGGGGATCCTCCCACACTTGCAAAGCCCTGTAGCGACAGGTGAGGGGCGAAATGGCAGGTGATAAGGTGAACTGGAAGCCGCAGCCCCAACCCTGCATGCAGGCAGTTCAGGACAGTGGTCGCTCGAGACTGACCCGGAGATGAAAGTCTGGGTTGGCAGCAACCTGAATGACCAAGCAGCCTTTTCCAAGGAGAGCACTGCTTGCTCCACATGGAGAGGGGCCTAGAAAAGGTGGCCTAACCAAATCTCATCTCCACCCTTCACCCGGTTGGCTTGCCGCGGCCAACTGGCATCTTTTTTGTGGTCAAACAAAAACAAACCCAAAAAGACAAAGGCATACACTTGCCTCCAAAGGTGTGTCCAAATTAACCTCTCACAAATGTGTAGTGGCCCTGTCTGACTGTTTGCACAGCCCTCCTCACTGGACTGAATCAGGTAAAAGCCATCGCAGAAGATCTTTTAAGCCAGACCCACTACAGAGAGATGCATAAGTACCTGTATGGGTACAGCATAGGGGACAGAACAAGTGGAAATAGAGAAGAAAGGAAGGCAGTGACAAAATAAAGCAGTGCATGAAGTACACCCATCCATGCCATGTACTGTGGCATGTACCAGACATCACTCCTTGAAAAGAAGGCAGACATGGCTGTTTAGGAGGGAGAATTACCTGAGGGATTGGCTTTGTCAGGTATTGTTTAAATAAATAAAAAGCAATTTATGCAACCAACACCAGCAGTGAGATGACAAAAAGTTGAGAAGAAACTGGCAATTACAGCAAAACCAGCAGAGAAACCAAGACCACAGTCCCCAGCTTGCAGGTGTCAGAGTCAGTGCTCTCTCAAGGTATTCCCATGGCCCCTGTGAGCTGGTACGCCTGTCTTTGGTTGCATCACCACAATTACCCCTGCATCTCTCACTAGCTCACACCACAGCACCTCAGTAATGCTCCCAAAACCAGCCAGCAGGTGAAAGTAGTAGAGGGGTACAAAGTACGAAAAGGCACTGCCACAACCCTGTCACATTGCAAAACCACAGCTTGGAAATACTCAGGATTCTCAGGGCAGGCTCACACACTTCACTACTGCAGGTGCCACTGTGGCAGGCAGACTGCAACATGTATCTACCCACCTGTGCTAGAACTAACATCAACTTTCTGCATACCTGCATCCTGAAAGAAAAGCTGGAAAGCATGTAACAGATAAAAAAAATGTATTAAGGACCATCTGTATCAGTAGTACGAATAGCAACTATGAGAGGGTACTTGATAACAGCAAGAATTTCACTTTGTGAAGGAAAAAATAATATTTTCATTTCATTGGCTTTCAAAAAAAACCCCAAAAACAAACAAACAAAAACCCACAAAAACCTAACTAACAAAACACCAACCAAAAAAAATCACACCATGAGACTTCTCCATACCATTGTTCCACATAATCCTTTTTGTCACAAGACATAAAGAAGGTTACAGCAAACATAGCGACCAACTGTCTCTCAAAGAAGCAAATCCATGGGACACTTAAATTTTGATAGCTATTGTATTTAGTAAATTATCAATTGTTACTGAACTGCTACCCCTGTTCAAAACTGCTGAGTATTTATAATATATATACTAAAATGCATAAAATCTTTATGGAAATGCGAGCATTTTATTATGGTAGCCTTTTAAAGAAAGTAGTTGTAACTGTGGACAGAGCAAAAAAGCACAAAAATAACATGTGCAAATCACATCGCACAAATTTTACACCTCTGGGCTTAGAACCTGTTGATTCTTAAGCCTTCCCTTGAGTGAACAGCACTCAGACACACCAAGGACACTCATAAATAAATTTAGCCACAAGTTTGCAGAAAGAGATATTAGCATCTTCCCTCAAACTGAGAAGAAAGATGCAGTAAAACATACTGCTGAACTTGGTGCATCAGCTAGATCAAACCAGGTATCTGCTTTTCTGAAGGTACGGAAGGAGGAACACAGCAAAGAGTAAATGACTACTTTGACAAGCGTAATGGAAGGACAACTGACAGCAGTGAGCAAGACAGCTCAAAATCTCAGCCCCCATCATGACTTGAGTCATTGTGCCATGCTCCTCACAGCGAGGGGGGAAGGGAGAAAAAACCCACACCTGTTCTGCTAGCAAGCTTCTGGCTTTATGTAAAGTTTGGGGGCTACAATTTTCTGCTATTATTCTGAAAAGTCAGACGGACCTCTGTAAATCAAAATCACTCCTTGAAGTTTTTGTAAGAGTTATTCATTTTAGTTGCATTGTAGAAATCCCAAGGCTTGATTAGAGTCAAAGCCCTGCTGTGTTAGCCAGACTACAAATACAAGAACAGGGTGAGTCCATGCTCTGAGAAGCTTCTAGTACAAAGATACTACTCGCAGGGGAATAGGAATAGAGGATACAAAAATATTTCAGAAACACAGTAGTGCTTGTTCCTTTCCTAATGTTGAAGAGGGAAGGAGGAATAGGGAGAAGGCAAAGAATATATACAGCAGATACACAACACAGAGGTGAAAGATGTTTTTCCTGTTTAAATACATGCACAACAGGTGCTCACAACAGCTCCCCAGTGTATCAACTATTGATAGCAGAATTAAGGATGACTTTTACATTTCACAACAATAAGAAGAAAGGTTTGTTCCTACAGGCTCAAACTGGTATTACATAACACATAAGGACATGGAAGAAAACAAAACTACCACTGCTGGGGCAGAAAGGACTCGAAAGTAAAGACTAACAGCTTTCAAAAGAAAACATTAACCAATTCCCACAGAGGTTTTTCTGAAAGAGGCAAGGTGGTACATGTTTTTTACAGTCTTTTTTAAGAGTCATAAGCCTCATTTAAGTTTATACTGTGTTCACCCTAAATTCAAGTTTTCCAAACCTTCCTCAGGATAATTATCAGTTTTATTTTCTTTTGAAGCATAAGTTGTATGCCAGTACACTGCTGTGAGCAATTCAAAAAATAATTTCTAGGTCAGTCAAGATCATAATATTTGAAAGACATTATCTTAGTACATGAATTAAAGCATTTCTAGAGGAGCCACTGAGAACCCTCTGTTCCCTTCAGTAGGTAGGAAATCAGCAGGTAGGAAAGACGCCCAGAAACTCTAGAGATTAATTCTGCTGAGAGAGGTGTGTCATTCTCAGATGATTGCAAGAAGTTCTGGATTTTTTTCTTTGTTTCCATCTGCCTATTAAGTTTCTTTCACCAGAAAAGAGAAGAGAATCACAGAAGAGCTGAATTTGGAAGGGACCACTGAAGTACATCTGGTTCAAAACCCCTGCACAAGCAGGGCTACCTAGAGCATGTTTCTGTACTCAGACAGCTTTTCAGCATCTTCAGGGATGGAGACTCCACAACATCTCAGGGCAATCTGTACCACTGCTCAATCACACTCATGTTAAAAACGTGTTTCCTGAAGTTCAGGGGGAACCTCCTGTGTTTCAATGCGTGCCCATTGCCTCTGATCCTGATGAAAACCCAGTAGTAAATATGACAACTCCTAACTTAGGTGATGACCTGAACAGCTTCCTTCTGATTATTGACAGATGTGACCAGATGAGCAAAAAAGTTAAAATTAACTAGTGATTCAGAAACTCAAGCCTTGATAAAATATTAAAGTGAAAAAACAGTCTTCTGTTTCACTAGAAAATCAACATTGAAGGTAAATGACCTGAGAGTTGTTAAGAATGCGACAACCTAGAGTACTTAGCGTTACAACTTAATATTAATTTAAATATTCCAATTAAGACAAAAACAACTCTTCCCCTTCATACAGCTGTGATTTCTGTTATCTGACTTGCATTTAAAATAAGTAAACTCACACTTTTCCCCATTTCTCTCATTTTCTGTTTTGGACTTTCACTTCTGTTTTCGCAGCATTCAGCAGCAGTAACTAAAACTGAATACATCCTCTGATTGAAGACCAAATCTAGACAATCCCTTTAATCTTTGTAATAAAAAGACCCCCTTGTTCATACCTTTTCCCTCCTATCTCCTTGTTGTTATTTTTCAAGCTTCTTTATAGTGCCCTGAGTTCCAGATTCCTGAAAAAAAATATAACCCTTTCCAAACACATCAGTGCCAAAGGAAACAAAAATGGGGTAAAATTAATGTGCTTATCATTGTCAGCCTCTTCTGTAACCATCATCATCAGCTTTTCCTCTGAGCACCACAAAAAGAATTTTTTCCATCAGGTGGCACAACCACTGCAACAACACCACCACAGATCTAATAAGAACACCTTTCATTCATTATCAAGGAAGGTTCATAAATAAAGACACGTCTTGATTAAGATAGTAAGGTGTATTTAACTTTCTCTGTACAATCATGAAGTAGAAGATATTTAAACTTCAAAAAATATGTATGAAAATTAATTGCTTCACATTATTCTAGCCTAGAATAATTTTACCAAAAGGAAGGGCATACCTTTATGATGTATACTTTATCCTACAGTTAATATCTTCCAGTTTAAGGAAGTAGAAATAGTAACATTGACAGAAATTCAAATTCATTACCTTGGCTAGCTCAATCTTTAACTCTTCTTTTTCTTCTTCAGAAATCATATTGGTGAAATCAACATCAGTGACCACATCTTCATCTGCTTCATGCAATGACTGGGTTTCCAACAGGCCTTAAAGAGTTAAAAGGTTAAGACAATCATTATTAATTGCTTCAGTTATGGTACTGGCCTCTCCTAAAATCTAAGAATGATATAATATTCACTGACTAAGAAAAAAACAAAACAAAAACAAAACACCCAATCTTTTCCTTCTGCAGATCATTTGGATTCTGCTCTTCTTTGCTTCTGAAAAGCTACTGGAAGTATCAGATAGGAATGTCTGCACAGAAGTAATTTAATATGTGTAAGCACCTCTCATTCCAAGAAAGCAATCACCTTGGACCTCACTAACCCTGATAAGGCATTTCCTTGCTTTTAACAGTACAGAATAAAAAAAAAAAGAAAGCTTTTTCTTCACAATAAGAAAGCTGGTTAATGTGGATCACTGATGTGAATAGTGCACTGAACAATAAAGGAAGTATATCACTAAGCTGAGTTTGCTTTAGAAGTACCTCTTACTGCAGAAATTTGCACACAGTTTGCAGAAGCAAATGTCATACCTACTGAATGAATGCTCTAAATATTAGCAAGAACCATTCCTTTATAGCTCAATCTAAATCTGTGAAGGGTGGATAGATATACTGGACCTCCAGTTACTTTCTTCTTCTGCATGTCCAAGACCAGGATCAGTAAGTACAATAGGCAAGGTAAGTGCATACATAGATGTTTGCAAGACCTAGGCCTGCCTGGCATAATATGTACAGATGAAACAAAATATATCCCAGTTGTTCAGTAAAGAGAAGATTTCTGAGGTTCCAGCCATCTTATTCCTTATGGTCTGAAAAGAAAACAATGTGAAGCATGAGGTAACAGAATACATTCTTCATCCTTTGGAACTCATTTTAAAGTTATAGGTCTTCTGCTGTGGAAGAAAAGTCTCCTTTAGGCTACATCTGGGACAGCATCTTTCCCTTCATTTCAGTTCTTTAGTGGGTAATCAGCCACATCCACTGACTTCTAACACCTGTATACTGCTTACTACGGAAGAGAACAATTTCTTTCCCAGGTCCACAGAGGCCTGTACACTCTATTACACACAGATTAGAATATAACTTGGTTCTAAGTTTTGGCATTAGAGAACAGGTTAGAAGGAGTAAGTCTGCTGAAATGGAGTACTTTATCTTTTCATGCAGAAAACTGAACTCCCTCCAGCTTTCTGTCATTTCCTCCACCTAGCATCCCCCAGTGTACCTGGATTTCCTCCTTTTTAACAGAACTTGATTCGATTCATACCATCAACTTCAGTGCAGAGCACAATGGGGTGAACTTAGCCTTGCTAATTACCGCCTTCCCTGAGTGGGAAGACAAAGAGTAGCAACACAGGTGCTGAATCCCTGCCTGGCACTATATGCAGAAAAAGATCACCACCCTTAAGCACAAAACCCTTTTAAAAGTACGAAAGCATATAGAAGTAGTTGGTATCTTAGCTATTACTCAAAAAGCAGATTGCCAGGAAAACCTAGATTCCTGAAGTCACAGCAAAAGAAAAGCACATTTATTCAGTATGAATTCTCCCAAATCACCTTTATTAAGGCCCCATTTATCTCTAAACACAATTGTTGTTTGGTATCTGAGGATTAATAGTGTTGCTATGGGAATCAAGCAAAACAGATGGAGGAGAAGCAGTACAGGGCAGCTCCTGGAAATGCTGGGAAAAATCTCAGGGGCAATAGGGTTAAGGTTGAAAACTCTTAAAGGAAGCCTTGGGGTAAATGTGAGATGAGGTGATCTTTGAGCAACTGATCCTTGAGCTAAAAAGAAGGCAGACCTGTGGTGAAGGGACAGCATTGGTCTGTGAATGGCTAGGTAAAGGGGCCAGAATTGATGGGTAGATAGAGATGGAAGCCAATGGTCAGGTTTAAACTTCAAGATTGGACTGAAATTACAATGTATTCCACACATGCATGTCAATCTTCTGTATGATCCTCTGCAGTGCAATGCCAGTCCCAATTCTTATCTTTTCCTTCTTTTTTAAGTCCTCTGAAAAAAATCTAATCTGATTGTTTAGTCTCTACTTTGTTGCTCAAGCCACTACCAGAGTTCCCTAATGGCCACTGTCCCTGCACAAAGGTTTCAATTCAGTCACCTCACAAATGTCTGAGCATCTCTCCACCATACCATGGGTCATAGACTTCTTTAAACCAGTCTCAGTTCTGAAATTTTCTCACATCAGCCCTCCCGATCACAAGCAACCTATTCTCTCATTTCTTCCTCACTGTTCTGTCTCTGTCTTTCCTTCATTATCCTTTTTTTTTCTTTTTCTTTTTCCAGCTTCACTGATACTCTCGAACCATTTATGACTGACCACTTCTGTTCTGGGTGAGGACTAACAGCATAAGTAGGGTGCTTCATTTCTAGTGCTGGGTCATATGAACTCCTCAGTCTTTTCTTTCCATTTGAGCAACAGAAGGTCATTTCTGACAAGGTACCTTCACTGTTGCCTTGAGCTACCCTCACAGACCATGTCTCTAATTTACCTGTCTTCATCTCAGGAAAGATGGAAAATAAAAAACATTAAGAAGACAGCAGGCTTCCTGAGGGAGAGGAGACTTCAATCCTTTCCATCTATTGAGAAAGTAAACATAAAACCTGTTCCTGCCACTTCTATCCTAGAAAATCTGGCATCTACAACTGCTACCAACTACACAGCAAAGTATGCAGGCAAGGTTTCTAAGACCTTTTTCTTTCAAGTCTATTTCTTTTGATTTATGTGCCTGTATTAGATGTCAAGAGTTAGAGGTCTTTCAAAACAAGTTTAATGAAAACATTGAGTTGGTAAAGAAGATTTAAAAGTAATTTCACAGACACAGGGGATGCTAAATGAGCTCATCCTTAAATGAAATATCAGAGAAGCCAAACAGGGAAGAACGATCATTCACAAAATCTGTTTTACAATAACATGAAAAAATTTACTTCTGGGTACCACAACATCCATTCCTCCAAAGCATACCTTCTGTGAGGTTCATACAGCACTTCACCCAGGAGGAGTTTGGTACAACCTCAGGAAGAACTATAGCATTAACTTGATTCAACAAAGTCAGCCAACCACAGGACACCATAAGGAATTAAGCAATCAGCATTTTCCTATTCATAGACAACTTGTTAGTTTTTCAGTCTCTAAGGAGAACAGGAACTTGCAGCAAAATTCACAACAATACATGTAAGAATTGGTAAGAATTGTGGTAGCTAAACAGCTCCTATTGCTAGTATTGTTGACCCCAAAATATTCTCCCATGTTCTACTCTGTGCAGGAAGCACAGCACCCTCTCAACTTTCCCTGTAGTTTCCCTTCAACCAGGCAGCCTGGGAAATACACTTTTCAGATGCTGGTTATAGATGTAGCAAGTACAGAAGCATAAGAGAATACAAGAGCTCAGTGGAACTGCTGATACACCTTGAATTAACAACATGAGCAATTCTTTAAGAATCAAATAATAAGGCAGGATCCTATTGAGCATGTTTAATCTATCTACACATTTTATTAAACACACTTCATGTAGCAATTTATGAAAACACACAAAAGAATTAGTTGATTCAGCTAAATGGTTAGAGATGACTCCTGGAATCAAAGTATTTTTCTACACAACACAAAGCCAGAATTTTAAGATAATACAGCATGTACATTCAGTTCCAACCATTATGTACTTTACCCAGGAAAAAAGAAATCTGCACTGTAACAATGCAGACATTCATCCATGTGCATGTACAGGCGTTCAGTTTATACATACAGTTCCTGGAGCTGAGCACATAACAGAGCTTTTCAGTTTAGTTTCACAGTTCTTCCTTTGGAGGTAGAATGTACTTAACTGATTTCCAGGACACCTGGAATTAAGTATATCTACATAGTATATCACTCTACAGATAAACATATCTACTCATAGTCATAATGTATTATAGCTATATAAATACTCCATAACTTCCCACAGGAACTAAAATGCAGAATGACACATGCCCAAGGTAAAGTTTTCCTGCAGCACTGGAATATGATAGATTTTACAGTGCACCTCAATTTCCATTCACTGATCTCCTTTAAATTATCTACCTTAAATCATAGTATTCAAACGATCATTAGCTACTTATTAAAATAATATTGTTGAGAAGTTGCAGATCTGGTCAGGTAACATTTCAAGGCTCTGTTTTCCCAATGGCTTACTGAAAGTATGGGGAAGCTATAAAATTAATTTAAATCATTCTTTCTCCTAACTTACAGGATCAGGGAAAATAATTATTAACTTTCAGTTAATGCTCCTTATGATAAAATACGGGGAGGATAAAATTTTAAAGTGAAACCCTTCCCAATGGCTAAATTAGTTTTCCACAAGAAGCAACAAATATATATCTGGTCAGAATCATTACGGTGAAATTACCTACAATTCTTAAGTGCAGGGAGCTAAACCAGTTTTACCTGCATGCAATCTAGGTTTTCTAGGTCTAAATTTGCAAACACTAAAAGAACTTACTCTGCTACAATTCCTACCCAATATTAAGTTTAATTGACTTCATTACACTGAGACCCACAGTATTTTTAGAACTGCAAGATAACTGATACTCCCCAGACCAATACGTAAAGAAGCTTTAATCCTGCTAAATGAAAGTTCTGCATAATCAAAGGAATTGCTAAAGCAGCAACAATAAGCAGAGCAGTTACAATTAGGACATTGTATTTGAAATGGAAGATGATAGAGGTCAGCATCCTTCAGCTCAAACTTAGACTAAATTGCATCAGGACAAACTTGCCCACTGCTGATTAGCCACTGCAAGCTACACATCTCATCATCTCAGGCATGCTGATACCATAACATACTGCTCTGGAGCCTTGAGTCAGGACCATTGCTTTAGATCACAGGTGCACAGAATTTGTGGATATCTCTGCGTTGTGCTATACTGCAAAGCCAGCAGAACATTTCTTGCAGTCACTGGTTTCTCTCTCCAGATACTGTCATCTCCCACACTTTATTCTGCAGACTGAGGGAAGTTCTATGACTCCCTGATGATGACAGAGCCAGCCTTTAAGGGCAGGTGTCCAAGGAGGAGCCTAGTACCCTTCAGCACACTTGAACGGATGTCATATAAGTCCACCTATAAGTACTGTTCTCACACAGTCTCAAAATCATGAGTGGGCATAGAAGAGAACCACAGAATATCCTAAGTTGGAGTGGACCCACAAGGATCACTGGAGTCCAACTCCTGGCTCTGCACAGGACAATCCCCAGGAGTCACACTGTGCATCTGAGAGCACTTTGTGAACTCTGTCAGGGTTGGTGCTGTGACCACTACCCTGGAGACCCTGTTCCAACACGCAACCACACTCTGGGTGAAGAACCTTTTCCTAATATCCAACCTAAACCTCCCCTGACACAACTTCAGGCCATTCCCTCAGTTCCTGTCACTGATCACCAGAGAGAAGAGATTGGTACCTTCCCCTCTGCTTAATCCTCATGAGGAAGTTGTAGATCACAATGAGGTCTCCTCTCAGTCTCAAAGGAGACTGAGGGATTTTCCTCACCTGCCCAGCTATATAACCTGACAACACACAGGTACTTGGCCTAGGAAGGCAGGTTTTTTTGCCTAAAGATGCATAAGTATTAGTTAGAAGCCAGGAAGATTTGGTCACTCTTGGAGGGGAGTTGTACAAGCAGCTGAGTAATTTTCAAGATTAAAATCTTTGGTAGCAGAAGAAAGAAAAAAAAAACCCTGAAAGATCAGTGTAGGGCTCCCAATACACTTCCTTTTCCTGATTAGTATGTATGTGCTTCTTCATGAAGGATTCACATTCAAGTTGCATTCCCTGCTCCTCTATCCCACTTACCCAGAAATACTGATGATCATGCCTTGTTTCTAGCTGTGGTCAAAACTGGAATTTGATGATGTTTTAATTGATTATTAAATTGTTGAGATGCAAAGCTGTTATTATTTCAGAATTATACCGATATCCAGGTGTGGAATTGGGAATTAACTTTCCTCCTATTTAGAACAGCAATTCAGTCACCGGGTGGGTGAATAGCTTCTGCTTCACCTTGTAGTATAGGTGTTACAAGCTTCCCTGAAAGAATTAGGAGCTTCATCCAATAGATTACCAGTCATTTACAAGAACCCATTGCATTGGTGATGTCCTGTATCTCTTATGTCCTTTGCTAACAACATGGTATTTTAGGCATTGACTTCGACATACTCATCTGAAGTACAGGTCTTCCAAGTTTCATTCCAGCAGGACACTAACAGCTAAGGCATGAGGATAAAGCCCACACCACTTACTTACACCTATTTTCTCCTCCTGCTATTTCTTACCAGATTATGTTAATTCTGCTTCTCCTGAATTTAATTTCAGTTGCTCTTCCTGATGCCCAGCAATTCTACTGCACTGAAAAAAATCACACAGGAGGCACCAATGGAGCAGAAGCTTAGAACCTACTTCTTGAACTTCCCCTCCCTCATTCTCCATGGTCAGCTGAGGAGTCATCATTACTTATCCCCACCTCTCTACTTCTTCCATTCGCAATTAAGCTCAATCAGAACTGGGATATGCTGTCACAGGGCTCTACTCAGAGAGACAGATGCAAGACCCAGCCCACCTCCCTCATTATCTCTTCCAGACAGCCTCTCTACTTGTGTAGGATTGCTGGAAACAAGATTGTAAGTCCCTATGGTCTCATACAACCTCATATTCCTCCAACAAATTACACTAGGAATATTCATGTGTAAGTCATTTATCCTCCACACACAGGCAAACTAGTGATTCTCTGGACATATGTTACTTCAAAATAACAACAAAAAAAAAAGGCTCCATACAGTCTGAGAGAGCATATAGTAGGTTTAAATCAGTGCAAAGAAAGAGCTATTTGGTTTTTGCTTTAAAGAAAGTTTTAATACTTAGTGTCACATATAATTAGATAAAATACGCATGAAACATCAAAAGTATAGGACTAGCAGTAATTAGGAACTGCAAGTCATTCACAAGGATCCAAGTTGAAACAATTGAGCAGACATCCCTTTGAATTACGATATTTATACAGAAAAAAGTAAGAAGATAGCTGGGGAAACACATTTAATGTGTTCTTCTGAAAGATTCACACATGATAATACAACAACCATACATGGAGTTACAGTATGCTGAAACACTTCATGGACATTTCTAAGTTATCTCCTAAAGCTGTGATTAATTCTAGTGACCCAAATTCTATGGTCAGCCATTAAATCTGATTTAATTCAAGAAATTGTTCCAGCACTGATCAATACCTGTGCATATGTTTGCAGCAGAATTGTAGGGATGAAAAATTAATAAGCCACCTAGAATCTAGAGGGCCTGTAATTATTTCACAAAATGTAAAATAGTCAAATAATACAATGATAAATTCCAAGACATATTTTTAGCCTTATTCAAGTATCTAAAGATTAACTAGATAAAGATGTTTTAATTAGTGTTTTTTATGTATTTTCTCTGTATTCATCTAAGGCCCATGTTCTAAAGTATTATGTATCAGACTAATTCTTGTATGTTGACTGTTTAAAAAAAAAACAACAAAACCCCCAGAAAACCCAACGAAAAGAAAAGCTTGCACTGTAGGCAGTGAGGCTGAATTAATCATAATGACAGCAAATATAAAGTTAAAATATCGAATTTCTGCTTGTGTATATTTTCTGACATTAATTTCAGGGGTATATACAGATGATCCTTTATTTTAATGAAACACTTAAGAGTTGAAGCCCTTTTACTGCTCTATTTTTTTGTTTCCCAAACAATTAAAAACAGCATGCCTACCTTGCTATCTAGCATTCATATCAAATAGCGAGAAAACTTCTAATTATATAAGCTTTCTAGTAAGCAAAATGACTTGATACAGTCTCTTTTGCCATGTCATTAAAGACTCTTCTTTAAAATTGGAAAACACTTGTTTACAAATTTAAATTGTAATTAAGTCTTCAAAGGGATGAAATGATAAGTAGAACAAAGGAACTGTCCAGACACTGCATTAGTGTCTTTGATCTTCTTTATAATGTAGTCTTAATGCCAGATACAGAGATTAAAGGGGGGTTAAAGGGGGACTAGAAGCAAGTATTATAAATAACTCAATTGATCAGAAAAAAACTATCAGAAGTTGCAAGCATTTCTGTACAATTTTTTCCATTACAAAGTTATTATGGGAAGATCTAAATAGGAAAACATGTTTTCATTTAATTCACCTAGAAAACAAACTACTGAAAGATGATCTTCCCTTCTGTGTCTGCTTCTAACTGCGGACAAGTCTGAACTGTTTGAGCCCAGGAATTGCCATACAGCCTGCCTTTCCCCTAAAGGACTTAAACTCAGAATATAGGGAAGGTTGATTTTGAAGCCATGACTGGAAAATAAACTCAGAGGCTGGATTCACCTTGGTTCAGAGAAGCAAGAACTCAAGACACACAGGTCATGTAGATTTAAAAATGTAAACATTAAAGAAAAGCATAGATTTTACTTTCTGCAACCATGAGGACTCAATCTTCTTTTTTCTCTAAATAGGCTCCTCAGAACAGAGAGATGGATGGGTGTGTCTTCACTTCCTCTCTCTCCACTGGGCTTTGGGTTGGGGGTGATGTCAAGGAGAGGGAAGGAGTACAGCTTTTGGGTATTCAAGAGCTCTAGGATGTAGTCTAAAATCCCAAAATAAGTGTCCCCAGTCATCCTGGAGCAGCTTATTGCTGACTTTACTAAGGTTTTCCCTTCCATCTCTTAACCCCTGAAAAATTAAGTGTAAATAAATCTATCCACAGATATGAGATAGATTGGCAGGTTTCCAAACAAAGGAACGCTTTTACTCGAAGCTCCTGGATAAAAAGCCAGTCATGCTGATTTTTTTTCTCTGTTTTTGTATAATAAAAAGAAATTAATCATACTTTGAGGATGTCTTTATCTTACTTTTCCCCTGGAAACCACTGACACAGCTGCCAATCTATGCCAGTGAAGAGACACAATCTACACACAAATAACTGGCAGAAAACAGACTCGACAGCTTGACCAGTGCACCAAGAAGCCATATACATTGCTAAGGAGAACTGCAGTGAAAAAAAATGAGAATAGCAAGAATGGTTAAAAGAATACATATCACTTCAACCTAAGACTTCAACCTGAGAACTGACCTTCCCGAGGAAATGATTATCTGAAATGTTCCAAAATGCAAGGGGTGATCTAATGCATTTTATCCAATAGCAATCTTTCTTTGTTTAAAGTAATAATCCTGCCTGCCTGGGCAAGACAAGGGTGACATTTCCAAGCTGTTAACTATGGAAAAACAAAGCAATTTTTGTGAAATGCAACATTTAAAGACAGCAGAAGATTCTTTCTATTATGTCAAACTGAGAGTGATGACAGCACTGTATCTCCTTCTGCACTTTCTATTGATCATTCTGTACAACTTTCCATGATGTCAGTGGTAAGAAAAAGATGTCACAAATGGAAGGGTTATCATTGCTTTCTTTAGGCAGAAGAGAGGAGGAAAGAAAAAGGCAACAAGATAAATTCGCGATGGAATAATAGGGAATGAGAAAGCACAGGACACTGAATCACAAAAGGGACTTGTTCTCCACAAAGAAGATCCTCTAGAAACTGTAACAGGCTGCATAAGACAAATGAAGGAATAAAGCAAATATAATCAGACTAGAGAAAAAGCAAAGTACGGGAAAATAACAGCTATAACATGGAAATGCTGGTAGTCAGAGGTGGAAGTCATCAGTCACATTTCTTAAATCCACCCTTTCATACTAAAAATACATGAAGGTACATTTTTTTAATCTCAGAATAGACAGATACCTGGGGTCCCATCCTCAGCTGGTACAAGTGACTGCAATCCCATCAACTGCATAATTAAGCTCATGCTTCATGTCACACTTATCAATTCAGGCTCACCTGCTTCACTAAATAAATATCACTGAAACTTAATGGAAGGATTTAATAACCTTTCTCTCCTAAGAATGGATCAGTTTTTTGTACTTTTCTAAAGCCAGGTGCACAAGAATATAATTAGATAGCAATCTAGTTGCAGTATAATTAAGATCATAAGCCTCCTCAATTAACTTCCAACAATGTATCTGTACTGCAAGAAGTGATAAAATTATATTTTTAATCAAAAATAAATTCTTCAAGTAGTTATAATTGGTATCCTTTAGATCTCAAAACACGTAAGAGATCTATGTGTTTTGAGATCTTTAAAGGTCTAATTTAAAAATGAGCAAAATCTTAATCCAGTGAGCAGGTTGCTTGCTTTCCCCACATCTCCATTCACCTATCTCAAGTAAGGCAGATGTATCACTTTTGGTCCTGTAAACATACAAGGGAAAATACACAGGAAACAATTATAACTAGGCACATGACAGATTCTTTATCCTCTTCAGGCTCAAGTTCATAACTCCCATTGCTTTAATATAAATATCTCAACATAGTTACATATACATTTAGGAATGCTGAGAGTGAAGGGAAAAATCATTCCCCTGTATCTACTCAATCTCTCACATTGGGAGAGTAAAGATCACAATTTTAAAGGACCAGGACAGCTTTATTGCATACTGTTGGCACAAAATGTCCATGATCTGTGACTAAGCTTTGTAGGCAGCGCAATTATAAATTAATAACAATAAATCATAGAATCGTTTGGGTTGGAAGGGACCTTAAAGATCCATCCCACCTGCCATAGGCAGGGACACAATCACAGAATATGATGAGTTGGAAGGGACCTACAAGGATCATCGAGTCCAACTCCTGCACAGGACCAGATCCAAGAGTCACACCATGATCCTGAGAGTATCATCTAAACACTTCTTGAACTCTCTGAGGCTTGGTGTTGTGACCACTTCCCTGCGGAGCTTGTTCCAGCACCCAACCACCCTCTGGGTGAAAACCCTTTTTTAATTATCCAACCTAAACCTTCCCTGACATAACTTCAGGCCATTCCATTGGGTGTTGTCATGGTCAGAACAGAGAAGAGGTCAGCACCTGCCTCTCCTCTTCCCCTCAGAGGAAGTTGCAACTGCATTGTGTTTTCCCCTCAGTCTCCTCCAGCCTGAATAGACCAAATGACTTTAGATGTTCCTCATACGGCTTCCCCTCAGGGCCCTTCACCACCTTCATTGCCCTCCTTTGGACACTCTCTAATGGCTTAGTATCTTTCCTATATTGTGGCACCCAGAACTGCACACAATATACAAGGTGAGGCCGCCCCAGAGCAGAGCAGGACAATCCCCTCCCTCGCCCAGCTGGTGATGCTTTGCCTGATGCCCCCCAGGACAGGGTTGGCCCTCCTGGCTGCCAGAGCACTGCTGACTCATATTCAACTTGCCATGGACTAGCACCCCCAGGTCCCTTTCTGTGGTATTGCTTTCCAGACACCTTTCATTACCCCAAGTTGCTCAAAGCCCCATCCAGCCTGGCCTTGAGCACTTCCAGGGATAGGGCAACCACAGCTTCTCTGAGCTTGTTCCAGTGTCTCAACACCCTCACCCTCTTTCAGTTTAAGGCCATTACTCCCTGGCCTTACCTTAAGGCCATTACAACTATATGCCCTGGTAAAAAGTGTCTCTCCAGCTCTCTTGTAGGTCCCCTTTAGGTACTGGAAGGTGCTCTAAAATCCTTGGAGCCTTCCCTTTTCCAGGCTGAACATCCCACAACTATCTCAACCTGTCTTCATAGAAGTGGTAGTCCAGCTCTCTCATTATCTCCATGGTCCTCCAAGTTCTTCTTAAGTTGGAGGTCCCAGAACTGAAACCACTCATTATGTTGGGAGAAAGGTACAGTTCATTTTCTCTGAGTTTTTCTTTTTAGTGTTAGATTACAGAAAAGCTCATGGCTAGTAAGAAGAGGCAGTGAATCAACACACACCACAGAGAAGACTTGTCTTGTCTGCTGTGTCCACTCCCTCCCACTGTCCCATTTTTTAAGCACCACCCACTTTACCCCTTAATCCCTTCATAATTAAAGACCTACTTTGCACCAGTGCACTTTTACCTTTCTAACCAGGGGTCATCTGACACTGTAGACTTCCTCAACTATTCCCTAAACAAACTTGACTCACTCTTGGATGTGTCCACCTCCAACACAATTGTATTCCTAATTAAAACCAATTAAAATAAAGCTCATTTATATGAATATTATTTGAAAACAATCCATTTGAACAGATACAATGGCCATGAACCCTGTTGCACAGGCCCTATATTCAAAATAAAACACATTCTTATTTCTTAAACCAAATATTCCAAATAAATTGAAAAACAGGTCATGTGGCACCTCACTGCCTGCAAAGGCACTGCCTTGTGGCCAGGCAGTCTTGCTGCAGTGGATTGCTCGGATAAACCTGGAACTTGGAGTTGTGTGACACTAATTCTCTGCACACAGGCCACACAAAACACTCCTCAATTAGAATAGTTGGATCTGTCTGGGCCTGCCCAACTCCAAGTTTTTCTCACAAGTTTTTTTGCCAGCATCCTGAGCTGTGAAATGAAGCACTTATTATTCTACTCCTAATGTTAAATTCCATGTCAAGGCCTTCAGAGTTTTTGGCACCATTAACTTTGTGGCTTTGTCAACTAAGTGTTTTGTAGAACACCATTATAAAGAAATTTGTTTGCTTAGTGAGGCTGTGAGTGAAGGCATCTGGGGTTTAGGGCCCTGGGTATCTGTGAATTTCCCACAGAAATAGGTTTCTTGGCCTTTCCTTCTGTCAGGCAGGGTCTGAAGACAGAGGCATGCCCCATGCAACCAGCCCGAGTGACACAAATGACCATACTAAAGGAAGGGAGGCTATTTATCAGACCAGGAGACAGAGACTGGCACTTCCAACCACACCATACAGTTTCCATATTTGAGGCTCCTGAATCACCCTCAAGTACCAGTATAAAACCACAGCTGCCACAGGCAGAGCATATGGTTTTTCCCCTTAAAGATCACTGGGAAGATAAATCCTGAACCAAAGCTCCTTTGGCACATGTAATGGTAAGACAATGGGTAAGAAATGGAAGCAGTTTAGCTAAGCACAAGGCATGAGTTGCTACACCCTTGAAGTTGCATTAGACCACACTCAGTGGCAGGAACATCTTTCAAATCTCTAACCTATCCTTACCGAACACCAAGTATGAAATCATGCCTATTTTAACTTCAGTACCTTAAGAAGGTCTAGAAAGAGAGCACAAGACAGTCCTTGCCAACTCTTTACTCTTCTACTACCTTAAGTAAGAAGATTTTTCTGGGAAGCTTGTCGTAGGATGGACATAACAAAACATACTTTTCTGAAATAAATTCAAGTGCTTGCCTCTTTGCTAATAATTGTCATTCACACCTTCATCCCCCTTCAACTTAACTGTTAAAACTTACTCTCTTCTTACCCTTCCACATTCTTGATTCTCATGCACAGCACGTAATTATGACCAGAATTCTGCTGCTCTCTTTTCAGGACATTTTCATGCTCCGTATTTCTATGCAGAACTGGACACAACTGAGAAGCCTTCTAATTCTGGATCTAGGTGTAAATCTGGTTCCTATCTTCAAACCTCTCCCAAATGGGTACCAGCTATTACCATTACATACTCTTATTCCTTGTGCTTACTGCAGGCTTCATCTATATTGCTCACTAGCTACGCTTCTCTCTTTTTTGCAGCAATTTAAAACCAAGAGAATACATATTTTTCCTCTACCTGTAGTATCTGACTTCCAGTTTCCTGACAATATCTGTTATTTAGCTTTGCAAAGACCCTATGTAAGTCTTCAAGTCTGCATGGTGATTCAGTTTATATGAATGACATTATTCAGCAGCCTTTTTTTTTTTTTTAATCAGGCTATTCAAGTAATTTTTTCCTTCTTCATCATCTTTTCTTTGTTATCAAAGTTTTTGCACCACCTGGCCCACTGTGACTGAAAGATTTACTACCTGAAGACCACAGGGCTTCACTGGTTCTTCATGCACACATAATAGCATACAGCTGGTTAGATAGTTGTATTACATGACAAACATCATTCACTCTGATTATGACTTTGACTCCTTCCTCCCACAACAATAAGTTAATATCTGCCATCTCCCTAAAATACTTTGCAGATAATCTTCTGTTCCTGGCATAATTGCCCCTCTGACTCTGTAATGTACATACATTTTACTTTTTCTCTAAGAAAAATCTGGATGTGTTTAAATACAGCTATCTCTGATCACTTTTTAATGAAAATTTAGCACACACCAGCCCAATAAAGTACCTGAGGACCTCAGAAGATATTCTAACCAGACACATTTGCTCCACATCATCCTCTAAAAATCTGTCAGCATTTCTTAGCATGAACTATCTGTGATCTACTCAATGCAGTTAAGAACATTTTAATTAAAGTGAGAAACATAGAAAGAGGCATTAGCTAAGCACCTAAAATGCCAACAGCAGCTTGACAAGTTAGTACTAAATCCATCGAAAGCACAATGAAAACAGTTGTTCAAAGGGAACTATGCAAAAGTATTTTAAAACTTTAAGAGGGTTATGAGAAACCTTTTCATAACCACAAACCTGCACCACCTTAGTCTACCCAGGTGGCAAGGCAATTTGCTGGTGAGGAAACTGATGAAAAGAGAACACCTGAACAAACAGGTGAACACAAAAAACCCTAACTCTTTACTGAAGAATCAAACAGGGAAAGCGTCAGCAACCTTCAGCTCGCATTTATAAATATTCACAGAATATAAATCACACAGCCTTTTAAATTCATACCATACATAGTTTTAAATTATGCTTTCCATACTTTACTTACAATTTCTAAGTTAGTAACTTTAATTATTAGGCAGTTACTAAATACTTCTTTAAAGTGTAGCACAGGTACGTACCAAAGAGAGACAACTTGTGTATTTAGATGCCTAAGAAGAAAATATTTCACAAGTTAAAGCAAAACCCAGACAGAAATCAGACTGCATAAGTGGAAAGAAAAAGAAAGAATGGTTCACAATACAGGCAGGATTTGGTCCTTACAACTTCAGGCATCGGCAAACAAAAATATCCCTTTCAACAAGAAACCGCATGAAAATAAACTGCACTGCGTGCTACGTAGACATTTTGTGCAAACACTGTTGCCTGGGAGAACCAACACTGTATCTATAGGCACTTTATGCTTGCATGAGTATCAAAAATGTTTTCAGAGTGTAACTTTATACCTCTCTCTGCTGAAAGCACCACTAAAGCTATAGTTCCTGTGTTACACTAAATGCTAAACTTTCACATTTGAGAAATAAGTTGTAAGACAACAGAATTTAAAGTACTTTTAACAATGAAAACATTAAAAGTTTAATTTTGCTTTTAGAACCACAAAGCTGAAAAGTGACACTTTACTGATTAGGTTCTTGGTGGACAGTAAGGTTAATTGCAAGCTAAAGGAAATAGTGACAGCAGGACAGCTTTACAAAAACCAAACCACAGAAGACGAACAAAAAAACCCAAGAAGTAAGCATTTTTCCTAACAGCCCTCCTTGCTTCAGAAGGAACTGACTGCTCAAGGCATAGAGTTGCCTTCTGTTTCTGGAAATGACATGAGGTATTAGACCTCCTCCTGTTCTTTGTACCCTCCACCTATTTCTCAGAGCATCCTGGATTGTCCTTCAGTGATTAGAAATTCAAAGACATAAAAATTATCCAAGAAATGGATCCCTGACTACATGGTTCCTAAGCCTCTGAAAGCCCATTAGCTGGACAACAGACTAAATGAGAGAGGCTGTTGTATCTGGCCATGGGATACACACACATAACCATGACATTTCCTTATTTCTGGAAATCTGTCTTGATAAATTGCACTGGTGAATTATTTTTATGTGGATGTTGTAAAAGCCTGGGATTTTAGCTACAAACATGAAATATCTTTCAGCAACCAGCTTATGTAAGAAAACTTAATGACAAGTAATGTGAAGAAAATACATAAATTCCTAGTATTTTATGCAACTATTTACAATGGGAACTTTCTTGTCTGCTTGGGGATCCAACAGTGGATCCTTCACTTTATCGTACCATTAACCCCGTGACATTAATATAAGCAGAGTATCTTTTTACTGGAAATCTTAACAAGAACAGCGTTTTAGAAGCCCTTTTTATTATCCAGAGATTTTAAATCCTACAAGCACAGAAAATCTGCCAAGCTGGAGAGGAAAAATGGAAGACCTTTATCATCATGGTAAGAAGACAACTGAGGCAGTATAAATGTTGCACTCTTGCACTTGTTTTACACTTTCAGATAAGAACAAGATCTTTGCTGCTGCCGTTCTATGTATTTGTATAAAGTGAAAGAAAAAGGGAGTAAGAGACAACACAAGAGAAAGAAAAGGGAGATTTACTGCTAAAGTACAATACAAACACTTGCCAAATATGTCTTTTACAGTTATTCACCTGCAACACTTAACCACACCATGGATGCAGAAGTGTCATGATGATAGCCTAGTTAGATATAATTTTCCTCCATTGACCTCAAAGATGACTAAGCAACATTACCTCTGTCCTAGAGAATCAAACAAATCAACTAGTATGCCCAGGGTTTTGCAGAAGGTCAACGTGGTATCTGATAGTAGAATCCAGATTTGTCAGTCTCCTCTCCCCATTTCTCATAGATGATAGGTTTAGAGAATGCAGCAGCCAAAAGGCCCAGTTTAGAGAGCAGGGATATGACCTCAGCATACTACATATATCAAATTTGGCATTGCAATTGTGCATTTCTATGAGATACAAACAAAATCAGATAAAAATAGCATACCCAGATCTCATATTCACCTATTATCCCAAGAGGTATTTTCTAATTAGAAACATTTAACTTTATCCTTAAAAAGGTAGACTACAGTCTTTCTAAACCCAAATTCCAGGATTATGCTGAAACAAGCTACTAAATGATACATAAATACCTAAATATGGCCACATAAAAGGTCCTTCAATCCCTCTGTAATCTTCTGCCAAGCTTGTGCCACATCCTTCAAGCAGCCTCATAAGACTGGCCCTAGATTTTAGTGAAGGTATCTATCTCTTTTTCAAATCTCACCAGTATTCTATTCTCAGTTCTCAGGTGTAGCATGAAATGACTCAAATTTTCTCAGCCTCAGCAAACTGAATATCATCCTGTCACAAGTGTCATAAAGCTGAAAGCAGTACATGTTCAAAAGGGTAAAAGAGAAGCGCTGCATTTGATTTCAGATATTTACTTGCTTAAAATCTGATATACACCAAATAACTCATTCCACGCATGTATTTTCTCTCCTTTCAGTATAAAAAATACAAAAAGCAAATATTTGGAGTTTTGTGCACTCTTGTTAAATTTTAAAGAATCCTATTAAAAACTGCAACCCTAGCTTTTTCACTTGACCTCCTCTTCATGTGGTCTTATTACGCAGCAGCTGAAACTTCCATCATGCAGTGAAATAAGCAGGTTATCGCTGGCTGGCTCAATTACTCCAATATCCTCCTCACCTCTGTGAAGTCCTCCCTCCTGCTTTCCACAGCAGGGCAATGGTGAACTCCAGAAGGGAGTATGGAGACAGCACAAACCCCTGATAAGTAGCATGCAGCCCAGCATAGGCATCATAGAACAATTACACTAAATGAGCTCCAAACCACCAGTTTTACTCTGTTCTTAGGGGAAAGGTGAACACAGACCAACACAGTTAGACCTCCTTGGTAAAGCCACCAACCTCAAACATAAGGCTAAGGAAGATGCTGCCTTCTCCAGCAAGACACTGCTTTGATGTGATGGCCACAGCACTGCTGCTTCAGTGAGGTAACATCACCACATGTTCCTTATCCCCACCTTCCCACTGGGAGGCTGACTCTCTATCCAGATTGCTACCTGTATCAGTAACCACATGAGTAGCTAGCAAGGACAAAGAGAGAGAGAATGCTGACCAAGCTGCCCCTGCCATTTTGCTATTTATATACTATATCACAGGTAACACAAGACCTCCTCACCACTCCATCCCACCATGGAGACCTCAGACCCCCCAACTGTGAAGTGGCAGGTGTCACTGTGGCAGGAAGAGGGCCACTGGGCTAATGCTGAGACTTCTAATGATATGCCTCTGATCAAGCTCCAGTTAAAAAGCACATGCAAAGATGCTGCCTCTCTGCTCTATAACCTCACATGCCAGATGCAGCTGGCTTGAGGATTATGGAAGGAGCATGTCAGTTGCACAGCAGAGGGAAGAAGTGAGTTGCTGCAGGCTTACAAGACACGCACTTTGCAGAGGAGACATCTAACACCTGAACTAAACGTAGGTCTCCCCACAATACCAGAGGTGTGTGCACAGTCACAGCAAGCCACCACAGCTACAATGCACAACTAGCTAAGGATGCAGAACATCTGTCAGGAACAGCTCTAAGAAGAATCGCTAGGACAAGGAGATGCTTCAGAAACCTTTTTGGAGGTCTGAAGCACAAGAAGCTGGCTGAGCAATCTGAGTAGGTAAAAGGACACAGAAAGCTGCACCCCAAAATTTTATTAGAGTAAGGGTCAAGAAAGGATACAACAGAGAAACAAGATACGATTATATCTGGATGCATAAAGAAAAGGAGAATTATTGCAAAAGGAGATAAATGAGGAAAACTCAAAAGGTCACATGGGATTCTCAAATGAGAGACAAAATAACACATTCACTGTGCTGTCATTATTCACAGTTTTAAACTAGAAAGCAGGACTACGCAGGATAGTCAGTTCATCTGAACCTGGAGTAGAATGAGTATGATGAGACACAAAGTTCTGATTTTCCTCTCTTTCAGAGATAAACACTGTTCTTCAGACTTCCAAACTTTTCACATGAAAAATGACTGACAGCCATTGGAAGGAAAACAAATATGCTCTTATGGAATTTTTAGCACCTAGCATAAGTGTAGCTGGTGTGTTCTTGGATGAGCTATCTCTGGGACCATTAAGAGGAAAAAGTAATCAAAGAGAAAAGCACATAGAAACTTAAAGATACATTGTATGTAAAGTAAAATTTATGATTTTTATTACACATATAAATTTGTTCACGTGGAACATATAGAAAATAATTTTAACATTAATTACTATTACTCTCTGTCGGTTGAATGTCTCATCTAGTTCTTTCGCATGAATGCTGCAAGACATATTCCATATGCTTAAGGATAACAGTAATTCCATTTCAGCCCATGAAAACTCTCTACTGCTTTAAAGTAAATATCAAAGCAATTATCATTCACAGTGTTTGGGGCATGGACAAATATTCTGTTATGCATTGAACCACACAAAAACTCCTGATGTTTAGCTGTGACCTCTACCCAGTGCCTTGACACAGTTATACATAATATTTTCCCCCACAGTTGCATTAAGATTTATAAGGTTGACTCATGCTGCTATGTAAAACTGCTGACAAAAATTATTTTCCTGTTCTGAAGTAATCTACATTTTGTACTTGCATGCATGTATTTCTTGAAAGTGAAATTGCTCTACTCAGGCACAGCCTCCCTTAAGGACAATATAAAATGGCACAAATAACACATTTATGTGGAAAGGTCCTTTTGAAGAAAATCTTTAAAGTGTTAAATGTGAGAAATTCAACAGCGCTTTTAAAAGCATAGCTTTTACTTTGTCTTTTCAGTTGGATTGCAATCCCCCAGCAGCGCACACTGGAAAAAACCATTCAGGATTCATTTCTCTGTGGGCATCTAAAAGTTTCTTAGAGGCAATTCATAAACTCATTCAAATGTATACATGTTTCTCCCACTGCTTAAGCAGATATTGAAGTGGAGCTTTTTTCCAAGCAGATATTGAAGTGGAGCTTTTTTCCAAGCAAATTGCTAGTGTTTTGTTAGAAAACTCCTGTAACTATGCTCTGAAAATTGTATAGTGGGTTTGAAAAATTCAAAGTTCTGTCCAGTGCTTAGATGTAATTGAATTGACAGCATTAGTTACATTCTTTCTGCCAGCAAGGCTCCATAACTCCAGTAGCATGCACCAACTTAAGTGTTGAAGAACTAAAGAGGGATATTTTGGAACAAAGGTTTGCTGGCATGCAAGTATCTAGTACGAAAATCTTAGCTTGTACTGCTTGTTTATCAAAGACATTATTTTAGTAATGGGAGATTCTTCTGAGCAACTGTAGAGATAAAACACACAAATGAGAAACAGAAGGAAAAAGTGATTTAAGAATTGAGTACAGGTAAAATTACGCAATTCAAAATGCTTTTATAGCCCCTCACTAGCCAAGAGATACTCATTCAGAAGAACTTATTCAAGACCTGTGAAAGTTACAGAATTGCTGATCCAAATATTCCCTAGCAAAGCATATGTTTTGACCTTAATTTTTAAATGCACTAAGAACTTATTTACTCAACTTGCAAGTCAGAGAAGGTAAAAAAATCACATGTACATGTACCACTGTCTAGCTAATTAGAATCTGATACTGTTTGCCATCAGTTCTACAAAACAAGAAATTATGCAATTCTTGATCATATAAAGTTCATGTTTAAAGAGTACAGATGTATTCAGAAATTTAAATAACAGTTTTATGCTATAATCTTAATACTGACTTTTAAAAACCCTGTGAACTGAGACACAGATCTATTTATTTTGCCAAACAGCTTCAGAACAGCATCTATACCACACTTGCTGGAAAGGCTTTCGCCTTCACACGCATCATGAACTCAAATTTCCCAATGTACAACTGTATCTGCAGACATTTGTCTCTTTTAAGTGTATTTGTTTAAGGCAGTTTTTAACTCCCCTCGAAGCCTATTTTTTCAGTTAGTTCCAAAGAGCATATGTGCCCCCCTTACTTCATTTCCCTGTTTTATAGATGACACAAAATGTTTTCTAAACATTCTCTTTTGCAGAAAAAATTGTACCGCCTGCTTAGGTGACTTATGGGCACGTGTGGTGAAGCCATGAGACTAGAAAACAGAAGCAAGGCTATAAAGGCAACCAAGACCTGTGCATGTTGAATACCTCAGGCTGACTCAAACACCATTTACAACTCACACCAAAAGTTTCTTCTGTTCTTTGGAGCCAGTTAACTTTACCCAGCGAGAGACATGAATAGCTAACTTAGTCCTAACTGTTGCAATGGAAAACATTCGCTTTAAATGAATGAACGCCGACTTTGCGGAGCTGCAGAAGCATTTTAAGGGATCCAGTTTCAGGCAGCCCTCGGTGGATCCATGGCTGTGCTGGAAGCCCATCCTTAGGGTCCCTCCTGCTGGTGGAAGCGCCTCCAGCACGCCGGGAGCCCCCCAGGACGAGGACAGCGGGGGGACAGGGCACACACAGCCACCTCAAACAGCCCACGCAGCCCCCGAACCCTTACGCGGGGCTAACCTAACCCCGAGCTGGCTGCCGGATACCTGGCCGTGAGACGTCTGAAGCCAGAAGGGGAGAGGGAGGAGAGAGCGGTCGACACCACCCCAAACACGGGGGGAGCCCAGGGGAACCGAGGGGAGCCCAGGTCGGGGCGGAGGGCAGGGCGAGGGCGCACCCCGGCCGAGCCCGGGGCCGTGCGCGGTGTCGAGGAGCCCGTTTCGATGCCACTCACTGTGTCCGTCACTGTGCCCCTCACGATGCCCCCTCACGGAGCCTCTCACGGAGCGCTCCCCTCGCCGCCCGCTGCCCCGGCCCATGCTATCCCTCCGGCTCCCCCCCTCCCCTTCCCCGCTCCGGGCACCCCTCCTGGCACTCCCGCGCCGCCCCGCAGGGCTCTGTCCAGACCAGACTCACCCCGTGCCTGTGGCTCCATGGCGGAGCGGGGGGCTCTGCCCGCCCCGCACACCCCGGCTCCGGCGGCACCGACAGCGGGCCCGGG